>OZ057400.1:46699317-47025623 GCA_964056695.1 Melieria picta | reverse complement strand
ATCCTTTTAACTAAATTTTCAATTTTGAAATTTCCGGGACGATGTGTTGTTATCCAACCAATAATTATAAAAATAAAAATAATAACTGTAAATTTGTTTGACGTCTCCAAAGTTTAATGAGGTTAAGTAATTGCGTAATTCGCACTAGTTTACAAGCAAACTCTAAGATTGCGATATTTAATTTTTAACTTAGAATTTTGTATTTGCATACTTTGCACAAAATTTTAAGTAAAAAATTAAATATTGCAATCTTCGAGGGAAAATTTTTTGAAAATTTGCAAACAATTGTTATTTAGAAAGGATGTTTTCTTGCTTTTATTGAACTGAATTTGTTATTGCAATTTCAAAGTCAATTGTCGATACTGTGTCTCTTTCAATTGATAAAAGTGACAAACAACCTTTCAACAACCATTGTGAAGCGCAGATAGTTTTTTACAAGTTTCAGTTTTGAAAAACTTTAAATTTTATAGACAAGCTTCTCTCGGGGGCCCCCCGCATCCCGGGGCCCGGGGCGGTCCGCCCCTCCGGCCTCCCCGTTAAACCGCTACTGTTTGTGTATATGTATTTGTATTTATTTTATTAAAACGAAAATAAATAAGTATGGGTATGTATGTGTATAAATGTATGTGAAAAAGAAAAATAAATATGTATGGATATGTGTATATGTGTGTATAAGTGTATGTCAAAATATATTTTTGAATATATTTGTTAGTTGTTAGTGTATTTATTAAAATGTCTTTTATTGGTACAAGGGAGAGAAAAGAAAAAAAATTTTTAATTTTGTGCACAGGTGGGTTAAGTTTGTCCCACTGTATGTATATGAAGGGTATGCGCAGTGAACGTTTGTTATGTACAATTGAAAATTTTCTAATCGAAAATTTTCAATATACTTGGGACGGGTCTTGTTGTCCCACTGTATGTGATACTGCGTATGTGGATATTGTATACAAGTGTGTGTATGTGTATTGTAACGATAAGACAGTTTGTCGCTGTGCAAAGCAACCCTGTCGCTACGCGCCGTGCTATAATTCAATCTGGCAACGACGGCCGCGACAATGATGGCAACTTTTAGTCCAATCTGGCAATGATGGTCGCGATCATCATGGAAACCTTTAGTCCACTCTGGAATGTGCGAGAACGATCTGCGCGATGGCCGGACAGGTATAAAAGGCAGCCGGGTGCGGCGCAGCGAGTCAGTCTGATTTTGACTAGTGAAGGTGCCACACGGAGTAATTAAGAAAATAATTAAGTGTAAAGACAAACAAGTGTGAAAGTTGTGAAATAAAGTGACTGTTGGTTTATTTTATTGACTGCGTTTGAGAAATTAAGTGTGCTTTTATTTTAAATTGCACAATCCAGAGATACGTACTAGCCCACTAGAACTGGTATTCGTAACATTTGGTGTCAGGAGTGGGATTGTGTTACTGAAAGTAAAAAAAAATAAAAATTAATAGTAAAACGCAGACATGGTTAGACTGGAGCAACTGAAGGTGGACCAGCTGAAGAAGGAGCTGGCCGCTTGGAATTTGCCGACTGCTGGCGGAAAGGTGGAGTTGCAGCTGCGCTTGCGAGAGGCGTGTGAATCACGAGGCATTGATTGGACTGCGCACGAGTTCGGGACCCAGGAGCTAGATTCGTCGGCCAAAGTGGAGGAATCGCCTGCGGGTGCTGCGTCGATGCAAAGTACGGCTGCAGCGGCTGCGCCACCACAAGCATTGGACATGAGCCAGTTAATGGTTGCACTTAAAGGCATGTTCGAGGCTTCCAAGCGTGAAATGGCAGCCAAAATGGAAAATGAAAATCGCGAAATGTCGGCGCAGATGGCAGCGAAAATGGAAACTACGAATCGGGAAATGGCAGAGCGAATGGAAAACAAGCTTCAGGAAAATTCTGCGCGCTGGGAGCAGAAAGTGGAAGAAATCGCCAACCAGCTAAATGTGAAGGTAGAGCACCTGGGAACTCGAGTGGAACACTTGGATAAACGAGTCGACGATCTTGATGATTCCCTGAACAAACGAGTTGATAGTCTGGAGGACTCGATGAACAGAAAAATGGACGAGCGGCTTAGGGAGGTACAGCCGCGAGAATGGTTGCCGCCGGTTCCGGAAAGTGTTGCCACCCGAGCAGAAGTGCCTACTTATGATGGGACTACGCCGTTCGATACATTCAAGCTACAATTCGACCTGGCTGCTCTGGAAAATCAGTGGACCGATGTAAGGAAAGGTCGGAGATTGGCGCTGGCTCTAAAAGGTGCTGCGGCTGAGGTAATAAAATCAGTTCCAGAATGTTTAAGAAGTGAGTACGAGACCGTCATAAGGGCGTTGGCAGCGAAGTACAGCGACGAGCACAACAGAACGCTGTACTACTGTGAGCTGAAGAACCGCAGGCAAAGAGCCAACGAGGCGCTGCAGACATATGCAGCAGACATTGAGCGGCTCGCACAGTTGTGCTACCAAAAATTCGGCGCTGAGGATCTCGAGAGGATGAAGATCGAGGCGTTTATTGAAGGTCTTCATGATCCGGAAACACGTCGCAGTGCGTTGATGATGGGCAAGCCGACATTTAGGGAGACGGTGACCAGCGCGATGACATATGAGGCGACATGGATCGGGGCCACTCGGTATGCACCTGCAAGGGTACGCCAAATCCAGCCAGACAGCGACATTCCGATCCAGGCCATAAGCTCTGAGACACCGGGCAGGCCACGGGTGGTCTCCACTAAAGTTGTTTGCTGGGTATGTGGCAAGCAGGGTCACATATCACGAGACTGCCGCCAACGAAAGAGGCGTTCCCGTTCTCGATCGCAATCGCCTGAAGCAAGGAATGCTGACAATCGAGGCTCAGCCAACAAGCGCAGGGCTGAGGACGAGGAGCCGTTAAACTAAAAAGGGTCAGCCCAAAGGGGGGTGAGCTGATCCCCACAACCTGCTGCCCCACCGTCCTTGTCTCGCAGTTGAAACGACAACCCAGCAGCTTGACGATTGAGGGGAAGATAGATGGAAAGTTGTTCGTGTTGACACTGGATACTGGAGCGTCATATTCGATCATAAAAAGGAAGCTTCTGAAGAACTGGGAACCACTGCATGGCATACAGCTGAGGACTGCGACTGGCGAGCGTGCGCTGGTAAGAGGGAAAGTAACAAAAACAATTGCTATCGGCACCAGCAGCCTGGAGCATGAGTTCATCGTCGCGGATATAATGGACGACGTGATTATCGGCGTGGATTTCATGATTAGGCACGGTTTTACGCTGGACCTGAAAGAAAATGTGCTGAGGTATGCCAATGTTGAATTCCCCCTGCACACCGGCTATGAGCGAAGCGTGGCGGTAAGGAAAGTTGTCTCGTGTCAACTCCGGAGGATACCAGCGAATTCCGAGGCGGTTGTGTGGGCAAAGGTGGACGAGGACGATGGGACAAGTCGGCTGTGGGTCGTAGAAGCACCGAAACAAGGACACGACAACATCATCATCGGACGTACATTAGTGGAACCTAAGAATGGCAGAATACCAGTCAGAATACTGAACCCCCTGAATGCACCCAGATATGTCGGGAAAGATGAGGTAATTGGCGAGTGTAGGGAAGCCGTAGCAGTGGTCAATTGCGAGAGTAGCCCACCCGGAGGAAATAAGAAGAGCGGTTTTAACATGGACGTCATACCGTAGGAGAATCAGTGGAACAGCGAATTGACGGCCAATCAGAAACAGAAGGCGAGGTCACTCCTGCAGCACTATGGGTCAATATTTGCGGCAGAAGCAGGCGGAAGAACAGCCATAGTGAAGCACAACATCGACACCGGAAGCGCAAAACCGATCCGCCAACCGCCAAGACGAGTTCCTCTGGCCTATGCACTGCTATGCACTGCTCCAATTCTGGCCTTCCCCGTGCCTGGAGAGATGTTTGTGCTGGATACGGATGCGAGCGGGCATAGTATTGGCGGTGTGCTATCACAGATAATAGACTGCCAAGAACAAGTGATAGCATACTACAGTAGGATTCTGTCGAAACCGGAACGCAACTACTGTGTGACACGGAGAGAACTGCTGGCGGTATTGGACTGCGTAAAACACTTCCACAAATATCTGTATGGACAAAGGTTTCGCCTGCGCACAGATCATGCGGCATTGAGATGGCTCCTGAACTTTAAGGATCCTGAAGGCCAATTGGCGCGGTGGATCGAGCGACTGCAGAGCTACGACTACACGATAGAGCATCGGAAGGGCAGTAGCCATGGCAATGCCGATGCCTTGTCCCGCCGTCCGTGCAAAGTCGAATACAGGGCGTGCTCGCGAGCCGAAAGCAAAGAACAGATAGTGGACGTCCGGTTGGTGAGCGTTATGCCAGAGGAAGAGTGGTCTGCGGAGAGGCTACAAAAGGAACAGCGTGAGGATGCGGATCTTGCAAAAATCGTCGAAGGCAAGGAGCAAGGCGCACGTCCAGACTGGCAGGAGATGGCCGGTGAAAGCCCGATCGCCAAGGCTTACTGGGCGCAGTGGAAAAGTCTGCGGCTGAAGGAAGGATGCCTGTACCGCGAATGGGAGAGCGCGGATGGACGGACCATCAACTCCCTAATGGTAGTGCCGAAATGCAGAATCAACGAGGTCATCCAGGCATACCATAACGACTCCAGTGGAGGGCACCTGGGCATCACCAAAATCGTCGCCAAAATAAAAAGACGATTCTACTGGGTAGGATGTCAGGAGTCTGTAGCCGAGTGGATTAAGAGCTGCGACCGATGTTCAGCCGCGAAAGGGCCAACAAGAAGATCTCGAGGCCGCATGCAGCAGTACAACGTGGGAGCGCCCTTCGAACGGATTGCTATGGACGTCGCCGGCCCATTCCCAACTAGCACTCAAGGCAACAAATATGTGCTGGTGGTAATGGATTACTTCAGCAAATGGCCCGAAGTGTACCCTATTCCTAACCAGGAGGCCACTACGATCTCGGAAAAGCTGGTAAACAACTGGGTAGCCAGGTTCGGAGTTCCGTTGGAGTTGCACTCGGATCAAGGCCGGAATTTCGAGTCTGCGGTATTCAAGGAAGTGTGTGAGCTGCTGGGAATAAAGAAAACGCGTACCACTCCTTTGCACCCACAGTCCGACGGCATGGTGGAACGCTTTAACCGGACACTGGAGGAATACCTGCGGAAAGTGGTAGGCAGGAATCAAAAGGATTGGGACACGCATATCCCCCTGTTCCTGATGGCGTATAGGTCAGCCCCGCACGACACGACATCACTCACTCCAGCCCGAGCAGTGTTCGGCACTGAGTTGCGGTTACCCGCCGACTTGAAGTTCGGGGTAGTCAGCACGACGGGAGGCGCTAAGACGGACTACGTGGTCAATAAGCGGGCGGAACTGGAGGGAATTCACCAGTTTATAAGGAGCCGCACCAAGCTGGTCAGCGATAAGGCGAAAGCCAGATATGATCTACGGGCCAACTCAGCAGGGTTCCAAGAAGGCGATCTGGTAATGCTCTACAACCCGCAGCGGAGGAAAGGTTTGTCTCCGAAACTTCAAGCGTCATGGGAAGGACCTTACGAAGTCGTGACTAGGATAAACGACGTGGTATACAGGATCCAACGATGCAGCAATAAAGACGCTAAGCTGAAGGTAGTCCATTTGGAGCGCCTGGCGCCTTATCACAGCGGAACCTCGGCACTTGTTCGGGACGAACAAGTCTAAGTGGTGGGCAGTGTAACGAAAAGACAGTCTGTCGCTGTGCGAAGCAACCCTGTCGCTACGCGCCGTGCCATAATTCAACCTGGCAATGATGGTCGCGATAATGTGAACTTTTAGTCCAACCTGGCAATGATGGTCGCGATCATCATGGAAACCTTTAGTCCACTCTGGAATGTGCGAGAACGATCTGCGCGATGGCCGGACAGGTATAAAAGGCAGCCGGGTGCGGCGCAGCGAGTCAGTCTGATTTTGACTAGTGAAGGTGCCACACGGAGTAATTGAGCAAATACTTAAGTGTAAAGACAAACAAGTGTAAATTAGTAAATAAAGTGGTTGTTGGTTTATTTTATTGACTGCGTTTGAGAAACTAAGTGTGTTTTATTTTCAAATTACGCAATCCAGAGATACGTACTAGCCCACTAGAACTAGCATTCGTAACAATATAATAATAATATATCTTTCATCTTAGATTTTAAAACTAGGGAGATCATTTTTTTTATCCATAAAAAAATATTCGAAAATTTATGATTTTTTGGTCGAAAAATTCACTTTGTTACTTTCTTTCCTTTGGGGAAGTTACTTGTCAGTAACTTCCCCAAATCTCATCTGATTTGAACAATCTATATATCACTAAAAAGGCTAAGGTATTATCTTCTTCTTGAACGACGGACAGTTCGTGTTAATCAGATAATTCTTTCAGGAGATATGTGCTCATAACTGAAACAACAGGAAAAAAACTCGTTTTTCGAAGATTTTTTGAAAACGCTTCTTAAAAAAATTTTTTTATTTTCACTTTCGTGTTCAGCGGCCAAAGTTAGTCTAGAAAACACTTTATCTATGCACGCGATTGGCCCATTTTAGGTCGAGTAGTGTAATGATGCACTGATCGCAAAACAATCTAATCCTCCTGCTCGGGTTGCTTAAAATAATGGCCAGATTGTAGTAGCGAAGCAAGATTTTCAGTTTTTTTTTTAGTTTTAAGATGGCTTTTTGAAATGACGAGTTTGCTCTCCCAAAAGTTTTCCTAATTTCACGAAAGTTTTTATCAAATGGAAAGATTTAGTAAGATTATCCTTTTATCCATTTTTCATTTTTTCTCTGGGATTCTATTGCTTTCTATAAAATTTCAAGCACATATACGTTTCAAAATAATTTGTCCCTTTACTGTCCATTTACTGTTCAATGGAATACAAATTAAAAAAAAAAATTAAAAAGCATAACCGGAAATTCCAGTTATTAGTTTTGTACGCAAACTTATTCTGCACCGTTTGTGGGGGCCCCTCAGCCGTCGCCGCCCCGGGCCGCCGAGCACCTTAAGCCACCACTGTACACAAATAAATTTTACTGTCACTTTTTGTTTTTATTTTACTACATTATACACAACACTTATACAAATTTCCATATTTCGGATTCCGCGGTTCCAATTTAAAATTTTTATAATATTTTTCCGTATTATCCCACATACCCTTAATAAAGTTGGCCAAACAATTAAAGGAAAATTCCCATTCAATCGAATAATCTTCACACATTCGTGTAATTTTTCGATTTTTTCCAATTTTAAGCCGTTTGTGCGGACGCGGCCAACTTTAACTCTTTCGTTTATTCCCATTCTCAGGTGGAAATTTAATTTCAACTTTTTCGCACCTGACCCCCCTCTCTCTCAAGCTTCGCTAAATATGTTCAATGCCGGTAGAGCGTTCGCCTAAAAAGCATTCAGACGCAATGGAGTCAACCGCCTCCAAACAGCCCCCTAAGGTGTCAACTAATTTGTTTTTGACAGACAATGTCAATCGTGAGCCGCCAAAAACGCGCTCCAAATCCCCCATTCTCCGCGCAACCGATCCTAGCGTAGCCAAATTCATATTCGAGTCTGATCGGCTCGTGCAACTATGCACAAAATTCTCTACAACTCCCATGGAGGAACAAACGAAATCCCTTATCCAAATTCGCCGAAAAAATTTGGAAGCCCAATGGGAAAGGCTTGTTTGCTTATGAGGCAGTCTCCATTGCGGAAGACAGTAGCCAGCCCCACCGTTTCAAGGCGTCGGCTCGGCAGAAGATCGAAGCCTGCACAGACCAGTATGAGTTGTGCATGGCTCAAATGTCGGACATCATTGAGATGCTCCAGCCTCAGCCCACTCAGCACCCTGCGCAAACGGAACAGGTTCGATCCCTAGAACCAACAAATACTCCAAATATTTGTTTACAAGTTGCACCTTGCGACACCGAAACATTTTTCGGGGGCTATGAGCAGTGGCCGTCCTTCCGGGACATGTTTACGGCAGTATACATAAACCACCCCAAGCTCACTCCAGCCCAAAAATTGTATCACCTCCAATACAAGGCGCAAGGCAAAGCCGGTGCAATTGTGAAACAATTTGCCTTAAGTGGCGAAAACTTCGGACTCGCATGGGAAGCCCTGAAATCCCGCTACGAAAACAGGCGCATATTAGTTGACAACCAAATCCGATCCCTGTTAAATATCACTCCGGCTACTACCGAAAATAGCCAAGCGCTGCAGCGGATTCAAAGCACGATCAATAATTGTTTGTCGGTACTTAGGTCCCAGGCCGTAGACACCGACAATTGGGATCCGCTGCTTGTATATATTTGTTGTACGAAATTACCCGAAGAGACACTAGCTCTCTGGGAACAATCCCTTACATCTCGTAAAGACCTGCCTCTTTGGTCGCAAATGGACGAGTTCCTGACCTGCAGGCACGAGGTGGTGAAACGGCTCAATGACATTCGCCCCGCTAAGCCAAAACCATAACCCTCAAATTTCCATACTCCTCAAAAACTTTGCAACGCAAATCACCCTATACGGACATGCCAGAGTTTCAAGAAGCTCAGTCCCCAGAGGCGACTGAAATACGTCAAAGAGCACAACATATGCGAAAACTGTCTTGCCACAACGCATACCATAAAGGATTGCACAAGCAGTTTTACGTGTGTTTATTGCCAAAGGAAGCATCATTCCCTGCTTCATTTCCCTAACGGCAAATCACAACCCTCGCAGCCACTCAATAGGTCTCAGACGACCACATCTCAGGTCGCAACGGCTCATCCACAACCAATCAATATCTCCACAACTCATTCCCCCACTTCAGATGCGCAACCCAGCACATCTTCAAAGCTACGTACGCCTCAAGTACAAGCCCTTCATTCCAATAATGGCACCCAATCCCTTCTGCCTACGGCACTGATGTCTATTGCCCACCTAGGAGAATTGTTCAAGGTTAGAGCGTTGATCGACCAAGGCTCGCAACGCACCTTTATTTCCTCGAAGGTGCAAAATCGCCTAAAATTGCCAATCGAAAGATCACACTTCGAAATTTCGGGCATGGGCGGTAAGATTGTGCAAAATGCCAATCACATTTGCTTTTTGACGTTGGCAGTTCCAAACACCAGCACGACCCTCAATGTGCGAGCAATCGTACTCCCCCAATTGACAAAATTGCTACCCCCCTTCACAAGTAGCCATCCTAATTGGCAAGAATTTGCCACGCTAGATCTCGCTGACCCAAGTCCCTTCAAGTCAGCGCAGATAGACTTAGTTATTGGCAGTGATCTGATTCCCCAGATCTTACTCGAAGGTATCCGACGAAATGTGTGTGGCAGTTTATTAGCCCAAAACACCATTTTCGGTTGGATACTCAGCGGGCCAGTTCCCCATACGGTGTCGTCTTATTCGACATACTTTGCAGAAGTCTCCAATGAGGAACTTAGTTCACAACTCAGGCAATTCTGGGAGCAGGAAGAAGTCAAACTCCCGACAGCTGTCTCCTCGGACGACATATACTGTGAAGAGTTATACCAGAAGACCACAACCCGTGGATCGGACGGTAGATATATCGTGAAACTTCCCTTCAAGGCAGAATTTCCATGCTCGATAGCATTGGGCAATTCCCGACCCAATGCGCTCCAGCAATATACCAGCATGGAGCGAAATCTCTCCCGAAAGGGAAAGCTCAAGACCATCTACGATAGCGTCTTAGAGGAATATCTCACCCTTGACCATATGGAACTCACAAATCCCCGTGAGATAATCCAAAATGGCAAGTACTTTTCATACTATCTGCCTCATCACGCAGACATCCTCCCCGAAAAGAAAACTACCAAAGTCCGAGTAGTTTTCAATGCCTCAAAGTCCTCAAGCTCTGGTCAGTCACTAAATGACATTTTGCATACTGGTCCCACTCTTCAAAATGACCTCACAGCCCTCATTCTCCGATGGCGCCTTTACCGCTTTGTCTTCAATGGCGATGTCCAAAAGATGTATAGGCAAATTCGGGTCCATAATGATCACCAGGAATTCCAGCGAATACTCTTTCGCAAATCCCCGGAATCTCCTATTCAAGATTTCAAATTGAAAACGGTGACATTTGGGGTTAACTGTGCGCCATATTTGGCCATCAGAACGCTCCATCAATTGGCCCACGATTCTCAGCCATCCAGCCCGTTAGCGGCGAAAATACTTCTCGAGGAAACGTATGTCGACGACATTCTTTCAGGAGGTCATGATCTTCCCACCACTAAGGAAGCTCTCTTTCAAGTGATAGCCACCCTCAACTCCGGAGGTTTCCCTCTTAAAAAGATAACGGCTAATCACCCGAAACTCTTAGAGGAAATTCCCGAAGACGACCTTTTCGATTCGGAATTCCTCAAGTTCGATTCAACGAGTTCCACTAAGACTCTTGGCATCCGTTGGAATGTCCTATCGGACTCATTTTCATACTCCATCTCTCCCACTACTCCTGCAAATTCATTCACAAAAAGGAAAATTCTCTCCTCCGTTGCCAAACTTTTCGATCCCGCAGGATGGCTTTCGCCTTAATGATTCTTGCCAAAAAACTTCTGCAAGAGCTTTGGCTTGAAGGCACTGAGTGGGATGAGTGCATAAAGCCAGGATCACTTATCAAATGGCAGCAATTCATTGAGAACTTGCCAGCCATAGAACTTCCCCGGTGGGTTCACTACGCCCCCAATCGAAATGTTCGGATCCATGGATTTTGCGATGCCTCCGAAAAGGCATACTGTGCAGCTCTATACATACGTATTAGCACGAATGGTGACAGCCTCCTTGTTGCGAAAACAAGAGTTGCACCTCTCCAGACAATAAGCTTACCTCGCTTAGAGCTTTGCGGAGCAGTTTTACTCTCCCAGCTCATTTAATCCCTCCGCTCTTATCTCGGGTTCTATAAATCGGAAATCCATTTATGGACCGATTCTGAAATTGTCCTTGCTTGGTTGGAAAAACCACCTTGCACATGGAAAACTTATGTTGCCAACCGCACGACTCAACTCAAGTAATCGCATACATGTTCCGATTTGTTCATAACGGCATCTCCTCCCGTCGCCAACATCATCCCATACACGGAACACTGTTATCCCAAGCAGAGTTGGCATTTGTTAAGAATCGCCTTATAACTCTCGCGCAAAGTCCCATTATCCCCAGGAACGACAAGCGCTCTCTCAATCTCTTCCCAAATCCAAGAAAAGTTCTTTCTTGGTGCTCAATCCCTTCTTAGACAAACAGAAGGTGATGCGAGTTCATGGCAGACTCGCCAATGCGGCATTATCGTACAATGAACGACACCCCATTATTCTCCCCCAGAGTCCCGCTACTGCAGTTTGCTTCTTCAATTCCTTCATAAGCTATTGCTGCATGCGGACCAACGACTCATGCTCCGTATGGTTCGGCAGGAATATTACGTTTCGCGCCTAAAGCCACAGATCAAAAAGTGCATTTTCCAATGCAAAACGTGTGTCATCCATAAGCAAAGGCTGCGAACGCAGATTATGGCAGCGCTCCCCCCCGAACGATGCAAACTTACTATCCCATTCGCCACAACCGGAATCGACTTTGCTGGTCCAATCCAAATCAAAGCCTCCATACTCCGTAGCTCAACCTACGTCAAAGGTTATGTTGCAGTGTTCGTTTGATTATCCACGAAAGCCGTTCACTTGGAACTCTGTTCGGATCTTACGACTGAAGCGTTTCGCGCAGCATTCGCCCGATTCACTGATCGACGAGGGCTACCTCTCAAAATCATGACCGACAACGGCAAAACGTTCGTCGGTGCTCAACGTGCCATGTCCAGAGACTGCCAAATTCTCGAAAGAAATCGCCCAAGATATTCTCGACCGATACGGTCCTCAAGGCGTCGAGTGGCAATTCATCCCCCCACATGCTCCTCACATGGGAGGACTATGGGAGTCGACAGTCAAAAGCTTCAAGACTCATCTTAAAAAGGTAGCCGGCTCTCATAAGTTCACATACGAAGAGTTTACGACTCTTCTTACTAGAATTGAAGGGACGCTTAATTCACGTCCGCTCTCTCCTCAATCGCAGGACCCTAGCGATTTAGTGTCTCTGGCCCCTGCCCACTTTCTCCGAGGCGCTCCTCTTGCCGCCCCCCCCCCCCCACCACGAACCCGAGTGCTCCGAGCTATCCCTAATCAACCGATGGGAAAAACTCAAAGTCACCCATCATCAATTCGCCCGACGATGGAAGGACGAATACCTCAAGGATCTCCACAAACGATATAAGTGGAAGCATCCGCAAAGAGAAGTGGAAGAAGATGAAATGGTCGTCATTAAAGACGACCTGCTTCCCCCCAATGAATGGCGGCTCGGCCGCATTCATAAAATTCATCGCGGTCCCGACAATCACGTCCGTGTCGTAGATATCCGCACCGACTCTGGCATCCTGACAAGACCAGTAGTCTAGCTATGCCCCCTAATAGCTTCTTAAACCCACTCGAATCATTGCCCTGCTTATTGTGTCTCATACACTTGCTCATACCCTACCCAATCACTATTATCCTTTAGTGATACACTTTTCTTGCTTCTTGCAGGGCAACCAGGAAGCAGCAGGTCGTCCAGCAATGCCTGCTGTGCCACCACCTCCACGGCATAAGATATTGCCGGGCCTTCCTGGCGATGGCACCGCAGCAGCGACAGCAGGTGGCCCGCGCCCAGGGCTACTGCACCAACTGCCTGGCGCGGTCCCACCCCACCAATCGGTGCAGCTCCACCGCTCGCTGCAGCAAGTGCGGCCGAGCGCATCACACTATGCTGCACTTCAGTGAGAGGCCAGCCACAGCAGCAGCGCCCAGGGCCACAACGAAGGGCGGCAAAAAGCCGCAACGTCCGCGGCAGTAGCCCGCTCCAGCACCGCGCCCTGTGCAGCGCTCCACCCTCGCGGATCGTCTTACACGCCACCGCCGACAGCCCCAACAACGAACCAGCCGTCCCGCAGCCGAGGCAGCAGACCAACGGCAGCTGATCGCGTTCAGCGAGGACGAGGCCTCCACCGACGGGACCCCCGAGCAGCGCGTCGGAGCCCGCGCCCTCATCGAGCGGGCATTGGAGGCATTGGGCCGGCTCAGTGAGCAGCTCGGCCTTAATGTTGCCAGAGGCAACGCGGGCCGCCATGGCTAAATGTGTCGTTCCAGTGGTTTGTGGATCCTGCAATGATCCAATCCTCTCCCTTCCAATTCCCGTTTGTACTTATGTCCCACTTTCCAAATCCACCGGCTCCGGCCGTTTGTGTCGTCCAATGTTCTTCAATTTGTCATTCGTGTTTTAATAGCCAAATAAAACGCACCTCAAACGAAACCCCCACGCCTTCTATTTTACTCATTCCGCCGACGGCTCCGCAAGAGACACTTATTCAGTTACCAATTCTTGTTCGTCTACGATATCCTTCAGAAGGTATTTACAAAGCATTACTTTAATGTTGCAGTCCTCTGTATAGAAATATTTGTTTATGACTTGTTTGAATGTTTGTTATACGTCTATATCTTCGATATAAACTGCGTTAATTTTATCTGGGTTAAAGTGATTTTTAATAATGGTAGTTAAGGTTTCTTCGTCGTAACTTTTTGCATTGTATTATTTTGCGATTGAAATTAAATATATTGTTATTCTGCATTCTTAGTGCTCCCGATGTAGTTTTCTTTAGTATGAATTGATTCTTATAAAAATTTCTTTCGGATTCGTTCACAATGTCGTATAATATGTTATTAGTATTAACTTCGAGGCGGGAAAGTGCGTCGGCATTTCCATTTTGTACGCCTTTCTTGTATTTTATTTCGTGGTCGAACTCTTGTAGGCGGAGTCTCTATCGCACGAGCTTCGAATTTGGTTCTTTGACTGAAAAGAGCCAAGTTAGCGGTCGGTGGTCTGTCTATTAGAAATTTTCTACCGAAGAGATACGGGCGAAAATGTTGTGTTGCCCATACGATCGCAAGCAACTCTTTTTCTATTGTGCTATAATTTCTTTCGTGGTTATTAAGGGTGCGACTGGCGTAACAGATTGGATGATTTTCTTGGGAAATAATGGCTCCTAAAGCGAAATTGCTGGCATCTGTTTGTAAAGTGAAACTTTTGTTAAAATTAGGGTAGGTTAATATTGGATCATTTATTAGCATGGTTTTTTTTAACGCAAAGTACTTTTCTTGGGTTAGGTTTTATTCCTTCTGGGGAAATGATATGGCCTAAGAATTCAGTTTCGAGTTTTAGGAATTCACTTTTATCAAGTTAGACTTTTAGGTTTGCATCCTTTAGTCGTTGAAAAACTTTTGTAAGTGACTCTACGTGTTCTTGTAGGGAAGTGGAAAAAATTATAACATCGTCTAAATACACTAAGCAGATTTTATTTATTAAATCTCCCAAAACGTTATTCATAAGGCGTTGGAAGGTTGCCGGGGCTGTTTTGAGTCCGAACGGCATCCGTAGGAATTCGTAGTGCCCTCCTTCGACTCTGAATGCTGTTTTATGAATATCGCTCTCCTTAACCTCTGTGTTACCCTAGGAAAAACTCGCACATTTGAACCTTCGGGTCATAAAATGACCCCGATTTATTTCTTTGTATTTTGCTCAAAAAAGTTAAGACAATGTGATTTGCACAATTAGTTATTACTTTTATTATTGAAAAGCGATTATTTGGCCTTATGGAGTCAAATATGTTGAACATGCAGACCATGTCCAGGTTCTTGATTTTCTTCTCGGGCACTTTAATTCTTGCGATTTCTTCAGAAGTTAAAACTATATCGCAACTAATTTTTGGACAATTATATTATATATAACAGTTAATAATCATTAATCGCCCAAAAATAAATGATTTCGCAAGAAAGCCTGTTCCCGTGGCCCACAAAAAATTACTCAGTTTAGAGGTTTAATTTATAAAAGTATCCCAAAATATTAAAGTTATACTAGATATTGACACCAATGAACCAATCAAAATTATATTATATATTAATTAACATTATTCGATTTCCCGAAGAAGAAAATTAATATATTCGGCTGACCCAGATTGCCCCGTCGCACACTGGGGTAATATATAAGTAAAGTGGCGATTAATTCAAAAATGAAAAATAAAGATACAGATATGTTTTTGGTACCGGGTTAAAGTGGATAAAATTCTGCATCACTACGTGAAAGAGTTGTTGCAAAATAGTTTACCGTTTTCCCGCAAAGCACTCTAAAAGTTGACATTTCTTTTCATTTGGAGTGCGCACAGCGTGAAACGTGAATTTTTCAATTATTTAAATTAAATTTGTTTTACAAGTTTTTAAAGTAGCATAAAAGTGATGATGGAGGCTTCTTGTTCAGGTATTTAAGTATTAAAATACTAATTTTGTTTTTTTTTAAGTGTTCGTAAATATTTTTGTTATTTTTTAAAAAAAAAGCTTAAAAATTGCCTTATTTTGACCCTATTCATAGACATATAGTTATTTGTTCAGTGATGTTCACCTAAAATATTGTCATAATCGTAATCTGTGGATATTCTAGCAACTTTTTATGAAAAAAAAAGTTGCGCTATTGTTGCGCACTTATACAGCATTTCGATTTTTGTATGTGAAGTCTTGGTAAAATATGCACGCGGTCCGTGAAAGGGAAGACAAGAAATAAATGTAAATGCAAAAAATATGAGAAAAGCAACAAGCGAAATGTTTTATGTTAGTTTTGTTGTTGTTCAATGTATGATTTTTAGTATTGCTTTATGCTTTTTACCCTACATTACAGGGGGCCGGCATATTAGATTTATATTAGCCAGCATATTAGGCGACATATAAGGCGGGATATCGCGACACGTAAGTATTTTTGGTTTTTAAGATATTTATGAAACACAATACAAAATCATCTCAAATGATGCAGAACCAAATAAAATTTCGATATCTTAGATTATTTCATTTGTCTTTGTTGTAGGGTGTGTGCAAAACTAGGTCAACTGACCTTATTTATCAGAAGTTGCAGTATTGGGCATTGTTATTGTTTGTATTATGTGTAATCGATTGAAATAACCGCAGTGATGTGCATTAAACTGATTCGGTAAAGGGTAACTGCAAATTACTACTTTTTCAAGATATTAAAAAAGGTGATTGTTTTCATGCAGGAACGAAATCCAATGTTATTTGGTATACTCGTCAAAGTCTTTATTACATAATGACCAACTCATTGCCTTAAATTTTGCCAAATCTTTCGTTGAGTACTATCCCTGGTATAACATGCCTACAACTGTTCATAAATATTTAATTTATGGACCAGAGGTCATAGCTCACGCCTTGTTGCCAATCCGTGAATTATCTGAAGAAGCGCAGGAAGCGAGAAATAAAGATTTTAAGACTTTCAGGGAATATTTTTCTCGAAGAAGTAGCCGAGGAAAAACCAACAAAGACGTTCTAAATAGACTGCTTATAAGTTCTGATCCCATTATATCGACAGAAACGAAATTGCCGCATAAAGCAGTTACGCGCATGCCAAGGGAAGCATTGGATTTGTTGATAATTGTGGAAGAAGAACGCGATGATATGAACAATGATGGTGATGCTGATAACGATGGATGCGAAGGTAAAAGCGTGGGTGAATACGATTATGATTCCGATAGTAATTAATAAATAAGCGAGGAATTCTGTATAATACCCTTTTGTAACAATTTTGCATTTTTCGTCATAAATAAAAAAAAATCCACTAAAGTATGTTCAAATACATTTATTTTTTTCTTCTTTATGTATAATTAACTAAACCTAATACTTTTTTCATGTCTAAATAGTCCGGGTGAATTAATCGCCAAAATCGGCATGAATTACCCCAGTGTGCGTCGTTTCCTTTCACTGAGTATCTTCTTCCTTGGTGAAGGTACTGCTGAGGATAACTCACACGATTCTATCATTGGCTTCCTTGCTTTTCACAAAATCAGAAGCCCAGGAAGTAACTTTTCCAATTCTTTATAGAATAAACGGTGTTACGTTATCATTCCAGGGATGAATTTCACATCACAAATGCAATGGTGCCGCAAGGAATAATAGAGTTGCGAACTGCAGCCACGAGTAAATTGTGTGTTTGTCGCTGACACGAATATGTTCCAGAAATTTGATCTAGCTTGATCACACTCCTTTTAGAATTTTGTAGAAATTTATTACTTGCTAGAAATCGTACATATGTACTATTTATATTGAAAGCTTCAATCGAGATTTCATACCAGCAAACATAAAGTTTTCGTACTATTGGGTTTCGATCCCTTGAAACATAAAAGCTCTTGTACTGCTCATTGTGATGTGTGGGCGAAGCTACCCCCTTTATTAAATGTCCTTTTCCTCTTCCCCTGTCGAAAAACATAACCCAATAGTAAGTTCGATCTGTGTGAGTGTCATTGATGTGGGACTTAAAGTTCCGAAGTTATATACAAAATTTGGACCGTTAAAAGAGTGCCACGCCCATTATTAAACGCCCATGAAATATTTCCAGTGGAACAATATGTCTACATGGGGACACTGCACGAAATTGCAATGTTGTATGACTTATAATTTAGATTTTATTCCATAGTAGAAAGGGTTGTATAGGTAGCAGTGGCGGCTTAAGGTGCTCGGGGGCCCGGGGCGGCGACGGCTGAGGGGCCCCCACAAACGGTGCAGAATAAGTTTGCGTACAAAACTTATAATTGGAATTTCCGGTTATACTTTTTAATTTTTTTTGAAAATTTGTATTCCATTGAACAGTAAATGGACAGTAAAGGGACAAATTATTTTGAAACGTATATGTGCTTGAAATTTTATAGAAAGCAATGGAATCCCAGAGAAAAAATGAAAAATAGATAAAAGGATAATCTTACTAAATCTTTCCAAATTTGATAAAAACTTTCGTGAAATTAGGAAAACTTTTGGGAGAGCAAACTCGTCATTTCAAAAAGCCATCTTAAAACTAAAAAAAAAACAGAAAATCTTGCTTCGTTACTACGATCTGGCCATTATTTTAAGCAAGCCGTTTTGCGATCAGTGCATCATAACACTACTCGACAAAAAATGGGCCAAATGCGTGCATAGATAAAGTGTTTTCTAGACTAACTTTGGTTGCTGAACACGAAACTGAAAATAAAAAAAATTTTTAAGAAGTGTTTTCAAAAAATCTTCGAAAAACAAGTTTTTTTCTGTTGTTTCAGTTATGAGCACATATCTTGTGAAAGAATTATCCGATTAACACGAGCTGTCCGTCGTTCAAGAAGAAGATAATACCTTAGCCTTTTTAGTGATATATAGATTGTTCAAATTAGATAAGATTTGGGGAAGTTACTGACAAGTAACTTCCCCAAAGGAAAGTTGTAACAAAGTGAATTTTTCGACCAAAAAATCATAAATTTTCACATTGGACATGGACATTTTAGTACCAATTTTCAATAAGTACGAAATAACCACTGAAACACATTTTCAGATTTGGCTTAATTCTGGCGTTGAAATTAATTTCTGAGCTTTGATGTATTCAGAGACCTATAGTAGAATTTTATGGCAAATATTTTCGTGGTACATTTTTTCCTTAAAAAGGTCCTGTTTTACAGGACATTTTTGGCATTTTAGAAAAAAAGGGTCAAATTGACCCATAAAAATAGTAGCTACAGGGTTAAAATGCTCCACAAAAATATTCTTCGTAGTATTTTACATCAAATTGCTGAACCCATCATATACCTAAAATGTAAGGTTACATGGTTTTCGTATGCCGATTCACCATAAGAATGTGCAAAAGGGGGAAAACTTTGACCCCCCCTAAAAAAAAATTCAGATGTAAACTTTCAAAACGCCGATACACGTATATTTTTTTTTGGTCCCCTCTACCAGAATCCGTTGTCAGAACCTTGTTATTTTTTTTTGTGTTGTGCAGTGTTATTTGAGCAAATATTAAGCCTAACATCAATAGAATTGAAAGAAAAATGACAAAGTTATGATACAGGGAGTAAAAACACCAACTTTACATTTATTACACTGTGCGAAAAAATTTTTTTTTTGCCGAGACCCATCAAAATTTGGATATAGACGTGAAACTAGAGATAATTTATAGTAATCTGGCATAGTCAGTTTTTCATTTTCTGGCCCAAAGTCCTTTTTAAAAAACTTTAAAATTTTAAGGACATACACATTTCAAATATTTTTTAAAATATATGCGGTTGTGCAATGATGGAAATATGGGTATCAAATGAAAGACATCCTTTTAACTAAATTTTCAATTTTGAAGTTTCAGGACCAAAATATGTCAGGTAGGGAAAACATACATGATTTGGATTTCAGTCTGTAGATTCATACATCTAAATTGTATTCTATTTCAAAGTTCCAGTCTAGAAAACACTTTTATTTCTAGGTGCATTTTTCGTGTCGAGTAGTTCAGAAATGTACAGAAATATTTTATAAAACCCAGTAGCAGGAGCTTACTTACAAGGAACATAGAATTGCTTTCGTAAAAGAGTCTATCAAAGAAGAAAACCGGATTTCCGGGACGATGTGTTGTTATCCAACCAATAATTATAAAAATAAAAATAATAACTGTAAATTTGTTTGACGTCTCCAAAGTTTAATGAGGTTAAGTAATTGCGTTATTCGCACTAGTTTACAAGCAAACTCTAAGATTGCGATATTTAATTTTTAACTTAGAATTTTGTATTTGCATACTTTGCACAAAATTTTAAGTTAAAAATTAAATATTGTAATCTTCGAGGGAACATTTTTTGAAAATTTGCAAACAATTGTTATTTAGAAAGGATGTTTTCTTGCTTTTATTGAACTGAATTTGTCATTGCAATTTCAAAGTCAATTGTCGATACTGTGTCTCTTTCAATTGATAAAAGTGACAAACAACCTTTCAACAACCATTGTGGAGCGCAAATAGTTTTTTACAAGTTTCAGTTTTGAAAAACTTTAAATTTTTATATACAAGCTTCTCTCGGGGGCCCCCCGCAGCCCGGGGCGGTCCGCTCCTCCGCCCCCCCCCGTTAAGCCGCTACTGATAGGTAGCGCCACGCCCTCTTACCAACACAATGCAAAACAAAAATGCCAGAAACATTTATCCACGACACTTTGAAACCAAATCTAATAAAATTCACATCGCATCGACCAACTTCTTGCGTTCAGTACTATGGGTCATAAAATGACCCTAAGGTCAAATTTGTATAGTTGTTCATTTGCACGTAAACCAGTGTTGCAAATAAAATGAAATTTAGCGTATATTCAAATGGCATAAAATTAGTCACTGAGTGCAAAGGAAAACAATTCTTCACCAGAAATAAGAAATTTACGGCACTTTAAAGTGAATTTTTCATCAAAAATGACCCCAAGGTAACAGAAGTGTTAATTTCTATCTGATGGAAACTTTTTGCCAAATCTAATGTGGTAAAGTAATGGCACCTTCCTAATTTTTCCAGGATTTCGTCCATATTGGGGATGGGGTACTTATCGTCGATCGTCACTTCATTTAACTTCCGGTAACAAATTCCCAGACGCCATTTATTTTTTCCACTAGCATCAAGTTTTTTGGGTACTATCCAAACTGGAGCGGAGTAGGGTGAATGGCTTGGTCTTATTATGCCACTTTCGAACATTTCTTTGATCTGATTTTGTACCTCTTCCTTATGTATGTAAGGGTATCTGTAAGTGTGAGCGGTTATTGGTATATTAATATATATACCCTGCAAACATTAATGACTAATCTCAAATTGAGGTACATTTGAATCAAATTGCTTTCTCAAATCTCAAACGTTTGTTCTCAAATTGATCTCAAATATACTGTTATGGCATTCTCAACTTAAAAGGCATATTTTTAATATGGAAATTTGCCTTTATTGTCAAATTGAGAATTCAAAATTCTCAAATGTATCTCAAACGAGCGGAATGGATGGAATCGAATTAGCACAAATTCGCACATTTTCAATATGGAAATTTGCTTTTATTCTCATATTGAGAAACTAAAATTCTCAAATGAATCTCAAACATGCGGAACGGATGGAATCCAATTCGCCTTTTGTATAGATTGCAGTTGCCAATAGCGTGAAATGAAAATACAGAGTAGATACATTTATGGATAGATTCATAGATTCATTCAATAGATTCATTTATTTTATATTAAGGCAACATAACCAGTGACCAGAGACCAGTGACATAACGTAACATTTTATTAAGGTACAAAATTTAGTTCATATTAAGGGAAACGTAAGTTAAACCCATTGAGAATTACAAAATTATCAAACGTGGTGAATGTAAATTTTTCTCAACTCTTCTCAAGTCGTACTCAAGTTGATAGCAAACATTTGAGAAACTTTTGAGAAAATATTCATTTTCAAATTGTAATAATGCTGGAAAACAATTTGATATCAAAGGGTTTCTCAAAGGTTTGAGATTTTTTTGTTCAGTGTTTGTTGGGTATATAGTTTCGTTCTTTATAGTTGTATTGATTCTGTCTATTGTGCTGGTTTCGGTCGATATGGTTTTGTCTGTCATTGAAATTCTGGTTATTATATATAATTCTGTCTATTGTTAGAATTTTGATTGTAATTTTGGCTATTTCTGTTATTAGGACTTTGATTGTAATTTTGGCTATTTCTGTTATTAGGATTTTGTCTGTTATTACGGTAGGATTTTCAGTCTGTTCCTAGGTGCGCGTATCCTGCGTCGAACAACATGTTGATTGCCCTTTCCAATGAGTCTGGGTTTCTGCATATTAAAATTGATTTCATTGGTTCTGGTAATTTAGATTTGAAGACGTTCAGTGCGCTTCTCATGTTATTACTAACGATGGCGTTCACTGCTGCTCCTTCACCGAAAAACGTTGTGGTTTTATTATTCAGTCTTCTTAACTTGGTTTTTATTTCGTTCAAAAAGTCGATACTGTTTGTCTTAAAGGTCGTTCCTCTTAGTTCGTCAAATAAATCTTCTACCGATAGTCTTTCCTCGAAGTTGTTGACCAATACTTCTTTTATGTCGTTCCACGGCTCTACCTGGCAATTTATTTCTATTATTTCCCTAGCTTTGGTTTTTAATTTGCTCTTGATTATGTCCGCGAAAATTTGTTGTGATAGGTTATTGTAGTTCTGTAACAGTGGTTGTATTTTGTCTATCAAATTAAGAAATCTGTAAATCCCTATAGTCTCCGTTGAATGCAGGCGAATTAGATAGATATTTTATTGGGCCAATAGCTACCTGAGCCAATTCAGCCATTTTTTATTTTTATTACGAGTATAAATTTACTTATGGTATAAATAAATATAAATCTACCAAGTTGCTTTACAGATTTCTTTGACTTACTTAACTTAATATTGTTGTTGTCGCTCTGATCTTTCTGGTGGTGGATGTCTATCTTGTTGCTGCAGTGTGGTTGTGGTTCTGTCTTCCTTGTCTGTAGGTTACTTGTTCCACTATTCGGCTTCTGATGCTTTTCAGTTTGTCCAGTGCTTCAATATATACAGGCTTTTCGTCTTCGGTAGAATAGAGTTGTATTCTATTGTCGATTACTGTGATCAGGGAATCTAATTTGTTGATGTATTTATTATCCTGTGTCATCGGTTGATCGATTGTGGGCTGTTGTTATGTATCAATTGCTTATTTCTGTTTGCAGACGAGCTCCTGTATCCTTTTGTTGGAATTATTTGTGCTCGGATCGCTGCGTACTCCGCGTTCACTCTTTGCAAGTTGACTTCTGCGTTAGTACTTTTGTAGAATAGCACTCGCACTGATTGCATTTGGTTTGCACAATCTTTACTTGAACTTCACTCGTATTTGGAGTTATATCCAAAAACTAGTGCAATTTTCACTTGCACTTTTAATTATTCACTCGGTTTGTTGAATTTATATCCAACATCCCATCCTCGTCGCCAATTTAAGTTTTGGTTTGCAAGAATGAAAACGCCGTTACGCGTTTCGTGTTCCGAACAGAAATCTTCCGCTTTATTCTTCGGATTGCCTTTTTATACATTTGTTCTTACAGAAATATTGCTTAGTAAATAGAGTTTGTTCCCACGAACAACTAAATGTAAACAAACAAATTAAATGTAAACAAATTGAATGCAAGCGAACCAAAGGGCGAAGCGTTACAGACGCGTCGTCAGCGGTTTGTTGCAACGTCAGTTATTTTGTGGTCAATTCTGGGTCAAGTGGCAATTCGGCGGTTGAATCATGTCGAAGTGCGGATGTGATTTTGAAATATTCCGCGTCGCGGTTTTATTGGTTTCTAGAGAAAGTGTTTGCGGTCATGTGGCACTTCGGCTGTTGAACTGTGATTTCGAAATATTCCGCGTCGCGATTTCATTGATTTGGAAATTCGATTCCAAAGAAAGTGCTTGACAAAAACAATAATCATAAATAAAGCTGATTATTGTTTTTGTGACAAATTGTTTAAAAAAATACTGCGCGTTGGGGTAACCGTAAGTGGGGTGACCATAACTGCTAAGCTGTGGGGTTCGCTTAAGCTAAAGCCGGGGGAATATAGAGATATATAAATTGGCTGAGTTGCCATTTCTTAGGGGGAAGTGAGGGTTAGGAGGGTTATGAGGGAGTATTTTGTACGTTATAATTGTATGTTCGTAGGGCTCGAGAGAAGCAGGAGAACCGACCGAAATGTCGGCTTGTTTTTCGAGAGGGTGGTATGGTCAATCGTTCGACCTGTGGTCGGGTCGAATGTGACCGATTGGGAGATTGAGAGGGTTGCGCATTGCCTTTGGGAGAATGAAGCATAGAATGGTGCTTCTTTTGGCAATATACGCACGTAAAATTGCTTGTACAGCTTTTAGTGAGGTGCGAGGTAGCAAGACGATTTACACAGAGATTGTGCTTCTTAACGTATGTTAATCGACTCTAGGGGGTGAGTCTTTTGAAGCTCTGGCAAATCCGTATTGGGTGATTTGCGTTGCATAGTTTGCACGCGAAGTCCCTTTTCACTTGAGTGTGATTTAGGTTTAGGGATTTGTGTGGCCGATTTGGGAGGACATTGGAAGTCGTAGGTTGAGATTCGGCTTGGAAGGGCGAATGCTTTGCAGCCGTTCAACTACCTCGTATCTGCCGGTCAGGAACTCATCCATTTGCGACCAGGGTGGCAGATCCTTCCGCGATGTCAATGATTGCTCCTATAGAACAAGTGTCTTTTGGGGCAATTTGTAAACATATGTAAACCAATAGCGGATCCCAATTGTCAGTGTCTACGGCCTGAGTATTGAGAACAGACAGACAATTGTTTATGGTGTTTTGGATCCGCTGTAGTGCCTCACTATTTTCAGTGTGGGCAGGAGCGATATTCAGAAGGGATTGGATTTGAGTGTCAACGAGTATGCGTTTATTTTCGAAGCGGGATCTTAGGGCTTCCCACGCGAGTCCGAAATTTTCATCGGTTAATGCATATTGCTTTACAATAGCACCGGCTTTACCTTGCGTCTTGTATCGGAGGTGATACAATTTTTGGGCTGGAGTGAGCTGGGGGTGGTTGATGTAAACTGCAGTAAACATGTCCCGGAAGGACGGCCACTGCTCATAGACCCCGCAGAAGGGTTCGGTATCGCAAGGTGGAACTTGTAGGCAAATGTAGGATGTATTTACTGGTTTTAGGGGGTCGAACCGAATTGCACGAGTCTATCGGACTCGAAAATTAATTTTGCAACACTGGGATCGGTTGCTTTGGGACTAGGAAGTTTAGAGCGCGTGTTGGGTGGCTCCCGAGTGACAGGAACCGTCAAACGTGCATTGGCTGACTTTGGGTATCTGAAGGAAGGAGTCTCCACTGTGACAAGTAGTCGTTTGGGGGATCGCTCAGAAGGCATATTGTTTGCTTAGGAAAGCTCGACAAATGGTAAAGTGTTTGAATAAATATTGTATGAATTTAGGGTATGGGGGAAATAGACGTGTAGTCTAACCGCGTCCGCGCGAACGATATTTGAGAATGGGAAGAGTTAGGAATGGGAAAAATCGTTGAAACGAATTTGTATATTTGTCGAGCAAAAAAGTTTACACCCGTGTGTGTAAACGTGTAGGGAAATATATACGGAAAATTGTATGTATGGGAAAAAAGCAAAATTTGTGTGTATGTGTATTTGGAATGGATGTACAAACTATTAGAATATAAATACAATATAAATGTGTATGAAAATGTGTTTTTATTTGTGAAAAAGTGAATTTTTTGTATGGGATTACGTGAATAATTACGTATGTGTACGTATGTGTAAATCTATGTATGTGTATATATATATGTGTATGTTTTTTTTTTGTTTTCTGACGGAGGTGGAAAATCTTCGGAAGATACCGGAACTCCAGTTCGTCGGCATGCCGGATTCCTACCGACTAAAAACCACCCCCCACTATCCACACCTGCGGAACCGCCTTCCGGCATCTCTTCACAGGGGAGACGTCGCTCTGGCTCTTCTGCTATACGACGTTCGTTTGCGCGTCTAATCCTTTCAATCTCGCGCTGTCTCACCATGACTTCTGCCGCGTAGCGCGCTACTGCATCCCAGCCGGATCTGGACTCAACCACTTTTGCGACTAGTGAGTGCGCTGTGGGCGTGCCGCCGATGCTACTCGCCAGACGTCGCCGCTGGCTGTTGTACCTGGCCCAATTAAAAATGATGTGCTCGGCGTCTTCAACCGACTCGCTGCAGAAATCGCAAAAGAGGTTCTGCTCGTATCCCCACCTATGCAAGTACGACTTAAAACAGCCATGGCTTGTCAGTACCTGCGTGAGGTAGTAGTCGACCACCCCGTGCTCACGGCTCATCCACGCATGAAGTTCACTTATTAGTGCGAACGTCCACCTTCCCTTGCGTGAGTCGTTCCAACGCTGTTGCCACTTATTCAGGCTCAGCTCCCTGTACGCCCTTCCTTGCTGCGGAGCATCCTTCTCCTCGTATTTTGCGCGTGCTTCCTCCGCCAAAATGTCAATTGGGACTATCCCCGCCACCACGCAGGCGGCGTCATATGACGTCGTGCGGAATGCGCAGCACACTCGGATTGCGTTGATGCGGTACACGGATTCTATGTGGCTCCGGTACGATTTGACCCTCATCGCCGGAGCCCATATTTGCGACGCGTATAACATTGTGGCGGTTGCTACTTTCATTAGCAACAGCCGCCTAGGCTGTCTAGAACCGCCAATGTTCGGCATGATTCGCGAAAGCGCGGCCACCGTCTTCGCTGCTTTGTTGCTGACGTGCGGAGGTGGAGCTTAAAGCACAAGCGATTGTCCAGCATTACGCCGAGGTACCTGATCGACGGTTGAGACATGGGCTGTCTCTACAACCTTCCGGAAAAAGGCCCACGGATGTCAGCCATTTCTGCACGGTTTCCACCACGCTGTTGCACGTCGCTTCGACTTCGTTCAGGAACTTGCTGGTCACAACAATGGCTATGTCGTCGGCGAAGCCCACAATTTTGGCCGCCTTTGGTACTTGTAGCCGCAGAACACCGTCGTGCATGGCATTCCAAAGGGTAGGGCCTAAGACCGAGCCCTGTGGAACGCCTCCTGTGACCGAGTGGCTGATTTCCCCCTCGTCTGTATCATATTTCAGCAGTCTGCTGGTGAAGTAGCTGGCGATGATGTTGACTATGTACCCCGGTGCCTGCAGCCGACGCAGCGCAGATACTATGTTGCCCCATCTAGCGCTATTGAAGGCATTTTTTATGTCTAAAGTTACCACGCAGCAGTACTCTTTAGTCCCGTTCTTCCAACGCTGGCCTTCGATTGCTTCCTGTGCGGCTCTGACCACGACATCGATCGCGTCCACTGTGGAACTCGCCTTCCTAAAGCCAAATACGAGATTTGACAAGCCGCCTGCCTCTGTGATTGCATCCTCGAGCCTGTTGCAAATTAGCCGCTCTAGCAGTTTACCTGCGGTGTCAAGCATGCATATTGGGCGAAACGACGACGGGTCGTCGGGGGGCTCCTTCCCTTTAGGCAGCAAGACCAGCTTTTGCACTTTCCATCTATCCGGAAACACCCTTTCCTTAAGGCATGTATTGTAGACGCTCAAGAATAAGTCAGTGTGCGATTTTATTGCTAGTTTCAGCACTTTGTTGGGGATGCCATCTGGCCCTGGGGCCTTTTGGTCCCCAATTCTGCTGCACGCTTTTAGCAGCTCGTCGCAGTCTACTTCTGCTGGCTCTTCATTTACACAGACTGTTTGGAAATCCGTCAACAGATCGTTTTGCGGCGGAAAAAGGGTTTCTACGACGCGCTTCAAGAAAGTCGCCGAGGTGGGTGGCGGGGGGCTAAACGATGCCAGTTTCTTCATAACGACTTTATACGCCGTTCCCCATGGGTGTTCATCAACCATGTTGCAGAGCTCAGTAAAGCATTTTGCTTTGCTGTCTTTGATGGCGAGCTTCAGCTCGCTTTTTGCTTTCTTCAGTGCGGCGTGCAGTCTGCTTCTGGTACCAGCGTCTGTTGCGCGTTGGAATCTGCGTCTGGCGGCAATAAAAATTCTTCGTAGTTCGGCAATATTGCTGTTCCACCAATATACTGAGCGCCTATGGTTTGAAGAAACGCGACGTTGCATTGATGCGTCGCATGCCGCTGCAATTTTACACATAAGTTGTGATACCCGGTTTTCTGTTGGACCCGATAGTGGACAATCCTCCACGCACAGCTGAAACACGTCTTCGTCCAGTGTGCTCTGCTTTCAACCTAGTACGACGTTTGTGCACGCCCTTTGCCGTGAGAGACCTTGTTGTAAGCAAGTCACAACTGCTTGGTGATCGCTAAAGGTGAAACCGTCGTGAACCACCCACGCTGCGCCTCTGGCCAAACTCGCACTAACAAATGTGACATCGATATATGATACACGACCATTTTTGCTAAATGTCGGCTTATCCCCGGTATTTAAAAGAACCATGTCAAGAGTCGCCATGGCCTCTAGGAGAAATATCCCCCTCGCATTGTTTCTGGACGAGCCCCAATCCGTAGCCCAGGCATTGAAATCGCCCGCAATTACCCTTGGGTCTTTGCCGCGTGCCTCAGCTACCAACTGGTCAACCATCCTCGCGTAGTCGCCTGTAGATGGCGGCGCATAGCAGCTGAAGAAGTGTGTGCCTGCGATCTTCGCTTGGACAAAGCCATTGCCATGTAGTGGCTTATTTTCCTGTGCAAGCCTGTCACAGGCTCAAATGGAAGCTTTGCCAGTGTTGTCAGGTATCCATCTGCTGTCTCGGGGATGTTTGTAAGGTTCGCTTATTAGCGCCACGTCAACCCCCATTTCCTGCACCGTTTGTTGCAGCAACTCATGAGCTGCCTCGCAATGGTTCAAATTGATTTGGATGATTTTCATCACTGGGTGGGGTGTGACGCGTCAAACCTCAAACCTTTTGCCTTCTGAAGGACCGGACATTTAAAGCTGCTCGCAACATGATCGCCCAGGCATAAAGCACATTTTTCGTTTTCCGCGCACGTCGCCGCAAAATGCCCGCTCACTCCACAGCTCCTGCAGAGATTTCACCTGTCGATTGGCTCTTTGCAGTTTTGAGAAATGTGGCCATATCCCCAGCACCTGAAACAGCATTTGGTAACCGCTAGTTCCTGCAATCTGCTGTAGACCCAGCCAATGCGCACTCGATTTGCTTTTAGCGCGGTTATAGTCCTTTGGAAGGCTGCGCACAGCTGACACTTCAAGCCGCCTGATGCCACATTGGTTGTGAAGCCCGTCGCAAATCTCTTCAGCCGTCGTAACTTCGTCGAGGTCCCTGCACTGTATGGTGATAGTGTGCGTCTTCGCTGCCACTTTCGCCTCGTCTTTGAGCACCTCCTCAATTGCCAATTGATACGCCACTGCCTTGCTCTCGTGACAATAGCATCCGGCCGGGCCCTAATTGGTCTGTTTTAGATGCGAGCTGCTCCCCCCTCGTGCGTAGTCTCCGCGTTGGGTTTCACCTGCTTACGCTTCACCAGTGTCCAATCAGATTGCGGGGCCGATTGGTGATATTGCCTGGCAGTCGCATTGGTTGTCCTATGTACCTATGATGGCCGCTTTCACATATCATCGGGCTAAGCTCCGCCTCCTTTTGCACATGTCGCCATGAATGCTGAAAAGCTATCTTTGCACCGCTCATCTTTTCCATTCCGTTTTTCTGCTGCTGTCCGCTCTGCTGATTTTCGGCCTTGTTGTGCGTAGCTACTCTAGGCGAGATCACCCGAGTGCGCTTCTGCGTAGGCAGCGGAGAACATTCTGCCGCTACTTCATCTTCAACTCCCGCTCTCGCTCTTTTTCCATTCGCACTGGAAGATGCGGGCGTTTGAGTTGCCTTCTCACATATAGTGGGTATGCCATTTTTGCATTTCCCCTCCCGTGCTTGCTTGTGCAGGTTGATAATGCTGCGGACGATGATTCGCATTGGCTGATTTATAAATTATGTTAAGTTAAACACTATGTGTTTTTATTTTGTTAAATTTGTTTTCTTTTCCACTATGTGGAAATGTCCGTTTAGCTTCGCGCTACAAATTCAACTGGTACTTCTTTAAACTAAAACTTAAGTCTACGTCGCAATCTAAACGCTATTGCGGAAGGTGCCGCACAGGTGCTCCGTTGGCGTTGTTGTTGTTGCCGCTTTTGCGCTGCCGCCGCACAGGTCCTCAGTTGACGTTGTTGTTGTCACCGCTTTTGTGCTGCCGCTGCACAAGTCGATCGTGGGAATGGCAAACTGTTACGTCTTGCGTTCAGGTTACAGTTTGCAAGACAGATCGTCAGCGATTTTGGTGGGAGTCATACGCCGGTGTTAACTCCTCCCCCACTTAAATTCGGAACGTCCTCGTTTCGACTCCTAATTGTTTGGATGGCGATTTGAAAATTCCTTTGCGTTCTTCTAGAGCGCACTTTATTGTTAAGGAAAATTACAAACATGACGACGCCACCCGCGATCAATAATGCGCCTGGAATTGAGAACCATTGAAACGTTTTTTGAGACTCCAATTCTTCTTCCAATGTTACGATGTGTTGCGTGTTATCGATGTGCATTTGGTGTAGGTAGTGGAGAGAAAGCTTTGTGTTGTGTTGTAAAAAGTTGATGTCCAGTTTTTTTGGAGGATGTGGTTGAGGCAATTCGATGCCTTCAGCAGCTTCGAAAATGGAGTTGTTGATTCTTATTTTACCGGAAAATTCCAGTAAAAATGTGCCCGCAACAGACATTTGTTGTTCGTAGAAGATATCGTAGTTGTATTCATCACGTTGTTTAATGCGATCATACCCTCCTTTATAACTTGGATCGAAGGCAGATGATGAGCTGATTCGGTTGCGCAACTTGCTGAGTTGTTGTTGAGCAACTGTGAGACACAGGTGGAATTTGTTGGTCGACAAATGCTGACAGCTGGAGTTTGGGTGCAATTATCTATGGGTTGAGATACCCCATTGCATACTGCTACTTCATTGATCTCTAACTTAATAATTGAATTGTTATGGGCAACAGGAAAAATTCTTACATAGTTACATACTGAGCTTATTAATGGAATTTTTACAATATAATAAATCATAGTATTATTTTCTAAGATTTTAACTTTTGATGCCCCTAAGACATCACTAATGCTAACTTGTACGTTCTCAATGTCTGTAATATGCTTTAGTTCAATAGAATCGAATATTAACGGATTTGCTATCTCAGCCTTTGCCAAAGCGACTGACAAAATAACTGTACTTAAGTGATTGATAATTTCATTGTTTCGATTTATGACAAATCGAATCTGTGAATTATCCTTTGCGATAGCATTATTTGATTTTCGCTGTAAAAGGTTGATTGATGTGGTCAGTTCGTTAATCCTATCTTGTATAACACTATTTATATTCGTTGGTCTGTTGCTATTTTCAATAAGGGTGTTTTCTTTAGTCAATAAAAGTTCGTAGTCATTATGGTGCGGGGTTCCTGCCACAAACTTCAGGGCAGAGCCTAAGAAGTCGATAGATCTTGCAAATCTGCCGGGTACCTTCAAGGTACTAATCAAATGCCTGATTTCACCTGCCTGGTTGGTTAAAATATCTCTATCTCGGGGGTCTTTCAATTGAACTGACAGTTTTTCGCTATCAAGTGCAATTGTTTCAAATTCCGTAAGATTCGAAGCATGAATGAGGTACATAGAGTCATCGTAAAGCGCCGTTTTACCCAGAGTTACCGCCATGAAGTGGGCAGAGGTGTAATCGATGATTTTCGCCAATGATAGTTGACAAAAAAATAAAACAAACCTAGAAAGAGAGAAAAATGCAAGGTGGTTTAACGGAGATTGCTCTTGTGGACGTGTTTGCCATTTATTAAGACAGTGGTTCCTAAATCTTTTTCTACTGTAGCCTGAATAAAAACCTTACTAAACTTGTTTCCTATGCGTTTATTCCTTCTTACAAATACAATATCGCCGGGCTGAAGGGTTTTCGCCACAGCTTCCCTATTGCGCTTTGCAAGCATATTATCTTGAGCTCTTATTAACTTGTTCTTGATATTTAGAAGCGCTTCGGGCGAGAAGTCGTGAAGTATATCCGTGGGCTTCTTTCCTGTTACAGTATGGATACTGGAATTATATTTATACGTTGCCAATAAAAGTAGATCTGTAATGTTCGATATATCGTGCTGTGCTTTCAGGCAGCGTGCTATTTCCATGAGGGTTGAATGTAATCTTTCTATTTGTCCATTGCTCTCACTATGCATTGGGGGAACGAAAAATTGTTGGATTGAAAAATGGTCTCGCAATAATGTATTAATCATGCTTGATCGAAAAGCTCCCTCGTTATCCGATACGAGTAATCTAATATTTTTAAATTTGGAAATTACCTGAATGAGGGCTGGTTTAATATCTATGGAGGAACGCGAATTTATGGGGACCACTATAGCAAACTTCAAAAACTTGTCTATGCATGTTAGGAAATACTGATTATTGGTTATCCGTATCCAAAATTTCGCCGTGGAATTCTGGAATAGGAGTTTGAGCTATGTTTGGTTGTGGTGGTTTTCTTTGATATTTGTTTTCTTGACATATTTTGCAGTTACTTATTATTGTTTTGAGCATTTTTTTTATACCTGGAAAGTAATATTCTTTGGTGATTTGCAAAAAGTTTTGCTGAAGTGACCTGTGAGCGCGGTTATGCTCCGTGTTTACTATTTCCTGTTGATCCTCTTCGTTAGTGACATCAATAACGAAGCGTTGAGTGTGGATAAACTTAACGGATGGGAAGGATGTTACTATTGGGTGTTGAATTTCCGCTAGGGTTTGTAAATCGAATAGTATTGCGTTGACTGTATTTGGGTTAATGGATTCCGTAAGATATCTTATTAATGTTTCGATACTACTGAAATTTATTGAAGTCCGCCAGAACTTCCGAAAAAGAATTGTTCTACCTTTGAAGCTGTGATTTGATTTTGTTAAAATAATCTGACTTTTAAACTGGTTGACTGGAAATTTTGTAGTTTGAATAGCTCCTGTGAGTGAAATCTCGCTATGCACTGTTTCTCCGGTGCTCTCGGCTTTGGATAGATTAAACATGTATTGTCGGGAGAGCGCATCTGCCACTACGTTCTCTTTTCCGGGCTTATAGTGAAATTTAGGGGCAAATTCCTCAACAAATGCACACCATCTCTTTATTTTCGAATTTGGATTTTTATCCGAAATGGCAAAAGTCAAGGGCTGGTGATCAGTGAGTATATTCATGTCAGTTATACCGTAAAGGTAGTGCCTTAAAGCCTTTAGAGCCCAAACAATGGCTAACAATTCTCTTTCGTTTGTTGCGTAGTTCTGTTCGGTTTTCGATAAAGTTCGGGAAATCATAGTTATGGGTTTGCCTCCTTGAGAAAGTACGGCTCCCAGCGCAATAGAAGATGCATCGGTTGTTAGGTCAAAAGGCTTCTTGTAGTCTGGATGAGCCAATAAGACATCGTCCGATGCGAGCATTTCTTTAAGTTTCTGGAATGCTGCCAATGCTTTTGCGTCTAAAGTAATCTTTCTATGCTTTGATTTGTTCTTTCCTATATGACCGTTATCACCGTGCAGATATTCAGTTAACGGTTTTGCTATTCTGGCGTAATCTTTGATAAACCTCCTGTAATATCCGGATAGACCTAAAAATGAGCGCAATGCTCGAAGTGTCTGTGGCGTAGCATAGTTTAAGATATCATTAACTTTGTCTGGTCATGTTGAGATTCCTTGCTGTGACACCATAAACCCTAGAAACTCGGTCTTGACTTTGAAAAACTTGGATTTCTCTAAAGATACACGCATTCCCGCAATCTTAAGCTTGGCCAAAATTGTTGCTATATGTTCTAAATGAGATTTTTCATCTGGCGAGAATATAATGATGTCGTCTATATAGACGTGACAGATGACGCCTATGTGTTCTTGCAGTATGTCATCGATTGTGCGCTGAAAGATACTGGGGACGTTTTTAAGCCCAAAAGGGCAGGCGGCAAAGTTCATACTTTCCGTTGTTAATACTAAATGCAGTTTTTTGTCTATCTTTTTCTTTCAAAACTATCTGGTGAAAACCAGATTTAAGATCCAAGGTAGTGAAAAATGTTGATTTCCCTAAGTTGGCCAAAATTACCGAAGTATCGGGGATGGGATACCTGTCAGCTGTGGTGTAATCATTGATTTTTCTAAAATCGATGACCATCCTCAGTTTCCTCTTACCGTTTTCATCGAAGCCCTTTTTACAGACTACGTGAATCGGAGAGTTATAAGGAGAAGACGAGTTTCTTATAATTCCGTCTCTAAGTAATGATTTTATTTCATTATTTATAAATTCGGCAGCAGATATAGGGTAAGGATAACTTCTTGAGTAAATAGGATCTTCGGTGTTTGTTTTTATTGTTGCGACGACTTCTGTATTATATGGTAATGCTCGGTCAGGTTCTGCGAAAGCATCTTTATTATCGGAAATCATTTGTTTGAATTGTTCATGTACGTAGGGACGAACTGTGGAATCGTCTACTGATATTGTGTTTACTTGTTGGCAGCGAGTGTGTTGTAAGTGTTCTACTCCGTTTTCATACGAAAGTTTACTATTCTGAATATCAATCTTAGCCCCGATTTCTTTTAAAAAATCATGTCCAACAATACCATCGAAGCTTTTTAGGCCGGGCAGTATAAAAAAGGTCGTTTCTCTGTAAAGGATATTAACCCTACATTTTTGATTTATTAAATTCTCCTCTCTCTCTCTCTGATTTTACTTTAAAAGGGCGGTCGACTGCGGAAACTCCTTTAGAAAAAATATTGGGTCTGATGTAATTTTTAGATGATCCCGTATCTATTAAAATTGTCAGCTCTTTTCCATTTGTAGTCTTTTTAACTATAAACGGCAAGAGCGACGTTACTCTAAAAAATTAGCCTCGTCCTCAAAAACAGATTGTATGTCCAATTCTTTGGCGGAGAAGGAATCGGAACAATCTTCGTCTCGCTGCTGTTCGATTTGCTGCAAATGTTGGCTATACCGTCCCTCTTGTTCAGGGGACTCTATGAGGTTAATTCGTTGGGCCTTAGTTTGGGGCATAGATACTTGGTTGGAATTATTAAATTGCGGGTTAGGACGTTTAAGAGCTGGAGCGTGATACTAGGGTTGTTGGTATTGGGGTGGTTGGCTTTGAAATTGCTCGTTATGCTTTGGTTGCAGTTGACGCTGATTTTGTGCGTTGAGAAACTGCTGTCGGTGGATTCTATTGCTTTTTTGGAAAGCAGTGGGTTGCCTGAACACCCCGGAATAAGGGTCGATACTCATTGGGGTGGGTGGATTGTCCTGATTTCTATACGCAAAGTTTTTTTTTTTTTTTTTTTATTTTAACGAGGAGGAAGCATCAAAAGCCGAACCCCGTCAGTGTGCGACTTTAACACACTAAACCTCCTCATGTCACTGACCGGAAACCTCTCCGGACACTACCGTTAAGTATTACGTCAGAGGGCGGTTTTGAGCTCTCGGCTCACAGTATCGTTTTGCTGTCAGTGCAGTTAGTCGCTAGTTGCACTTACTAGGCACCACCACCGTAGGTCGTAAATAGTTCCCTCCCCATACGGTTTGTCCACCACCCCTCCTTGAATTTACGTCTCATTCGTGTGTCCGCGTAGTAGTAGCGTCCGTCCACGTCAGCTGGTTTGGCCCGATTACCGGTCGGCACGCCTGCTCTCTTCCTCCCTTCTCAGCGCCTTGTGGATGTCCGCGGCGCATTGGCACACCGCTTTCCAGGCATCCTCGGAGTCCAGCATCAGCTCAGTCAGGTTGTGCGGGGTTGGCATCGCCCCTGTGGCTACCGCAATGTGGTTTCTCGCTGCCTCAAACCTTGGACAATCAAACAGGACGTGTTTCGCGTCCTCTGCGACACTGCACCGCGGGCATAGGGGTGAGCTCTCATGCGCGAAGCGGTGCAGGTAGCTCCTGAATACACCATGGCCCGTCAGGATCTGCGTCAAGTGGTAGTTGAGCTCGCCATGCTTTCGATTCACCCATCTTTTCACGTCCGGTATTAGCGTGTGGGTCCATCTGCCCTTGGAGGAGGAATCCCAGCGTTGCTGCCATCGTCTTAGCGACTCTTCCCTCTCCTCCATATTCACCTTCTCGCCGCGCTCGCCTTTCTTCTTCCTGCCGTAAATTCGGCTGCACTCGTCCGCCATGATGCCGATCGGAGTCATTCCAGCCAGCAGAAGCGCAGCATCGTCAGAAGTGGTCTTGAAGGCGCTTATCACTCTTAACGCTGCGAGCCGATACACCCCTTCGTATAGCCGGCAGTTTGCTTTCGTTTGCAACGACGCTGACCAGACCGGCGCTGCGTAGAGCAAAATTGAGCTGACCACTCTTGCCAGCAGCTTTCGTCGGCTACTCCTCGGGCCACCAATGTTGGGCAGCATCCTCGAGAGGGCACTGTTTGTTTTCGCAGCCTTCTTTGCGGTGATCTCTGCGTGCTGCTTGAAGCTAAGCCGGTCGTCTATAATGACCCCGAGGTACCTAATGCTCCTGCTTGCCGCTATGCTGCAACTGCCAACGCAGAACAAAGCCGTTTCTGGTTTTTTTCGGCTGCTGATGAGCACCGCTTCAGTTTTTTCCTGCGCCAGAGATAGCCCGACGCTGCCAAGCCATTGTTCGATGGTCCTTATGGCCTCATTTCCTCTCTGCTCCACCTGCGCAATATGTTTGGCCACTACCGTGAGTGCAACATCGTCTGCGAACCCTATGATTTGGACCCCGCTTGGTAGAGGAAGATTACGAAAGGTAGAGGAAGATTACGAAAGTGCGAAAATTTTTGTTGTGAGCTACGTCGAGTATTGTTTTTAGCAATATCACCCATAGAAAAAGATGCGGCAAAATTATATCGAATGTGGTTCATTTCCAGCTCTTGGGCGACGGCCAAGGCAGACGGAAGATCTGCCGGCTTAGCGGAATAAACATTATCAGACAAGGGGTTTCCGGAGTCCTGATATAAACACGCTCAAGGCGTTGCCTCTCGCTCTCTCATTAAGGGCTGTGATGCCCTGCTCGTTACTATTATGGCTCATTCGATTTTTATTAATTATAAGGGTGAGCTGCCTGTCCACTATGTCATAAAACTCGGATATTCGAGGCCGCCTCGGGACCCGTTTTCGATACTGCTGTCATTCCATTGTCACCACTATGCATTTTGGAACCGCTGCCAGTTGGAGTCGCTGCCCCAGCAGGGTCTGCCTCAGGCAGGTAAGCTTTTCCGCCGTGTCAAAGAAAAGAGCTGCGCCCCAGTGTGCTGGCAACCCTGTCAGAATAATTTCCACCTGCAGTTCGGTTCTCGCCGCTAGCCTTGTGGTGAGCTACTCGTTGGGTTGTTACTCTTTCTTTCTTCCCGCTTCGTACTTATGGGTGGGAGACACTGCTGACTAAACAGCTGTCACCGCGATTTGCGCGAGCTCTACGTGTATTGTTTTTGTTTTCTTCCTGGTTTTGTTTTCCACACCTTTCTCAGTGCGCCGAGGTTAAAGAATCAACCAGTTGGAAGATTAAGCGTACTCACCGCTGGCAGCCGCCTAATCACTAGCACTCCGCTTTATGCGTGATGCTGGAAGAAAAACAGGCCAGTTGTTTCAACACTTGGTTATTTAACTTTAAAGGAGGGGCACTTCACTGCACGTCTAACGCTGCGATCGATTACTCTCTCTCCATATGTGTATGTGAGTATTTGTATTAGTGTGTGTATATGTAAGTTTAGAGTGCCCAAACAAATTTGTGTACAAAGAAAATTTTGTGTGCGAGTGAGGGAATTTGTCCCACTGTATGCACTTGGAGTGGCGGCAGATGAGCAGTGAATGAGTATACTACTGTGTCCAAAAAATAAGGTGACATTTGAATTTATGAAATATGAATTATGAATGCATTATGAATTCCTTCCGCCGGGCCAAACAGTCAACAAGGAATATTATTTGAACGTTATGCGTCGTTTGCGTAACGCTAACCTAAAAAGGCCGGAATTGTGGAAAGACAATTCTTGGTTTTTACACCACGATAATGCACCATCCTATACTGCACTCGTAATTCGTGATCATTTCGCCAAAAACTCAACCCATATCGTTCCGCAACCACCGTATTCACCTGAACTGGCGCCGTGCGACTTCTGGCTGTTCAGCAAGCTCAAAAGACCGCTCCGGGGACACCGTTTTGATACGATAGAGGAGATTCAAGCCGCAACGAAGACGGAACTGAAGGCCATCCCGGAAAGTGACTACAATCAGTGTTTCGAAGATTGGAAAATCCGTTGGCATAAGTGCATTGCATCAGGAGGGGATTACTTTGAAGGGGATGAAATTGATTTGGAAGAATAAATAAAGAATTTTCAAAATAAATACAATGTCACCTTTTTTGGACACAGTAGTATGTGCAGTAATATTGAAAATTTTCTAAGTCCAAGAAAATTATTCAATATGCTGCACAAAAAGGCTACTCGTCCCACTGTGCTTGCGTTTATTTACTTCTGCTAGCGAGAGTGGGGAAATGCTTAAGCAGAAGTGCGAAAATGTGATTGCTCTTGGAGGCAGCAGCGGGAGTGCTTGCTGCTGGTGCGTGCGTATATCGCACAAAGCGAAACGCGAAATTGTATGCAAGTGGGAGAGTGCAATGCGCAATGCAATTCTCACATGAGGAGATCGCCTGCAAATTAAGCGTATGATTGTAGCGGATCCGTTTATAAGTGGACCGAAAATAAGCTCAGAGTTCCTTCAATCGAAGAAAAAAAGTTCACCCGGAAACTGTGCGAAAAGCCGTGATTGATGCCGGTTTTAAGTCTCACACTCCTCGCCGAAAGCCATTGGTAAATTTAATCAATCGCAAAAAGCGTTTGGACTTTGCTCGTGACTACCAAAATGCATCTCCTGAGTTCTGGCACAACGTTATATTCTCCGATGAGTTCAAATACAATATCTTTGTCTCTGATGGCAGGCTCAAGGTCTGGAGAAAGACGGGAGAAGCTTATAATCCAAAGAATACGATCAAGACTGTTAAGCACGGCGGCGGCGGAGTAATGGTATGGGGTTGCATGGCTGCCAGCGGCGTTGGAAACTTGGAAACAATTAAAGGAGTCATGGATAATCGCGCATACATTGACATTCTCAAGAGAAATTTGAAGCCAAGTGCGGAAAAGTTGGGTTTATCTGAGAAATTTTACTTCCAGCAAGATAACGACCCTAAACATATGGCACTTAGCACCAGGCTGTACTTGCGATGTCGATGTACTTGCTGTACTTGTCGATGCCAGATCGCCTTAAGGCCGTCATTAAAACAAGGGGTATCCAATTAAATACTAATACAACATTTTGTAGGTTTTCATAATTCATAGTTAATTAATTTCGTAAGTGTACGAAGACAAATGCACAGACATAGCTTAAGTGTACGAAGACTTTATTGGAAGTAAACAAGCGACTTTTTTGTTTTTGGTTTAAAACTTTTAAACTATTTAATGAAATCTTTTGGTTTTTGTTGTTGTATTAAAAATAAATGCTAAATAAACAGATCTGTATCGATACTTTTTCAAAAAATTTGTTTGTTTCCTACAAATATTTAGTTTTTTTAATAATTAGTTCTGAACCAGGTGTTGTACGAAGACTTTTGTGGTACACTGTACTTCAGTGAAAATGAAGTAGTTTCATTCTACTCGTTTTGCATCAGAGAAACGCGGGCTTCACCTCACCAGACGGTGTTTGGGAAAGACTCCGATGTCCCAATTACGTTTCAACAAAGTATAGTAGAAGTTGTGGTGGTAGTACCTAACCATCTATGCCGACCATAAAATTTCATGTAGTGATACTACGCGAATACTCATGCCGACCAAAACAAATCACCTTACACTTGCGCACACAAATTCGCTGGTGTCAAGTGGCTGCACTTGAACTCGCGACGGTGCGCTATGCGCAACCACTTGAGCGAGCGGAGTGACATACGATGCCACCTACCGCAGTGTAATGCAACAATACTGCAACGCGCATTATGCCGACCCTTTGGCGGCATGCGGAGCGATCGGAAGATATCCGAGGCCGTTTAGCGCCGGCCACTGACCCAATTGCAATGTGCTGACACAGAAGAAGTGACCCAGGTCGATGATTGGGCAAGCGGAAAATATCGTGGAAAGGGAGGCGGAGCCCTGGAAATGCGAAAGATGTATAACAGTTATAATTTAGTATATAGGCACCAAAATTTCCAAATAAACTCAACTTCTTGTTCAATAAGCAAAGTGCCTGGTGGCATTATTTTATTTTTACTTGAAGTTCATAAGATCGGATTTTCGGAGCCACACGATATTGGCGCGGCCCGCCGTATAAATATAGGCCACAGTCACCGGCTAACCTTCGCAGTGTGAACATCTCTCACCGTCTTCGCTCTGGTTCTTCTCACTCGCTAGCATTCTTCATAAGCTTAATGTGTAACACGTGTGTGACATCTAGTGTCCTACCGAAACCACTTTTTTGGGCCGAAACCGAAACCGAATATTCGGTTTTTTTTTAATATTCGGCCGAAACCGAAACTTTCTAGTTAAAATAAAAATCACCATATCAAGCATTTTTTTTCAACAAACGAATTTTACATTAAGTAAATAAAGAACAAACAAACAAACATAGCATAAATAAATAAATACATATTAATAAAAACAATTTATTCATTTTTTAAAAACGTAAACATAAAAAATCACCCGTTCGTACCTTACTCGCTAATATTCAAAATTAAATAATTTAATATTATATGCTAACAAAAGAAGTTTATTTACATTGCTGGCATCTAAATTACTTCTCTATATAGTGAAATATCTGCTACACAATAAAATGTAAAAAATATACTAGAAAGTTTCGGTTTCGGCTATTCGGCCATTTTTTGGCCGAAACTGAAACCGAAACCACTTATTTGGGCCGAAACCGAAACCGAATATTCGGTCGGACACTAGTGACATCCATATAACATACTTAGTGTTAATATAGAAGTGCAACAAACTCTGGGCTCTCCTAAATAAAGATGCCCCCTGGGGCTACCCACTTCGGGGACAACAGGTTTGCAGTGCTCTCCCAAAGTCCCCAACCCAATCGTAAAAAGACAACTCAAAAACTTTCTGATATATTTCCCGAATTACCTATTGCAAAAAAAGATGATCCTAAGTATATCGTCATCAATTCCGCAAATACCAATACTTCCCTTGCTAAAATCTCTTGCTTTCGTGTGCATAAAGCCATACTAGGCGTAAGCAAAGAAATAAACAAGTTTCAAGATTTACGTGACGGCAGTATATTGCTACTAGTCAAAAACAAACAAGTAGCCGAGAAATTCATCCGCACAAAAAATCTCCCTGGCATAGGTGAAATCGTCGCAAAGTACCACCAGAATCTAAATTCAAATAAAGGAACCATATTCGCCCCATTCTTAATTGATGTGCCCGAAGAGGAAATAATTGAAGGGTTAAGTGCATACAACGTAACATCAATTCATAAATTTAAGAGAACTGTCGATGGTGCTGAAAAATATACAGGTGTCTTGCTGCTATCTTTTGACAGCTATTGCTTGCCTCCGAAAATAGACATCACATGGAGAATGACCTCTGTACGACCGTACATACCAAACCCCATGCGTTGCAAATCATGCCAAAAATTAGGCCATACGGCAAAGCACTGCAAAAACTCACCCACATGCGTGACCTGCAATCTGCCGATTCATACACCCGAAAAGTGCAGCCGAACAATGTGCACCAACTGCTCTGGTGAGCACCCCTCCTCCGCTAACACGTGCCCAAAATTCAAGCAAGCAAAAGAAATTCTCAGAATAAAAACCTTAGAAAAATGCAGCATGAGCGAAGCAATAATCAAATATAAAAGCAACCTCCCTTTACCCAAGTAGTATGTATTGGGGGTTTCTGGAACAAGGAGCAGGAGCAATTTCTTATCAGTGTGGGAAAAATGTGGTTTTTGTAGATAAGGCGTGTTGTGGCGCGTGCTTGTTGTGGTTTTGTAGATAAGGTGTGTGGTGGCGCGTGCTTGTTGTGGTTTTGTGTTGTGTGTTTGGTGATAAGGGCGTGGGAATGTGTTTTTTTATGTGTATATATTTTTGTTTTCTAAATAATGTTTGTATTATTATAATTTTTAAATATTTGTTGTTGTTGTATGTGTTGTTGTATGTGTTGTTGTATGTGTTGTTGTATGTGTGTGTGTGTGTGTGTGTGTGTGTGTGGTGGTGCGTGCTTGTTGTGGTCGCTCGTTCATGTTGGGGTTGGGGTTGGGGTTGGGGTTCGGGTTCGGGTTGGGGTTAGGGGGGAACCGCCGGCGTTTTGCGTGACACTGAGCTGGCAGCTGGGCAGCTGGCGTATGTATATAAAGCAGAGTACCGAGAAGAAACCTTTCAATTCAGTTTTGGGTGTTATATCAAAGAGTGAACAACACGAGGCAAATACAAACAACATGCATTGGGAAAAAGTATTAACTGCATTAATAATAATAAAAGCGGCAAGTTTGGTGCAAGGTGCACGCATACCGATTTCCCTTGCTAACGTACATGATAATAAAGGAAATCTGGAATTTTCTCTAAAGCTACCCAATAATGATGTAGTAGAAATAGAATTGAGTTTTCAATTAATGAAAAACAGTACCGACGTTAGCGAATATGTAAATCAAACGGAAGTAGACGAAATGCTACTCTTGACGAGCACATCAACAACGGCAACAACAACAACAACAGATGGAGTGGACGCTTTTAACCTTGGGGCTGATACACCACGTGAATATTTCACCGTGTCTGAAGCAATAGAGACATTTAGGAAAGATTTAATACAAAAAGAGATGGATATTGCTGGAATAATTGAAAGTTCCAATATATTTTACAGGCATTTTCTACTAGATTATGGCAATGTGCAAATAAGAATACGTTGTACTTATGATAGTGATTATCGCAAAAAGTCACTCAGCATAAAATGTTTTGAGTATCGTGAATATGAGCAAGAACGTATATTAAGTAATGGTGAAATCGAAACTGTGAAATTTGGCGATACATCACTTCATTCAGACGTAGAGTTAATTAACATTAAAGGTTATAAGCAAAATTTTGAAATGAATATTTCATAAGTATGAGAGAGAGACTATGTATGAGTTTATAAAAAAAAGAATAAAAACTTCATAAATGAGTCAAACCAAAAAGTTTGTATGCATTTCTTTATTCTTATCTCTTTATCTTTATATAATGCATGAATGAACATGTTTAAAGGCAAATATGCAAGATAAATGCAAATGGGTTTTGAGCGCGAATGTGCGTATGTTTACATTAAGATTTGGGGATTTGCTCGCTTTGTGCAATTTTGTTCAGCAGCAGCAGCAGCAGCAGCACCATCAGTTTGGAATAAGAAATTGCAGAGTTTGGAAGCGAAAAAATGGAATCCAAGCATTTACTTTCCGACAAGGCGAAAAATAATTGGAAAAAGGAAGTGAAATATAGTGTTGTTACATTGAAAAATCCCCCGAAGAAGGAAGACAACGAAAAGAAAATATCAAGCAATGTTCCATATAAAAAATTTTAATTTATTGAAATATATGCATATTTGTTTTATTGATTTACATTTAATAAAAACTGCAAACATAAGTGTCCACAATTAAAAGTGTTATAGTTTTGCAATTGATGATAATTATAGCTCAGGTTATCTTTCCCCAGGTAATTGATGATTTCTTTTGGCGGGGGTAAATTTCCAAAGCTATCAAAGTATTCCTTATGATGGTTGTTTTTATAGTATGCTACCCAATGTGTTCCACTGCCGCAGGAAGAGTCTAAATTGATAATACCACATTCAATTTCATATGGTTTTCTTGGTAGAGCGTCGCGCATGAAAATTCCTCGAAAATGCGGTATGTGTGTAGTGTATTTTCTTAAATCGACATCAGTCAATGCACGGTTGGGTAGCATATTTAAAAGTTTTTTGGTTGCTGTTTATAGTAAAATCCAAAACCTTTTCTATACGGTTTTAGATATAGTCCATGTCCTATTGCTATTGCCTCCATTGTTTTATTATGACGATTTGCTTCTTCAAGTTGGTGTTTAGCTGCTTTTGTATCATTAAAAGCCTTAGCAATTGATGCGCCACCGCTTGCTAATCCACCAATAGCTCCTAAGGCGGTTAAGATAGGAATAAGTGGCAGAAAACCGCCTACTTTCGGAATCGGTATGATTCGTGGAATATTGGTAATATTTTTCGTTAGTGGTGTGAGCGCTTTCTTGCTGATTTTTACAGCCTCATTAATGCTCTCGGGTTTGTGTTTCTTCAAAAGAATTCCAACTTTTTTTATTATGTTTTTAAATGAATTTTTCTTCAATGGAGATTTTCTCTTCTTTTTACGTTTTATGTTCTTTTTCGGTTTATTATTTGGGCAACCCATACCGAATTTGGTTTTAGCTTTCATCGCGTTTGTAACAAACCAGGCACTTGCACGTTCGCCGAAATTGCTATTTTCTGATTTAACTCTCTCCCAAGCTTTTTCTGCTAATACTCTATCTGCCAAATGACGTTTATCGCGACTTTTGAATTGTGAATATTTAATATCGTGTTTTCTACAAGCAACGTCTAGAGGGTTGATACCTCGGTCGCCTCTGCTTAAACGTTTTTGCAATTTAGTTCCTGGGCCGCAAAATTGATAACCCGGTAAATGCAATTCAACTGGAAGATTATCAATAATTTTATCCGCTAGTCCACCTCCAGCAACGGGTTGTTTATTACTGGTTCTTCTTCTATAGTGAACAGTCATATTAAATCTTTATATGTTTGCACATAATGAGAGTCGTATATTAACTGAAGTCTCGCAAATAAATATAGGTTGTTTTATAGCGGTTAGGGGTAGTTGTGAAAATGCGTTTCACAAAACAACAGCAGAAAGACAATATTGTCGTCAAGAATTTAGACAATGTGTTAAAAATAAATCCTCGTAAACAATTGAGGCATAGCACACTATTGCCAAATACGTTGAGAGCACTAATCGTTGGACCGTCAAATTGCGGAAAAACGAATGTGATGTTGAGTTTGATTGAGAGTCCGAACGGATTAAAATTTGAAAATATATATTTATATTCAAAGTCATTGTATCAGCCAAAATATCAATATCTACAGGAATTGTTAAAGCCCATAAAAGGAATGGGGTATCATGAATTTTCCGACAATGCTGATGTTCTACCGCCGGAGGAAGCAAAACCAAATTCAATAATAATCTTTGATGATGTTGCTTGTGAGAGGCAAAATAATATACGTGCATATTTTTGTATGGGGCGTCACAAAGCCGTTGATAGCTTTTATTTGTGCCAGACATACACACGAATACCTAAACACTTAGTACGCGATAACGCAAATTTTATTATATTATTCAAACAAGATGTTATGAATTTGAAACATGTATATAACGATCATGTTGGTTGTGATATGAATTTCAACAAGTTTATGGATATGTGTCAGGAGTGTTGGAAAGAAAAATATGGTTTTCTTACAATAAGTAAAGATGATGATATAAATAGTGGCCGTTATCGAAAAGGATTTAACTGCTTCATACAACTATAAAAAATGTTACTATATGCTCTTACACTTCAGTATTCTTTCTACCATCGAGCCGGTATAAACTAACCTGATACAACACAAGCTGTTATTGAGTTGCTGCAACCTGACCTGCTACGCCCTGATCTGTTATAGCCTGGTCTGATATTGAGCCGATCTGGTATTGTTTTGATCTGATATAACCTGATCTGATATTGAGCCGATCTGGTATTGTTTTGATCTGATATAACCTGATCTGATATTGAGCCGATCTGCTATTGTTTTGATCTGATATAACCTGATCTGATATTGAGCCGATCTGCTATTGTTTTGATCTGATATAACCTGACCTGATATTGAGCCGATCTGGTATTTTGCTACAAAATGAATGAAAGCCTATTAAAAAACATTGTGCAAACTAGAAAAATATTGAGGAATAAATTTAAACAAGTAAAACAAGGAGAATTGGACACAGCAGATAGTTTGGAGAAAACATTTTTGCCCATAACAAAACCATTAAAAGAAATCCTAACATCAGCCAACACTCATGATGAAACTATTAAAAAGGAAAAACCCGAAAAGTGGGACATTAAAATGGAAACTAGTACCCCGAAAAAAATAAATAAAACTAATAACGATAATAATGTTAGTTTTCTTCCCGCTAATTTTACCGACGATAACTCCAGCGACCTTTATAATACCATCAATAGTGAGGACTCTAAATTGAATATAAATTTATCAGTGTTGAAACAAGATAACAAATTAGATCATTTATATGGGCCACATAAAACAGCAAATGGTGAATGGATGTTTGGTAATGCACCTATACAATTAACTGATGATGATAAAATAATAATTGGAACGCAAAGATGGTTACTTACTCCAGGGCTATTCCAATTGCTATTTCACAAAAAACCACAAAATTATGATGAGGTAGAGTTAAAGATCTATAAAGATATTTTACAATCAACAAATGCGCATAAACGAAATTTCGATGTGAAAGAGCAAATTAAAGGAACACGAGCATATAAATATATAAGTATTATAAAGAAACTGTTTAGTGATGAAGATACGTTAGAACCAACAACAACAACATCATCGTTGCCTCAACTGCAACAGCATCAGCATAAGGAGGGCGGTGGATTAATGCAATTAAATACGCATAAAACAAATTATATCTACTGGGACGACCCAAATGAGATGGTTGGTCGCTTACGTCTTTTAATTTCATCACAAACAGCTGGGCATACCAATCATAACAATGAAATTGTTTCAATTATCGAGGAACTGAAGGAAGCTGATATTATAGAATAAACAATTTAATATTAAAATGAGTGTTGATAAGTTTGGGCACTATTCCAATGTTCGAATGAGTGAGAATAAAAAACAAATGAAAAAAAGTGTAATGGAAACTTGTGGCATAACAGTCGATCGCGATAAGAACATAAACTTTAGTTTGAAACGTTTAAAAAACGTTGGTGAGCCCATTGCTGATACAGATGGTGTGTCACGCAATTTTGTTACTAAAACCATACATGCAAATCAAACTCAACTTAATGAAAAACTAGAAAAACATAAGGAATATTATGAGAAAGAAGTGGAAAACCTTTATGAAAAACTTGAATCGCTACAAACCTATATAGATGAGAATATTAAGGAGTACATAAAACATTTTGATTCACGTTTGGATGGCATGGAAAAATACCTATTTGATGAACTTATACAAAATAAAAAAGTGAAAAATATAAATAATGAGTAAAAGAGTGCTCGTGGAAGAGCTGCATAAGCCAGCCCGCCGTAATTTTTTACGACGTAAAGTCATAACAAAGGGTATTGATGACCTCTGGCAAGCTGATCTAGTAGAAATGGGTGCTTATTCAAAATACAATAATGGATACCGCTATTTGCTAACAATCATAGACACGTTTTCGAAATTTGCTTGGGCTGTTCCACTTAAATCAAAAAATGCCACTGATGTTACTAAAGCAATGAAATATATATTTATCGCTGATAGTGGTGGCGGTGGTGCACGTATACCAAAGAACTTACAAACTGACGATGGAAAAGAGTTCTTCAATAAGGAATTTCACAATCTTATGCAACAACGTAATATTAATCATTACTCAACATACAGCGTGTTGAAAGCGTCGATTGTCGAACGATTCAATAGAACATTAAAGGGCATGATGTGGAAAGAGTTTAGCTTACGTGGTTCATACAAATGGATTGATATATATAAGGACTTACTCAATGCATACAACAACAAATTTCATAGAACAATAAAAATGGCCCCGAACAAAGTTAAATCATCAAATGAGCAAGCACTTTTAAGAACTGCCTACAATAGTTATAAGATTTTTTTGAAGCCTAAATTTCATGTTGGCGACCATGTACGCATAAGTAAATACAAACATGTTTTCGATAAGGGCTATACACCAAATTGGACAACGGAAATTTTCCAAATTCAACATGTTCAAAACACACATCCGGTCACATATATTTTAGAAGATTATCTGGGCAATCCAGTTAAAGGTGGTTTCTATGAATATGAATTATTAAAAACTCGCTATCCCAATGTGTATTTAGTAGAGAAAATACTTAAAACTAAAAATGATAAAGCTTTTGTTAAATGGCTAGGATTCTCTAAAGAGCATAACTCTTGGATTAATAAAAATGAAATATTATAATTATACTTGTAAATATTTATGTATGTATGTATGTGTGTGTGTGTGTGTGTGTGTGTGTGTGTGTGTGTGTGTGTGTGTGTGTGCGTGTGTATACAAAAAGAAATAAATAAAAAATAAATGCAATGTATATACTAATAGAAAAACGTGTTTTGAATTTAGTATATTGGAATATTTAGCCGTAGTAAGATGTCTATAACATTTAATATAAGTGGAAATACGTCAATTCTAACCTCAAATTATTTTCCACCCATACAATTGAGTAGAGATTATCAATGTGCACTTATTGATTTTCATGCATATCACTCAATACCTAACATTGATGAAGACAATAACTTGTTTCACATCGGTGATAATGTGATTAAATTACCAACGGGAACGTACGAGTTTGATGATATTGTTGAGTACATAAACGAAGAATATACCGAATTGAGGGATGATGACGATGATGCGTATATTGAAATCACTGCAAATAATAATACAATTCAATCAGAAATATATTCAAGCAAGGAAAACATTTACTTTGATAAAGCATTTAGTGTAGGCAAATTATTGGGATTTGGGGCAATTGTGTTATCAGCAGGTGCAAAACATATATCAGAAGAAAGCCTGATGATAACGCAAAACAACGTGATATGTATTGAATGTAGTATTACTACCGGTTCCTATATAAACGGTACACCGGCACACACATTACATCAGTTTTCAATTAACGTTGAACCAGGCTATAAGATAACTGAGATTCCGCAAAATGTTATATACCTACCAGTTAATACAAGAGAAATAAGTAGTATAACTGTGAGAATTGTGAATCAGGAGGGAAAATTAATTAATTTTCGCCAAGAAATCATCAGTCTTAGATTGCATTTAAAGCCGCAAGACTAAAAAAGAAAAATGATTATTTACAATAAAAATATATACAGAGCAAATTCGTCCGTCAGTTTGTTGTCAACGCCCAGCACATCTGGACACGAAAGTGGTCAGCAAAAAAAAAGCTGCAGAAAAAACTCAAAAAAAAAAAAGCTGCGTGGAACATTAACACTTAATAATAGAGAATATTTAAAATCGCTTGGATTTATTGTGAAGAGACGTACATAATGAATGAAATAATCAATGTATTAGAGAAACCTCTAATTGACGAGAGTATAAGTAAAAAGGAATGTCGCAATTATAAGGCATATTCGCTCTTATTTAACAACAACAACGATGAAGTACACATTACTATTGGAAACATAGACCTCGATGAAGTACCTATAACACACCAACTCAATAACATATCATCGTGTGAGAATTGTAAATCAGGATGGGAGGACATTTTTTAATTTTCACAGAGAAATAACCTCTCTTATCAGGATGAGAGGACATTTTTTAATTTTCACAGAGAAATAATCTCTCTTAGACTGCAACACATAACAAAAAAAATAAAAATAAATAATTAGTAACAATAAAAACAACAGAAAGTAGATTCAGTCATCAGTTCGTCAACAACTCTCAATACATCTATACACGAAAGTTAACGCAAAAAAGAGTTGTAGAAAAACAACAAAAAAAAGCTGTGTTGTTGGGCATTAACACTTAATAATAGAGAGAATATTTAAAATCACTGGGATTTACACTGAAAAGACGTGCATAATGAATGAAATAATCAATGTATTGGAGAAACCTGTAATTGACGAGAGCATAACTAAAAAGGAATACCACAATTATATGCCATATTTACACTCATTTAACAACACCGATGAAGTGCGCATTACTATTCAAAACCAAGATCTTTACATTTTACCATCTGAAAGTCTGATATGCATTGAAGGTAATGTTCTCTTGAATGAGAATACTATTTCAAACAATGTGCACTTAACCAACAATTGTATGACGCATTTATTTGACGAAATTCGTTATGAACTAAATGGTGTTGAAATCGATCGTACAAAACATTTGAATATTACAACAACAATAAAAAATTATGTTTCATTAAATCCTAATGAGAGTAAGATGTTGCAAAATGCCGGATGGGCTCCGTTTGATGAATTAAAACCTTCAAAGTCATACTTTAATTTTTGTGTCCCACTGAAAATGTTAATGGGATTCGCCGAAGACTATAATAAGGTGCTGTTGAATGCTAAACATGAGTTGATTCTATTGCGCTCTAAATCTGACAAGAGAGCTGCCTACTCTACAGTGGAAAAAGAAAATGACCAGCTTAAGTTGAAAATTACACAAATTGCATGGAGGGTGCCGCACATTCAATTAGCCGATGAAATAAAACTGCAAATGTTCAAGTTAATTAAAAATCAACATCCCCTGACACTTGCATTTCGCAGCTGGGATTGCTACTTCAACCCGTTACTAACTCCAACTACAAATCACTTATGGAATGTTAAATTGGCCCCACAAAATGAAAGGCCCCGGTTTGTTTTGTTAGCATTTACCAAAGCAAACGCATTTCAACATTGTGACATATCTGATGTGAAGGTTCATCTCAACTCTGAAGTGTATCCATATGATGACCTTAATATAATATTTGAACGTGATCGGTACGCTCTTCTCTATGAAATGTATGCTAAATTTCAACAATCCTATTATATGCGTGATTCACAACCTCTACTACAACGTGATGAATTTAAAAAGTTTCCATTTATTGTTGTGGATGTAACTCATCAAAATGAGCAAATCAAAACGGGACCAGTCGACATTCGCATCGAATTCAAAACGTTGAAAAATATTCCTTCAGACACATCAGCATACTGTATATTAATACACGATCGCCTTATCGAATATACACCATTGACAGGCGAAATTAAAAGAAATGCCTAGAAACATTAACCACATAGACGACGAAATTTTTATATAAATACCGCACGCTCCTAGCAACCACAGTTATAACAAAATCAGTAGCGACTACATCGAAATGGATCGCATTGCAACACTCGATGTTCAAGGTTTTAAAAGCCTAAATAATTTATTTATTGTGAAGGAAGTTGCGGTTTGTTTTGATGCAAACACGTATCAGCATTTCATCATAAAACCACCGTTCAGTTTTAAAATGTTGCCCGTGAATTACCAAAAACAAGCACGTTGGCTCACCGATAATCATCACGGTTTAAGATGGGATGACGGGGCATTTTCGCTAATAGAAGTGGAAAAATTTCTGCAATCACACCTTTCCAATGTTAAAGTTTACGTTAAAGGGTTGGAAAAACAACAATGGATACAAACTATTCTAAATGGACAAAACGTCGTCGTCAACTTGGAAGAGTTTCCATGTAAAAAACTGGACGACATCGTTGAAGAGTACTCAACAACAACAACAACAACAACAACAACACCACTACCAAATGGATGTACAGCACATACATCATTCAATTTCCGGAACCGAGGTCGTCGATATTCTTGTGCACTGAAAAATGCTTTAGCTCTAAGAAAATATATAGAATATGAAATTAAAACATATATATAAGTTTTTTAATAACATAATTTTTGTTTATTTTTATTTGTTACACACACACACTGTAATTTAACATGAATGTGGGAATAAAATTTGATTTATATATGTGAAAACATAACATTCGTATGGTTCTTAATTTAATCTAAAATGACCCCAAGCGTATGTATGTATATTATCCTCTGCAATGTATCGTTTATCATCATTTCTACTTAACACTACTTTTGTGTACTCTTGCGTGTAGAGTTGATGAACTTTCGACTTGAAAACATACATTTTATCATAATATATTCTATTTTGAAGTAAACATTTCCTATAGTCATTTAAAGTTAGTTTCTTTAAAACACACTTCTTTACACCTTTAGATTTTTTTACTTCGTTCATATTTAAAGTATCAATTGAGTACATTTTCGATCGTAAACCAATGAACTCTCTCATTATATTACCGTTGTTTTCATCCTTCATCATGCCTAAAACTTTTTTATTTTCCAGTGGTAAGTTAAAAATATTATTTTTCGCATATGCAGACGTATCGAATCTTGTGCTAATGTCAACACGAATATCTTCATAAAAATCTTCAGTTTTAATGCTATAAATGAACGAATCCGTATCCATATAATTAAGGGCTACGTTTTCTTTATATTTAGGCTTCATATACTCATAATGGAAGTTGTACATTTTTAATTTAGACAACTCTAAAACTATAAAACCTAAGTATATGGGTTTATTATATGTTGTTCGCACACACCCCATCTCTATAGCTATCATTGTATCAGTGAAAGATTTGGTGCTTTTGAAATTTGGTTTTGATATTAGGGCCCGGGCCCCTAATCTTTTGCCACGACTTTCCCACTCAGTCACAATTTTTATATTTCTCCTTTTATCAACATTTTCCATAGTTTTTCCGTATACTGCGTTATTTAGTAATTTAAAAAAATTCTTTTCAAATTCATTTTTAGCTATTGTTCTATGGTGTGTATTCAAATCGATGTAACATTTCAACCAACGTGATTGCTTAAATTTTAAAATACGGTGTATTTTCATGAGTTTCAACCCGTGCTTAAGGCATTGTGATAAATTCTGGTAGTGAATTATGTAAGATCGTTTATTTTTTAAATTTGTGACTAGCTTAACTGTTTTGGATATATGGGTTTTTTCTTTGGTTGCACAGAAGGGCAAGTCATTATGCTCATCGTGTATTTCCTGCGGATAATCTAAGTCCACCTCTAGTATGTAACCTACGCTGGAGTCCGTATTCATATCACGAATATTGAATGAATCAACATCATCGATCCATTCAAACTCGCCATAAGGTAAATATTCAGACATTGCCCATCCGTATAAATTATTTGCATCTAAGTACATAAGGTACTCTGACGGGCTTTCACTATTGTAATCCGGTAAATATTTATTATTCGCTTGGGAATGACGTTTAGAGCATTGGACTATTCCACCGCGTATGCCATTTTTAATAAAATTATACATATTTACATCGGTAAATAGTTCCAACTGAATTTTTGTTGTTTTCAACATAGCATCCCACGATAATCCTGGTGCTGTGTAATAATGACATGGGTCCAGTCCATAAATCCCCTTACAAATTTTTCTAAAATTTTCAAAAACGTCCGTTAAAAGAATAACATCCGTTTTTAGGTACAAGAGCATGTAGTCGAGAAGTGTGGAACAATTGAATTTGTTCCAAACACTTACCGCATGCTCGTAGTTAGCTATAGAACATTCTTCGTCGTTTAACTTTGAATAGAAATTTTCTCGAGTAGGAAGACAAGTTTCCTCTAATCGACTAACACAATTCAAATACTCATAGGGAAATATTCCTTTCCGTTTGAGTAATTCGAATTGTTCGCTATCTGGAAACAGTTTGCTTAAAGTGCCGAAATCTCCTTTATCCAAATTTGTTGCTAGTTTATCCAAACTTGTGCTCATAAACCGAAATGAGTCAAGGAATCGTAATTCCAAGACTTCGTTTTTAGCCATAGGCAAAAATTTTGATAGAGAGATATATAATTCCTTGTTTAGCGGTATTATTTTAATGTCTCCCCGTACAGTCTCTAGCTCTTTAACGAAAAGATGACAATCATATCCGGAAAAATTATGGAAAAAGATAGGAATGAACTTTTTCAGTTTGAAATTTAAATTACACGAAGAATGTGCGGGGCCACGGTACTTTCCTGTTAAATGACAATGATCAGCAACTCTGTCATTGCCTAAAAACTCATTACAAATATGGCAAACTGAACTATTATTTTGTATATTAATTTCGGTTAAAGTAAGAGCGGTCATTGGAATAATAACCTTTAAAAAATTTTCATAAATATCTGTACTATCACTTATTAGGGTTTGAATAAATTGCTTAGCTACATTTTCTCCCGAATAAATTCTATGCCTATCTAATGTATGATTAAAACTACATTTCACATAATAACTAAAAGCTATTGGCTTATGAGTTACTATGGTTCTTACATTATTGGAATCTCTTACATCTACATGTTCTAAAATGCATTCAAAATCTGCATATATAACAAACGGTACATCTAACTTATTCGAATATTTACTAAACCTTAAAATTCTATTCTCTTCATCCGGCATCTCTGTTACGACTCTATTACACTCTTGCTTATGTTTTTGAAAAACTTTCACATTGCGAGAGTATTGTAGGCAAAAGTTGCATAAATGTACCGCTTTCGTATTATGTGTGAGCTGCGACTTTATCAATCTATAAAAATAATTTATGAGAAAAAAATAATTGCATTAACAAATATAGAAATAATGTTAGAGGGGGAAAAAGTAGATAAATAAAGAGAGTCGAAAGAAAGAAAACGTAAATGCAATAAGTACCTTGATATATTTTTAATCCATACGTATTGCGATTGGTCATCCTGTTGTAGAAGGAGCAGATTTATATGGAGTTCCTTTTCCTCTATTGTGCTGTGGTATGGTCCAACGATTCTCGAATTTTCCGCATCAAAACCAAATACGTTGACGCTTATCGCATTATTTCGCTCAAAAATACCTACTTCTGATACAGGCAGTGGAAAATTTAAATTTCCAAAATTTAATATTTTTCCCTCAATGCATATCAGTGTGTCTTCTATATTAACCCCATATGCATCACATCTATGGGGGATATTCACTTTTTTTATTGCCGATAATATTGCCCATTTGAAACAATAGCTATCTCTGTTTTGAATGTTTATGCATGCATGTTTATCGGCTATATATTTAGGGAGGCTTATATAACTGCTTCCTCTTATAGGCTTGTACTGGTTGACGTTAATCTCAAGCCTGATGATGTGGATTAACGTCCACCCACTATCCCTTTCTTGGAATTCTTCCATTTTGGTGCATATATTCTCTTGCTGTCTTTCATAGACTTCACCTAATTCGGTAGTGTTCTGTATGATGTGCATTTTTGTTTGAAATGATTTCACTTCAACCATAGTATTGTCTATGTTGTTCAAATCATCATCATCATCAACATTATTACAGGCATTATTATTAACGGATTTTGTGTTAAATTTTATATATTCCGCGAATATTTCCATGTTATATTTCAAGGCTGTTAGCTTTATTAATTGCTCGTTTAGCAGCGATATTATTTCTTCTTTTGCCTTCTGCATAAATGCTTCAGGCAAAAGAATTGATTCGTCATTATTCTCGTATGAAAACGTAGCGATACGATTTTCATAGAGTTTTTGCACCACTTTTATATTTGCCGTGAGCGGTGTGAATTGTTTTTGCTTATGAGCATTCGTGCGAAGATGGGCATTCCACAACGAAGCATTCACATTCAGTTTGCACAAGTTACAATATTTAGATACAACACTTTCAACTACACTTGAATGTTTGTTTTCGTGCACATTTCGAAATAAAATAAAATAAATTTTGTGTTTTAATTTCATGATTTGGGGTTTGGTTTTTAGGTACTTTATTTACAACTTACAGCTTTTACACATAATAAATAAAAATAAAAACAAATTAATAGACTTTTTATTTCATAAAATGTTTTTTTCAGAAATTTCGCATCGTTGGTTTTTTATTTCCTCCTTCATTTTGTTCGCTGTAAATTCTTTTATATAGCAGCATTAATCTTTTCACATAGTCCAGCCGTGAATTGAGCGCCTCACATTTGCAAGTATCAATTGCAACGACGTTATGATTCGTACTTAATGGGCAACTTGAATAATGTTGTCCATAAATTGATTGAGTTTTCATCTCGTTGACTTGCTGTGTTAGTAATAGTCGTACATCATACAGCTTACACAAGTGGTCGGATATTAACACACCATCATAGGTTTTTATAAAGTTTTCTATTTCGAGAATTTCATTCATTTTTCCCGTATATTTTACTTAAATAAGTCTAACAGAATTACTCTCGAACCCAACTTAACTGCCCTACCGCACATCACTAAGTGTTTATCAACAAATTCCTTAAATATGTTTTGAGCTTCAACGTAAAAAGAAACCCATCGTCAAAAAAAAGAGAGAGAAAATTTCCATATTATTGTATGTATTATTATTTCATATTTTACTTATGCGATTGTTTCGCGAACTCATCCATTAAATTTAAATCACTATCAATACTACCTGCGCTCCCATTGTCAAACAGGCCTATTTCAATTGGCGAGTTTAGCGCCGGTTCATCATTAAAGTCAGCAAACAGGCAAGCTGATGAATAATTCTTTAAATATGTATTTCGTTTTATTCCTACATAACTAACCCCGACTAATACTATTTTTCCGCCAAACACTTCGATTTTCGTATGTTGTTCAGCTCCAAATTCAAACTTTACATTAACAAAGTTATGCGGCATTTGATGCCCTCTCGAAATATCCAGTAATAACGTCTTATAGCCATCGCTTACAGTTAAAAACACTCTCAAATGTTGCTCAACAACATCTGTATGAACTATTTGGAAATATTTCCATCCGGTTTTGCATACGCAATATGAATCACCCTCTCCGAGTTCCTGAATCCAAAACATTTTTAAATACTTGATAATTAACAACTGCGCAAGTAACAACAACTGAATTGAAAGGTTTCTTCTCGGTACTCTGCTTTATATACATACGCCAGCTGCCCAGCTGCCAGCTCAGTGTCACGCAAAACGCCGGCGGTTCCCCCCTAACCCCAACCCGAACCCGAACCCCAACCCCAACCCCAACCCCAACATGAACGAGCGACCACAACAAGCACGCACCACCACACACACACACACACACACACACACACATACAACAACACATACAACAACACATACAACAACACATACAACAACAACAAATATTTAAAAATTATAATAATACAAACATTATTTAGAAAACAAAAATATATACACATAAAAAAACACATTCCCACGCCCTTATCACCAAACACACAACACAAAACCACAACAAGCACGCGCCACCACACACCTTATCTACAAAACCACAACAAGCACGCGCCACAACACGCCTTATCTACAAAAACCACATTTTTCCCACACTGATAAGAAATTGCTCCTGCTCCTTGTTCCAGAAACCCCCAATACATACTACTTACCCACTCTAACCCACTCTTTCTCCAATGCAGTTAAGACTAACAACATTCAACCCACAATAACCGAAATAAGTACAACAAACCCTCAAACAAGTAACAACAATATCTTCTCACCCATCTCTCCACTAAACAGCACCATCTCAAACTCTACCAACAATTTAAATAATAACAACAACAATAATTGCGCTTGGTTTTCTTTCTGCAAGTGTCACTCAGTTCAGCTGACTGCACATTTTGCTCGACGTCTTACCTCAGCGCAATCTCTTCTCCGCTCAACTTTCATTTCTTTCATTCTCATTTACTTCGTCATGACCATCGTATTGCAATGGAATATGAACGGATATGTTAACAATTATCACGAACTCCAACTCTTGATTAACTCCTACTCTCCACTCATAATTCTTTTAAACAAAACTCACCTCGCACACAACATTAACAGTTTCACACCTTCACAATATGTCGGAACCTTCCATAATCTTCCCCAGACCAGATCCAAAAAACAAGGCATCGCAATATTAATAAAAAAGGGTTTCGCATTTAAGGAGGGCGATACCTTTAGAAGCGTCAAAAAAGGTAGTTTTTTCTGATTTTATGCTGGGAGAATAAAAACACATAGAGTCAGGTTTGTTTCGGATATATATAAAGGCATAATAAAACTGGGAGAAAACAATTTTTTACAAAAAAAAAAACACAAAATGGCGGAGTTATGGCCGATCTCCTGAGTAGTGTTGGCGGTGACAAACTTTGCGGCCGTCAACTTCCTAGGTAGAGTTTTGATCTGTAACAAGAAATGAAAATATCTTATGAATCAGAAAGCTTTTATCAAGTGCATAGCGAAGAGATTTACTGTAATTTTGAAAAATTGGAGGTATAGTCATGCTTTTAGTGAAAAAGTGCCATTTTTTACCCGTGTTTTTGACATAAAAATGAGTAAATAACTGTGAAAACGCTTTTTGTTAAAAAAATTGCGCTACCACGCACTTGAATATAAAATTATTTATAATATGCTGTTTAATCCGACTAAATCGGTTGAATAGCTCGGTCGCAATCTTGACGGCCGGATCTGAAAACATATACACGATTCATACACCCGAAAAGTGCAGCCGAACAATGTGCACCAACTGCTCTGGTGAGCACCCCTCCTCCGCTAACACGTGCCCAAAATTCAAGCAAGCAAAAGAAATTCTCAGAATAAAAACCTTAGAAAAATGCAGCATGAGCGAAGCAATAATCAAATATAAAAGCAACCTCCCTTTACCCACTCTAACCCACTCTTTCTCCAATGCAGTTAAGACTAACAACATTCAACCCACAATAACCGAAATAAGTACAACAAACCCTCAAACAAGTAACAACAATATCTTCTCACCCATCTCTCCACTAAACAGCACCATGTCAAACTCTACCAACAATTTAAATAATAACAACAACAATAATTGCGCTTGGTTTTCTTTCTGCAAGTGTCACTCAGTTCAGCTGACTGCACATTTTGCTCGACGTCTTACCTCAGCGCAATCTCTTCTCCGCTCAACTTTCATTTCTTTCATTCTCATTTACTTCGTCATGACCATCGTATTGCAATGGAATATGAACGGATATGTTAACAATTATCACGAACTCCAACTCTTGATTAACTCCTACTCTCCACTCATAATTCTTTTAAACAAAACTCACCTCGCACATAACATTAACAGTTTCACACCTTCACAATATGTCGGAACCTTCCATAATCTTCCCCAGACCAGATCCAAAAAACAAGGCATCGCAATATTAATAAAAAAGGGTTTCGCATTTAAGGAGGGCGATACCTTTAGAAGCGTCAAAAAAGGTAGTTTTTTCTGATTTTATGCTGGGAGAATAAAAACACATAGAGTCAGGTTTGTTTCGGATATATATAAAGGCATAATAAAACTGGGAGAAAACAATTTTTTACAAAAAAAAAAACACAAAATGGCGGAGTTATGGCCGATCTCCTGAGTAGTGTTGGCGGTGACAAACTTTGCGGCCGTCAACTTCCTAGGTAGAGTTTTGATCTGTAACAAGAAATGAAAATATCTTATGAATCAGAAAGCTTTTATCAAGTGCATAGCGAAGAGATTTACTGTAATTTTGAAAAATTGGAGGTATAGTCATGCTTTTAGTGAAAAAGTGCCATTTTTTACCCGTGTTTTTGACATAAAAATGAGTAAATAACTGTGAAAACGCTTTTTGTTAAAGAAATTGCGCTACCACGCACTTGAATATAAAATTATTTATAATATGCTGTTTAATCCGACTAAATCGGTTGAATAGCTCGCTCGCAATCTTGACGGCCGGATCTGAAAACATATACACGATTCATACACCCGAAAAGTGCAGCCGAACAATGTGCACCAACTGCTCTGGTGAGCACCCCTCCTCCGCTAACACGTGCCCAAAATTCAAGCAAGCAAAAGAAATTCTCAGAATAAAAACCTTAGAAAAATGCAGCATGAGCGAAGCAATAATCAAATATAAAAGCAACCTCCCTTTACCCACTCTAACCCACTCTTTCTCCAATGCAGTTAAGACTAACAACATTCAACCCACAATAACCGAAATAAGTACAACAAACCCTCAAACAAGTAACAACAATATCTTCTCACCCATCTCTCCACTAAACAGCACCATCTCAAACTCTACCAACAATTTAAATAATAACAACAACAATAATTGCGCTTGGTTTTCTTTCTGCAAGTGTCACTCAGTTCAGCTGACTGCACATTTTGCTCGACGTCTTACCTCAGCGCAATCTCTTCTCCGCTCAACTTTCATTTCTTTCATTCTCATTTACTTCGTCATGACCATCGTATTGCAATGGAATATGAACGGATATGTTAACAATTATCACGAACTCCAACTCTTGATTAACTCCTACTCTCCACTCATAATTCTTTTAAACAAAACTCACCTCGCACACAACATTAACAGTTTCACACCTTCACAATATGTCGGAACCTTCCATAATCTTCCCCAGACCAGATCCAAAAAACAAGGCATCGCAATATTAATAAAAAAGGGTTTCGCATTTAAGGAGGGCGATACCTTTAGAAGCGTCAAAAAAGGTAGTTTTTTCTGATTTTATGCTGGGAGAATAAAAACACATAGAGTCAGGTTTGTTTCGGATATATATAAAGGCATAATAAAACTGGGAGAAAACAATTTTTTACAAAAAAAAAAACACAAAATGGCGGAGTTATGGCCGATCTCCTGAGTAGTGTTGGCGGTGACAAACTTTGCGGCCGTCAACTTCCTAGGTAGAGTTTTGATCTGTAACAAGAAATGAAAATATCTTATGAATCAGAAAGCTTTTATCAAGTGCATAGCGAAGAGATTTACTGTAATTTTGAAAAATTGGAGGTATAGTCATGCTTTTAGTGAAAAAGTGCCATTTTTTACCCGTGTTTTTGACATAAAAATGAGTAAATAACTGTGAAAACGCTTTTTGTTAAAGAAATTGCGCTACCACGCACTTGAATATAAAATTATTTATAATATGCTGTTTAATCCGACTAAATCGGTTGAATAGCTCGCTCGCAATCTTGACGGCCGGATCTGAAAACATAGTTTTGAGAAAAAGAGGTTCAAAGTTTGCCTGTTGCCAGCTGCCTGTATAGCCGCCGCGCGGGTCTTGGGCTATTATCTCCCAAAATATTAACAGTAGGCCAATAGAACTTCGGGACTATATTTTTAAACTAAACTATTTATCTTTCGATTGCAGCAATAAAAAAAATTTCGATTTTTTAAGGTTCTAAAGGTATCTCCCCCCTTAAAACGATCCCTATACAATCTAACATATCAGCGGTAGCGATTGAAATAAACTTAATCCAAAAAATCAGCATTATTGTTGCATATATCCCCCAAGTCAACCTTTCACTACAACTGACATTACTCATATCTTAAACCAAACGAATTCACCAGCTAGAATTGCTTCAATGCATGGAGTCCTTTCTGGGGTTCACAAGCAGCAAACCCTAGAGGAAAATGCATCGAGGACGTAATACTCTCCTCCAACCTAATTGTTCTGAATAATGGCTCACCAACCCACTTCTCGACACACCGAACTTTCTCTCATACAGATATCACTCTGTGCACAGACTCTATTTCCACCAGATGTGACTGGAACACACTCGACGACCTTCACGGCAGTGATCATTATCCGATAATAATAAAAATAAACTCCGGTGTAACACCCAAAATCCACAAACCACAACATTTTTTCAAAACTGATTACGCAGATTGGAGACAATGTCAAGACCTCTGCAAAATCAATTGTACAAAAATCATGACATCAGATAACCCAAATCAAGAAGCAGCAAGGCTAACAAAAATTATTCGTTCCGCAGCAAATGCTGCGATCCCACAATCAAAATAAACTTCAGCCCCAAAAAAGGTACCGTGAAGGAATAACGAGCTTGCCGCGCTTAGAGCAAAAAAACAAAGTGCATGGTATTCCTTCAAACGAAACTGATCACCCCACAATCTCATAACCTTCAAAAAAGCCAACGCCATCTTCCGCCGTGCTGCAAAACAAGCAAAACGCAAATGCTTCAATGACTTTACGGCTAAAATTAACCCCTCCTCAAAACCTAAACAGATCTGGGCTGACATAAAAAACTTTCTGGCTCCCCTGCCAAATCAACCATTCAAGAGATAAACACACCAACTGGCCCAGTGTCCAACCCTGACTTTATCACAGAACTTTTCGTCAACTATTTTTGCAAAGAGAGCGCCGACGAAAATGTTACCACGTCATTCCGTATCTGCAAAACCTCGACAATGCGAGCTCAACCCTACACCAACAATTCGCTTTCAACATCAGCTCAACGAATTGAATCCATTATCTCACTAACTGAATTTGAATACGCGCTCTCCGCAGCAAAAGGCAAGACACCAGGCCAAGATAAATTATCTTACCCGATCATAAGTAACACCCCCATTGACATCCAGCTGCGCTTCGTACAGCTATACAATAAAATATTTAACACAGGTGTCTACCCACAATTCTGGAAAACGTTGGCTAAATGAGTGCTGTGGTTGTTCAGTGATCTGTCAATCCCACCTCTAATCCCTTCCTTTCCTTATCCTCTTGTACTGATGTTCCCCCTATTTCTGCTCCCCGGCTTCGGCCGTTTGTGTCGTTCAATGTTTCATGTATTCTTTGTCACTCTTTATTGCTTGGTGTACGAATAAAGAGTGACAAAGAATACATGAAACATTAAACGATACAAACGGCCGAAGCCGGGGAGCAGAAAATAGGGGGAAACATGAGTACAAAAGGAGAAGGAAAGGAAGGGATTAGAGGTGGGATCGACAGATCACTTGAGGCAGCACTCATTTAGCCATCGCGGCCGCCATTGCATATTGCAATTTAATGAACCGCGGGCCAGTCGGGCGAGAATATGTTGCAGCTTTTGCTGGTGCGGGGGTGCCGTCCATCGACGTCTCATCCTCGGAGGAGTGCTGCTGCAGCGGTTTGGGGGTAGTTACCGACCTGCAAATAGAGTGAGATGTCAGTTATTTGGACATAAAGTTTTTGAGGCTGACATCATGGGAATGAGAAAACGTGGCTGAGCTGCGGGGTTCGCTTAAGCTACAGCCGAGAGAATATGGAAAAATACAAATAACAATTGGCCAAGTTGCCATTTACTTTTTTGCAGTGAGGGGGGATTTTTGGAGTATATATGGAGAATTTTATGTGCACGTAGGGCTCGAGAGAGGCAGGAGAACCGAGCGAGAATGTCGGTTTGCTCTTCGAGATGGTGGTGGCAGTCAACCGCTCTTTGATCCGGGATTGGAACTGTGTGAGCATGACCGTTTGGCTCAGCATGGAAGAATTGCTGGAGCCGTTCCACCCAAGAGGGAGATGGTGTAGATCTTGGAGTTTATACCCGATCAGTCCGACGTCTGCGGGATTTGCAGCGCTTGGAGCAAGTCGCACTGGAGTGGCAACTGTCCTCTTTTCGGACCCGGGATGGAGGAGGTGCAATGAGGAACTGCGAGGGAATGCAATTTTTTGGGAGACCTCATTAGAGGCGAAAGCCATCCTTCGGGGTCGAAACGTTTGGCAACGGAGGGGGAAATTTGCCGGTTTGAGAATGGGTTTGCAGGCGTGGTGGATTCGAAGTGATTTTCCATTATTTCCTGGGGTGGAAACCCTACGGGATTGAGGGCGGCAATCACTTGTGAAAGGGCTTTCTTTAGGGCGGGAAGGTTATTTCGAAGGGCGGTTCCAGTAAGCATACGGCGACTTGGTACCTCTGTGGCACATGTCAAATGCGAAGGGGGTACTGGACCGCTTAATACCCAACCGAATACTGTATGCTGAGCAAGTAAGCTGCCGCATACATTCCGGTGTATACCTTCGAGCATGATCTGCGGGATGAGATCACTGCCAATCACTATATCGATCTGCGCTGTCTCGAAGGGGTTTGGATCAGCGAGTTCTAGCATGGCGAAATCTTTCATATTAGGGGGGTTATATGAGAAGGTGGGAGCAATTTCGTAAGCTCTTGGAGCACGATTGCTTGCACGGGGAGTTTCGTGCTCATTTGAGGGACTGCCAATGTCAAGAAGCATGTATGATTGGCATTTTGCACAATCTGACCGCCCATGCCCGAGATTTGGAAGGGGAATTTCTCGATTGGCAATTTGAGGCGTTTCTGGACCTTCGAGGAAATGAAGGTGAGAGGCTTGGTCGATCAACGCTCGAACCTTAAACAACTTTCCCGAGTGCTCAATGGACACCAGTGCCGTAGGCAGAAGGGATTGAGTGCCATTATTGCAGTGTAAGGCTTGTACTTGGGGCGTACTTTGCCTGGAAGATGTGCGGGGTTGCGCATCAGAAAGTGGGGAATGAGTAGCGGAGTTGTTGTGCGTTCGTTCTGGAGCTGTTGCGACCTGTGGAGTGGTCGAATGTGATCGATTAAGCGATTGAGAGGGTTGCGCATTGCCTTTGGGGAAATGAAGCATGGAATGGTGCTTCATTTGGCAATATACGCACGTAAAATTGCTTGTACAATCCTCAACAAGGTGAGATGTAGCAAGGCAATTTACGCAGAGATTGTGCTTCTTAACGTATTTTAATCGACTCTGGGGGGTGAGTCTTTTGAAGCTCTGGCAAGTCCGTATGGGATGGTTTGCGTTGCAGAGTTTGCATGCGAAGTCCCTTTTCACTTGAGTGTGATAATTTAGGGATTTGTGTGGCCGATTTGGGAGGACATTGGAAGTAGAGGGTTGAGGTTTCGGCTTAGCGGGGCGAATGCTTTGCAGCCGTTCAAGTACCTCGTATCTGCCGGTCAGGATCTCGTCCATTTGTGACCAGGGTTGCAGATCCTTCCGGGATGTCAAAGATTGCTCCCATAGAGCAAGTGTCTCTTGGGGCAATTTGGTACAACATATGTAAACCAATAGCGGATCCCAATTGTCAGTGTCTACGGCCTGAGTATTGAGAACAGACAGACAATTGTTTATAGTATTCTGGATCCGCTGAAGTGCCTCACTATTTTCGGAGTGGGCAGGAGAGATATTCAAAAGGGATCTGATTTGAGTATCAACGAGTATGCGTTTATTTTCGTAACGGGATTTTAGAGCTTCCCACGCGAGTCCGAAATTCTCATCGGTTAATGCATATTGCTTTACAATACCACCGGCTTTACCTTGTGTCTTGTATCGGAGGTGATACAATTTTTGGGCTGGAGTGAGCTGGGGGTGGTTTATGTATACTGCCGTAAACATGTCCCGGAAGGACGGCCACTGCTCATAGCCCCCGAAAAAGGTTTCGGTATCACAAGGAGGAACTTGTAGGCAAATGTAGGGGATATTTGCTGGTTCTAGGGGTCGAACCGGTTCCATATGCGCAGCGGGCTGGGGGGACTGAGTTTGGAGCATCTCAATGATGTCCGACATCTGAGCCATGCACAACTCGTACTGGTCTGTGCAGGCGTCAATCTTTTGCCTAGCCGACTCTTTGAAACCGTCGGGCTGGCTATTGTCTTCCGCAATGAAGACTGCCTCATGTGCGCACAAAAGCCTCTCCCATTGGGCTTGCAAATTTTTTTGCTTAATTTGGACCAGGGATTTGGTCCAATCCTCAATGGGAGCCGATGAAAATTTTGTGCATAATTGCACGAGTCTATCGGACTCGAAAATAAATTTTGCAACACTGGGATCGGTTGCTTTGGGACTAGAAAGTTTGGAGCGCGTGTTGGGTGGCTCCCGAGTGACAGGAACTGTCAAATGTGCTTTAGATGATTTTGCATATCTGGAGGACGGAGTCTCCATTGTGACACTTTGTTGTTTAGGGGATCGCTCAACAGGCATTTTGCTTAGAAAAGCTTAAAAGGGGTTTGAAACCCGATTGACAATAAATAAGTAATAGGGTTATGGGGAATAGACCTGTAGTCTGACCGCGTCCGCGCGAACGATAATTTAGTATGGGCAAGGGTACACAATAGTGTAAAAAATTGTCAATACGAGTTTGTATTCCTGTTGAGTGTAAACGTTTACAAACGTGTATGAAAGAGTGTAGGGAAATATGTATATGTATATATGGGAACAAATAAATTTTTTGTAAATGGGAATGGGTAATAAATAGAAATGTGTATGTATGTGGGATTTGGGAATGTATGTTAAAATTGTTATAATATAACAAATGTTTAGTCAAGTGTGTATTAAATGTGTTTTTATTTGTGAAAAAGTGAATTTTTTTTTGTATGGGATTACGTGAATAATTACGTATGTGGATGTATGTGTATATATGTTTGTATATATATGTATATATGTGTATGTGATTATTTGTATTTATTTTATTAAATAAATAAATAAGTAAATAAATAAGTATGGGTATGTATGTGTATAAATGTAGGTGAAAAAGAAAAATAAATATGTATGGGTATGTGTATATGTGTGTATAAGTGTATGTCAAAATATATTTTTTAATTATATTTGTTAGTTGTTAGTGTATTTATTTAAATGTCTTTTATTTGTATAAGGGAGAGAAAACAAATTTTTAATTTTCTGGACAGGTGGGATGTTTTTGTCCCACTGTATGTATGTAAAGGGAATGCGCAGTGATCGTTGGTTATGTACAATTGAAAATTTTCTAAGTCGAAAATTTTCAATGTACTTGGGACGGGTCTTATTGTCCCACTGTATGTAATAGAGTGTATGTGTGAATTGTATATGAGTGTGTGTATGAGTATATATATATGCACGATTGAAAATTTTCCAAGTCGAAGAAAATTTTCAATGTGCCGTGAAAATGAGCAGTTTGTCCCACTGTATCCGCTTTGTACTTTCTTGTTGATGTATATGCACTTGGGCCAAGCAGCTGGATTGCGTGCTGCCAAGTGCGTGCGGATATAGCACAAAAGGAAATGGGGAAATATGTGCAGAAGTGGGCGCGCAGAATGTACACAGCAGCTGGGCTGTTTGCTGCTGATCTTGTGTACAAGCGCAAAGAAAAGGTGGTGATATGGTGTATGTGAATATTGCACAAAGAGAAGTGCGTGAATATGTGCCGAAATGGGCGCGCAGAATGTACACCGTAGAATGTACAAAGCTCAAAAAAAAGAAGTGGAAATAAATCCGTGCTTATTTCTTGCCGCAATGCAAGTTTTTGTGCACAAGGAGAAGCGCGAAAATGGGATTAAGAGGCTGATTTTTATATGCAGTGGAAATGTGCAAATTTTGAAACTGGGCAGTAGCGGAACTACTTTTGCGGGATTTTTTTGATCCAGTTGAATATTGTATATATATACAATATTCAACGGCAAAATAATTGGGTGGGTAAATGTATATGGGAATTTTTTTGTTAATTTTGTTTGTAATTTGTAAAATACGTGTATATGGGTGTTAGTGTATGTGATTGTTAGTTTGTATTAAAAATTTTTGGGCTTATCTTAAGGGGTCCCAGTGCCCGAGTATGGGGATCTCCTCTATGTGGTGTGTGTCGTCTGTCCGCTGTTTGTGCGCTGCTAAGTTGTCCTGCTTGCTGTTGTTGTTGCCCTTTTCTTCTTTTGCTTCCCTTGTGCTGTGGGTGTGCTTGTTGTTGGTTTTATGTATTTCTGCAGCCCGTGTTTTTGTGAGCAGCACTGCACCGTATATGTTTTGATGTCTCGCACTGCACCTTTTGTGTATGGTTTTTGTTGATGGTTTTTTTGGAAGGTTTTTTTTTTTGTTCACTGCGTCTTTATGTTGTTTACTATGTTCACTATGTATTCACTTTTGTGTTTGGTTCACTGTTTGGTTCTTGTAGTTTATGTCACTTTTCACCTGTTTTTTGTGTTAGTAATTGTTTAGTTTTAGTTACTTTAGTTAGTTTTGTTTGAATGTATTTGCTTTCCGCGTCGCGAGTTCGCGGTTGGCTCGAAGGACCATGTTTAATCGAGCGCGGAGCGGGGGGAAATAAATACACGGTGGCGTTTTTCGGGTTTATGTCTTTATTGGTCGGGTGTCGAATAAAGAGTCTTACATAATACCTATTCCCAAGCCTGGAAAACCCCCATCTGAGATATCAAGCTACAGACCGATTTCACTTCTACCCTGCATGGGAAAAATTCTTGAAAAAATCGTAGTCAACCGCCTAATGTGGTACACAAAAACTAACAATCACATTTCACCGAATCAAAGTGCGTACAGAAAAGGATACGGCACCATAGATGCCCTCCTGCAACTAGACGACTTTATTACCAACGCCTTGTCTAGTCGAAATCACGTTTCTGTGCTCTCGTTAAACTTCCAAAAAGCATTTGATAAAATCGGCTCGCACATCGTGATTAGACAATTAAAAAAATGCGGAATCGGTCCAAAAATGCTACAATTTATAAAAAATTTCCTAACTAATAGAAAAATTAAAGTTTGTGTCAACGGCTTCCTTTCCTCAACGCAGCCACTATCCAACGGCACGCCACAAGGCTCACCTCTTTCAGCCTTTCTATTTATAATTGCCTTTGACGAACTAAGCCGCTTGTTATCAAAATACAAAGGGATCGAATACCAAATGTATGCAGACGACGTCATTATTTATTCCAAAATCGCAAACCTGAACACAGTGCAAATTACTTTCTCAAACATCCTAAATGACATCTCAACTTGGTCACAAACTTCAGGCACATCACTTTCACTTGAAAAAACAAACCTCTTACATATTTGTAGAAAAATAAATTGCAATGGTTTAACCCTTAACTTTAACAATACTAACATCGATTGTAAAAAACAGTTAAAAATCTTAGGGTTAATCGTAGACACCAGGTACAACTTTAAGCAACACTGTGAATATTGTAACGATAAGACAGTCTGTCGCTGTGCAAAGCAACCCTGTCGCTACGCGCCGTGCCATAATTCAACCTGGCAATGATGACCGCGATAATAGAAACTTTTAGTCCAACCTGGCAATGATGGTCGCGATCATCATGGAAACCTTTAGTCCACTCTTGAATGTGCGAGAACGATCTGCGCGATGGCCGGACAGGTATAAAAGGCAGCCGGGTGCGGCGCAGCGAGTCAGTCTGATTTTGACTAGTGAAGGTGCCACACGGAGTAATTAAGCAAATACTTAAGTGTAAAGACAAACAAGTGTAAATTAGTAAATAAAGTGGTTGTTGGTTTATTTTATTGACTGCGTTTGAGAAACTAAGTGTGTTTTATTTTCAAATTACGCAATCCAGAGATACGTACTAGCCCACTAGAACTAGCATTCGTAACATTTGGTGTCAGAAGTGGGATTGTGGAAAATTGAAAATAAACAAAAAAATAAAAAAAAAACTAAATAAATAAAATTATGATATAAAAGCACGGGCATGGTTAAACTCGAGCTGCTGAAGGTGGACCAGCTGAAGAAGGAGCTGGCTGCCTGGAATTGTCCGACTGCTGGCGGGAAAGTGGAGTTGCAGCTGCGCTTGCAAGAGGCGTGTGAATCGCGAGGCATCGATTGGGCTGCACACGAGTTCGGAACGCAAGAACAAGAGGCGTCGGCCAAAGTGGAGGAATCGCCTGTGGGTGCGATGCAAAATACAGCGGCTGCGCCACCACAAGCAATGGACATAAGCCAGCTAATAGTTGCAATGAGAGGCATGTTTCAGGAAACTTCTGCGAAAATTGAGAATGTCAGTCGTGAAAATCGTGAAATGTCGGCGCAGATGGCAGCAAAAATGGAAACTGCGAATCAAGAGATGGCAGCGAAGCTGGAAACTACGAATCGAGAAATGGCAGCGAAAATGGAAACGGCGACCCATGAAATATCGCCACAAGTGTCAGAGCGAATGGAAGTCAAGCTTCAGGAAAATTCTGCGCGCTTGGAGCAGAAAGTGGAGGTAATCTCAGACAGGATTAATGGGAAAGTCGAGCACCTTGAGACGCGAGTAGAGCACTTGGATAAACGAGTCGACGACCTGGATGATTCCCTGAACAAACAAGTTGATAGTCTGGAAGACTCGATGAACAGAAAAATGGACGAGCGGCTTAAGGAGGTACAGCCGCGAGAATGGTTGCCGCCGGTTCCGGAAAGTGTAGCCACCCGAGCAGAAGTGCCTACTTATGATGGGACTACGCCGTTCGATACATTCAAGCTACAATTCGACCTGGCTGCTCTGGAAAATCAGTGGACCGATGTAAGGAAAGGTCGGAGATTGGCGCTGGCTCTTAAAGGTGCTGCGGCTGAGGTAATAAAATCAGTTCCAGAATGTTTACGAAGTGAGTACGAGACCGTCATAAGGGCGCTGGCAGCCAAATACAGCGACGAGCACAACAGAACGCTGCACCACTGTGAGCTGAAGAATCGCAGGCAAAGAGCCAACGAGGCGCTGCAGACATATGCAGCAGACATTGAGCGGCTCGTGCAGCTGTCCTACCCGTCCTTCGGCGCTGATGATCTCGAGAGGATGAAGATTGAGGCGTTTATTGAAGGTCTTCATGATCCGGAGACACGTCGCAGTGCGTTGATGATGGGCAAGCCGACATTTAGGGAGACGGTGACCAGCGCGATGACATATGAGGCGACATGGATTGGGAGCACTCGGTATGCACCTGCAAGGATACGCCAGATCCAGGCGGACAACGACATTACGATCCAGGCCATAAGCTCTGAGCCACCGGACAGGCCGCGGGTCGTCTCCTCTAAAGTTGTTTGCTGGGTATGTGGCAAGCAGGGCCACATATCACGAGACTGCCGCCAACGAAAGAGGCGTTCCCGTTCTCGATCGCAATCGCCTGAAACGAGGAATACTGACAATCGAGGCTCAGCCAACAAGCGCAGGGCTGAGGACGGCGAGTCGTTAAACTAAAACGGGTCAGCCCAAAGGGGCGTGAGCTGATCCCCACACTCTGCCGCCCCACCGTCCTTGTGTCACAGCTGAAACGACAGCCCAGCAGCTTGACAATTGAAGGAAGGATAGATGGAAAGTTGTTCGTGTTGACACTGGATACTGGAGCGTCATATTCGATCATAAAAAGGAAGCTGCTGAAGAACTGGGAACCTGGCGAGCGCGCGCCGGTAAGAGGGAAAGTTACAAAAACGATTACTATCGGCACCAGCAGCCTGGAACGTGGAACGACGTGATTATCGGCGTGGATTTCATGATTAGGCACGGTTTTACGCTGGACCTGAAAGAACATGTGCTGAGATATGCCAACGTTGAATTCCCGCTGCACACCGGCTATGAGCGAAGCGTGGCGGTAAGGAAGGTTGTATCGTGTCAACACCGGAGGATACCGGCGAATTCTGAAGCGATTGTGTGGGCAAAGGTGGACGAGGACGATGGTACGAGTCAGCTGTGGGTTGTAGAAGCACCGAAACAAGGACACGACAACATCATCATCGGACGTACATTAGTGGAACCTAAGAATGGCAGAATACCGGTCAGAATACTGAACCCCCTGAATGCACCCAGATATGTCGGGAAAGATGAGGTAATTGGCGAGTGTAAGGAAGCTGTAGCAGTGGTCAATTGCGAGAGTAGCCCGCCTGGAGGAATAAGAAGAGCGGTTTTAACATGGACGCCATACCGCAGAACCAGTGGAGCAGCGAGTTGACGGCCAAGCAGAAACAGAAGGCGAGGTCACTCCTGCAGCACTATGGGTCAATATTTGCGGCGGAAGCAGGCGGAAGAACAGCCATAGTGAAGCACAACATCGACACCGGAAGTGCGAAACCGATCCGCCAACCGCCAAGACGAGTTCCTTTGGCCAAGAGGGAAGAGGTCACAAATTTGATCGAAAACATGCGGAAAGAAAAGATCATAGAGCCTTCTTCGGGCCCCTGGTGCTCGCCGGTCGTGCTAGTCAAGAAAAAGGATGGCAGTACCCGATTTTGTGTGGATTATCGGAAGCTCAATGATGTGACCAAGAAGGACAGTTATCCACTACCTCGGATCGATGACACCCTGGACACACTGTCAGGCACGCAGTGGTTCTCCACGCTCGACTTACGCAGCAGCTATTGGCAGGTAGAGCTTGCGGACAAGGACAAGGAGAAAACGGCTTTCAGTGTTGGGGATGGTTTGTGGTAGTTCACCGTCATGCCGTTCGGACTCTGCAACGCACCAGCAACATTCGAGCGGCTAATGGAACGCGTTCTAAAAGGGCTGCATTGGCGGACGTGCCTGGTGTACCTCGACGACACAATCGTGATGAGTAAAAGCTTCGACGACCACCTGGGAAAGCTAAAGGAGGTATTCGAGCGGATACAAAAAGCCGGGCTTAAACTCAACCCAAAGAAGTGCTCGCTGTTCCAAAAAGAGGTCAAGTATCTGGGTCATACGGTTTCCGCCCGCGGAGTACATACGGATGAAGGCAAAATCACGGCGGTGAAGGAGTGGCCCCGGCCACGCAATCTACACGAACTCCGCAGTTTCCTGGGCCTGTGCCCATACTACCGCCGATTTGTTCCAGGATTCGCGAGCATAGCCAGCAGCTTGCACAAACTGACGAAAAAGAGCCAAGCTTTCGAGTGGAACGAAGAGAAGGAGCAGGCTTTTGCACGTCTGAAGGAAAAACTGTGCAGTGCTCCAATTCTGGCCTTCCCCGTGCCTGGGGAGATGTTTGTGCTGGATACAGATGCAAGCGGGAATAGTATTGGCGGTGTGCTATCACAGATAATAGACGGCCAGGAACAAGTGATAGCGTACTACAGTAGGGTTCTATCGAAACCGGAACGCAACTACTGTGTGACACGGAGAGAACTGCTGGCGGTATTGGACTGCGTAAAACACTTCCACAAATATCTGTATGGACAAAGGTTTCGCCTGCGCACAGATCATGCGGCATTGAGATGGCTCCTGAACTTTAAGGATCCTGAAGGCCAATTGGCGCGGTGGATCGAGCGACTGCAGAGCTACGACTACACGATAGAGCATCGGAAGGGCAGTAGCCATGGCAATGCCGATGCCTTGTCACGCCGTCCGTGCAAAGTCGAATGCAGGGCGTGCTCGCGAGCCGAAAGCAAAGAACAGATAGTGGACATCCGGTTGGTAAGCGTTATGCCAGAGGAAGAGTGGTCTGCGGAGAGGCTACAAAAGGACCAGCGTGAGGATGCGGATGCAAAAATCGTCGAAGGCAAGGAGCAAGGCGCACGTCCAGACTGGCAGGAGATGGCCGGTGAAAGCCTGATCGCTAAGGCTTACTGGGCACAGTGGAAAAGTCTGCGGCTGAAAGAAGGATGCCTGTACCGCGAATGGGAGAGCGCGGATGGTCGGACCAGCAACTCCCTAATGGTAGTGCCGAAATGCAGAATCAACGAGGTCATCCAGGCATACCATAACGACTCCAGTGGAGGGCACCTGGGCATCACCAAAACCGTCGCCAAAATAAAAAGACGATTCTACTGGGTAGGATGTCAGGAGTCTGTAGCCGAGTGGATTAAGAGCTGCGACCGATGTTCAGCAGCGAAAGGGCCAACAAGAAGATCTCGAGGCCGCATGGAGCAGTACAACGTGGGAGCGCCCTTCGAACGGATTGCTATGGACGTCGCCGGCCCATTCCCAACTAGTACTCACGGCAACAAATATGTGCTGGTGGTAATGGATTACTTCAGCAAATGGCCCGAAGTGTACCCTATTCCTAACCAGGAGGCCACTACGATCTCGGAAAAGCTGGTAAACAACTGGGTAGCCAGGTTCGGAGTTCCGTTGGAGTTGCACTCAGATCAAGGCCGGAATTTCGAGTCTGCGGTATTCAAGGAGGTGTGTGAGCTGCTGGGGATAAAGAAAACGCGTACCAATCCTTTGCACCCACAGTCCGACGGCATGGTGGAACGCTTTAACCGGACACTGGAGGAATACCTGCGGAAAGTGGTAGGCAGGAATCAAAAGGATTGGGACACGCATATCCCCTTGTTCCTAATGGCGTATAGGTCAGCCCCGCACGACACGACATCACTCACTCCAGCCCGAGCAGTGTTCGGCACAGAGTTGCGGTTACCCGCTGACTTGAAGTTCGGGGTAGTCAGCACGACGGGAGGCGCTAAGACGGATTACGTGGTCAGTAAGCGGGCGGAACTGGAGGAAATTCACCAGTTTATAAGGAGCCGCACCAAACTGGTCAGCGATAAAGCGAAAGCCAGATATGATCTACGGGCCAACTCAGCAGGGTTCCAAGAAGGCGATCTGGTAATGCTCTACAACCCGCAGCGGAGGAAAGGTTTGTCTCCGAAACTTCAAGCGTCATGGGAGGGACCTTACGAAGTAGTGACTAGGATTAACGACGTGGTATACAGGATTCAACGATGCAGCACTAAAGGCGCTAAGCTGAAGGTAGTCCATTTGGAGCGCCTGGCGCCTTATCACAGCGGAACCTCGGCACTTGTTCGGGACGAACAAGTCTAAGTGGTGGGCAGTGTAACGATAAGACAGTCTGTCGCTGTGCAAAGCAACCCTGTCGCTACGCGCCGTGCTATAATTCAACCTGGCAATGATGACCGCGATAATGGACACTTTTAGTCCAACCTGGCAATGATGGTCGCGATCATCATGGAAACCTTTAGTCCACTCTTGAATGTGCGAGAACGATCTGCGCGATGGCCGGACAGGTATAAAAGGCAGCCGGGTGCGGCGCAGCGAGTCAGTCTGATTTTGACTAGTGAAGGTGCCACACGGAGTAATTGAGCAAATACTTAAGTCTAAAGACAAACAAGTGTAAATTAGTAAATAAAGTGGTTGTTGGTTTATTTTATTGACTGCGTTTGAGAAACTAAGTGTGTTTTATTTTCAAATTACGCAATCCAGAGATACGTACTAGCCCACTAGAACTAGCATTCGTAACAATATGTTAGGAATTGTTTAGCTGTAAGACTCAATATTGTAAAATATCTTTCATATAAACATTCTTTCGTGCATCCAAACACACTAGTGAACGTTGTTCGGTCACTAATTCTCTCAAAAATTGACTACGCGCTTCCTGTGTACGGCCACTGCGCTACAAAATTTATCAGCTTAATCGGCCCTCCGTATCACTACGCAATAAAACGAAGCCTCAGAGCATTTCCCACATCTCCAACGAAAAACATACTAGCTGAATCTGGACTGCCGGCTGCTGGCAAAAGCGCTCGAACCCTACAATCGGTCACTCACCAACATCTTTAAAAAAGCCATGAAAAGAAAAAGACATCCTAGAATTCCCTCAGCAGTCTCGTTCTGCACAAACTTCGCCAAAACGAATTCCATTCCGCTTAACCTAAGAATGGGAAAACGCACGAAGCACCCTCCATGGCTTATAAACAAAACATCATTCCACAACACACTTCTGGCGATGTCCAAACAAAACACCCCAACCGACCTTCATATATCGAGCGTCCTTTACTGAAATTCAAGCAACCCACAAATCAGCAGGCTGGAAATTCATCTTCACAGATGGCTCAAAATCGTCTGATTCAACCTCGTTCGCAGTTGTCACCAATGAAGGAAAAATCATATACAACGCGCTCCTTCTCACAATGTGCTCGGTTTACACTGCCGAAGCATCAGCCTTATTTCATGCCGTTGAGTATGCAAAGAAAGCAAAAGGCAAATTTGTTATTTGCACAGATAGCAAAGCCTGTGTCTCAGCCATAATGGCACCGCAAAACACCAACCCCATCATAGCAGCCATTAGAGACACCATTGTAAACTCTTCTCGGAAAATAAAAATCATGTGGGTTCCTAGCCATGTTGGAATCGCTGGAAATGAACATGCTGACCTTGCTGCTAAAAACGTACACAAACTTCCTGCTACTACATGCGATTTCCTCACTAAAAACGATCTCTTCCGCCTCATAAGAAGCAAACGACAGCAAGTGAATACAACAGAATGGCAAACGTACAGACATCACTATTCCAACATTAACCCTAACCGGACTAAATCCAACTTCCCAGCAACATTGGAGTCCTTCAAAATAAAACCGTACTTGCGACTGAGAATAGGACACACAATCGTTACACATTCACACCTCCTAAGCGGCAAAAGTCGCTCAAATTGCCCACTTTGCGGTGACACCGTAACATTAGAGCACATTCTGTCTCAATGTCCGATGTTAAGAACCGCAAACGATCCTAATACCGGAACTCTAATAGAAGCACTAAGGATACTGTGGTGACAGAAGGTATGGTTCTAGTGTATAAGTGTATACTGTGGCTGGTGAGCTGTCAGGCGTCAGTAGCGTTCGGGGTGACCTATTGAAGCGGCGGGTCGCGCCAATGATATTATGGCTAAAGAGCCTATGTGTTTGAGCTATAATCAAAGGAAGTAAACGAGCAGTTTGCCTCTTGTCATTAAGCTCATTTTATTTTGGTAAAAACAAGGTCTTATATACTAAAAAACATAACTGTTATACCGCTGAGCATTTCCAATGCCCCGCCCGATTTTCCAATGCCGCGGAAGAGTGACCAATCGGCGTCACGGGACCCTTTCGGTCGATGCAGCACTTTTCCTCAAGTGCTATTGCCCTGCGGTAGGTGACATCACACGGAGTGCCGATCAGTGCATGTTCCATATGTGGGACACTGCACTGCGGTCAGTCGTGTCGGATGGCACGCCGCTGGCTTAGCCACTTGAGTGTCGCTTGTGTCGTGCGCGCGGTGCTATTTGACACTTTGGCACATTTGTGCTCAAGTGTAGGGTAATTTATTATGGTTGGCATGCGTGGCTACATGGTACCACTACAATACCATCGGCAGAAAACATAAACTTTGTTTATAATGTTCTCAAAACCAACAATCTATTGAGATGTATATAATACATAATATTTATATTTAAAATACATATAACAAACTAACACCCCAAATAAAAAATAAAATAAAAATAAACATGTCGGCTGAAGGCCCAGTTGCCAGTGCTGCGCTTACTGTATTTATATAATAAATTTGTATTGTATTAATCTTTAAATAATAATAATAATAAAATATAGGCCAAAAACTTACACTCGACATATACACGTACACATCCGGACTTTTTGACCACCACATGGCGATCCTGCCCAACTAAAACCACCTCATGGACATCTTCTGATCCTGCCAAACACATATGACATCAAAAGAAGAATTCGACGCAATCTTTGTCAAGTGGGAGGAATTCCTGAAAGAGGAATACGTGCCAGAAGACCTACATTTAAACAAACCGGCACCCCCCACCTACATTCCAACACCAGTGGCAGCTGGCCCGAAGCCCCTGACGCTTGAACAGTACAGGGCAAGGCAAAAGAAGCCTCAACCACCACCCGCGGCACCCACACCGAAAAGAAAATCAAGAGGAGGACGGCGCGTAAAACTCAGGAAGGAAGTTGCAGAACTGCAGCGCATTATTAGTATCACCACCGACCCCCTACAAAAGAAAAGACTAATAGAGGCAGTCATCAAAAAAAAAAAAAACCAACCACAAGAAGTAAAAAATGGGCGGCAAAGAATCTAAGGAAGAAGTAGTAATAGCAAATACCAACAATGAAAATGTAAGCACAAATAGCCTAGACGTAAACATTAAATATTATATCCTAACTATTCTGGTTATTCTTCTTGTATTAAAAATCCATAAATATTACAAAAAATACATTGCAAAACAATCATTAAAAACTAATATAACACAAGTATAAAAACAAAAACAAAGAAAAAAGAATTTTTATATATACAATAGCAATAAAAGAGTTTTAAAATTTATAAAAATTATATTAACATTGTATTTTAATCGTAATGGCATTTTCACAAACCAAAATATATTATGATGGTATACATATATTGCAATGGTACTCTAATAAACCAAAATAGAATAAACTCATGTCAAGAATTTAAAGAAAAAAAATAATAATAACACCCACAATGTCTGATAAGCAATCACAAAACAGACCGAACAAACGAACCTACAAAGACAACGAAATAGACCCAGAAACAAAACTTGCGTACCTGAAAAAATTATGGACTTTTATAGGAATGCCAAGACAACCGACGATGCAAGACGTAATTAACAACTCGACACGTGAAGAGGAGTGTTATAGAATGTTCAACAAGCTAAATCTCAGATTTTAGATGGAGAACATCCTTAACGACCTCACAAAAATCTTAACAAACTTACGGAAAACCCCAACACGGAGGTATACAAAACAGACACTGATACAAAAAGTCGACACTATTAACATATTGAAACGAAATTTTGACGAACTACTTAACTCGGCACAAAAACAAGAAGAGACAATAGCAATAAAAATACAGTTCAACACATTCGACGCACTCAAACGTACACTACAGGAACAGTTAGAAGAACTATACTCTGAGAGACAAAACCAAGAATTACCCAACATGACAACCTTCAACATTGAAACAGCGATGAAAGCCATCCCAAACTTTTCAGGCAATCACAAATACTTAGAAACATTCATAAAAATAACAGAACTAGTTAACAGAAGACTTGACACAAGTGGCAAGAATGAATTACTAGAATTCATATTCTATGCAAAATTAACAGTAACAATAAGAACAGCAATCGGTAACTGCATACCGAATACCCTAGAAGAGCTAACTAAATTGCTTAAAGCAAGATACCGAAGCACAACTACAATTCCGCAATTACAAAACCAATTGTCATGTTTGACACAACGCAACTCGAGTATCACCTCATACAAAGACAGAATACTAAACATGATAGCCGAACTAAACAAACTTCAAATTGCTCAAGCCGGCGATAACCCAACAACAGCAGAACAAACTATAATAACAAAACTAAACGAACAATACAGCCTTACAGTTTTTAAGAATGGGCTTAACGAATTTTTCAAACAACCAATTTTCGCGGCAATGCCAAAGACATTCAACCAAGCCGTTGAATTAGCTCTGGAATTGGAAAAAGACAGTGAGCAAAACCAATCGCGAGTAATGCTCCTAAACAACCAGAACAACAACAGATACCGTACGAACTACAGTCAAAATAGAACAAATAACAGACATTTTAACCAATCAAACAACAACAGATACCAAAATAACAAAAATTTTAGAAACAATAATCAATACAACAATTACAACAACAGAAACAACAATCAACACAACAATCACAGAAACAATAATTCACACATCAATTATAACAACAGAAACAATGAACAATACAGCGCTCGCAACAACAACAGCAATAATAGAAACAACAACCACACAAACATGTCAAACTATAATTACGCAAGTAATAGAAACCAAAACCGAAATAACAGTGAAAACTACTTCCAAAATCCCAGATACAACGCACACAATAATGCGGACAGTAATCAAAACAATAACCAACGAGGTCACCCCTCACGCATCCGTTATATTCAGGGAAACGAGGGCGACCCGGAGGACAAATACTCCACTCCTCCGGGGGAAGAAAGACACATAGTGAACGGATATACATAATATCAGAAAAACCAACTAATTACGTCACCATAAAAAGCACTCAAATCAGCAAACCATTGACATTTCTAATAGACACAGGCGCAGACATCTCAATATGTAAAGAAGAAATACTACCCGAATACCACGAAATCACCACAAATGACTCTTGTACACTAACTGGCATTACAAAAGACGAAGTTAAATCCCTAGGAAAGACTGAGTTAACACTCAATATCGAAAATCAAATCATAAAACATAAATTTCAAGTAGTCGATTCCAATTTCCCCATCAACACAGACGGAATCATTGGTGCAGATTTCTTACACAAACACATGTGCACAATTGACTATGAAACATTTACACTGAAAATAGCTATATGTGTGTTTGAAACACACATATGCCATAAATGGTATTGTAACGATAAGACAGTTTGTCGCTGTGCAAAGCAACCCTGTCGCTACGCGCCGTGCTATAATTCGACCTGGCAATGATGGCAACTTCCAGTCCAACCTGGCAATGATGGCAACTTTTAGTCCAATCTGGCAATGATGGTCGCGATCATCATGGAAACCTTTAGTCCACTCCGGAATGTGCGAGAACGATCTGCGCGATGGCCGGACAGGTATAAAAGACAGCCGGGTGCGGCGCAGCGAGTCAGTCTTGGTTTGACAAGTGAAGGTGCTACACGTAGTGGTTAAGCAAAGAATTAAGTGTAAAGACAGTAAAGTGCGAAATTGGTGAAATAAAGTGATTGTTGGTTGTTATTGACTGCGTTTGAGAAATTAAGTGTGTTTTTATTCTAAACTGCACAATCCAGAGATACGTACTAGCCCACTAGAACTAGTATTTCGTAACATTTGGTGTCAGAGGTGGGATTGTGCTACTGAATAAATAAAGAAAAAAAATTACATAAAATTGCAAAAACGCAGACATGGTTAAACTCGAGCTGCTGAAAGTAGATCAGCTGAAGAAGGAGCTGGCTGCCTGGAATTTGCCGACTGCTGGCGGAAAGGTGGAGTTGCAGCTGCGCTTGCGAGAGGCGTGTGAATCACGAGGCATCGATTGGGCTGCGCACGAGTTCGGAACGCAGGAGCTAGAGGCGTCGGGCAAAGTGGAGGAATCGCCTGCGGGTGCTGCGTCGATGCAAAGTACGGCTGCAGCGGCTGCACCACCACAAGCAATGGACATGAGCCAGCTAATGGTTGCAATGAAAGGCATGTTCGAGACTTCCAACCGTGAAAATCGCGAAATGTCAGCGAAACTGGAAACTACGAATCGAGAAATGGCAGAGCGAATGGAAAACAAGCTTCAGGAAAATTCTGCGCGCTGGGAGCAGAAAGTGGAAGAAATCGCCAACCAGCTAAATGTGAAGGTGGAGCACCTGGGAACCCGAGTGGAACACTTGGATAAACGAGTCGACGATCTTGATGATTCCCTGAACAAACGAGTTGATAGTCTGGAAGACTCGGTGAACAGAAAAATCGACGAGCGGCTTAGAGAGATTCAGCTGCGAGCAAGGGTGCGGTCTGTTGAGGAAAGTTTTGCCATAGAAGTGCCTACCTATGATGGTACTACGTCGTTCGATACATTCAAGCTACAGTTCGACCTGGCTGCTCTGGAAAATCAGTGGACCGATATCAGGAAAGGTCGGAGACTGATACTGGCTCTAAGAGGTCCTGCGGCTGAGGTAATAAAAACAGTGCCGGAAAGTTTGAGAGGTGATTACGAGACCGTCATAAGGGCGCTGGCAGCCAAATACAGTGACGAGCACAACAAAATGGTGTATTACTGCGAGCTGAAGAACCGTAGACAAAGAGCCAACGAGGCGCTGCAGGCGTATGCGGCAGATATTGAGTGGCTGGTACCGCTGACCTACCCAGAATTCAGCATGGAAGTTTTGAAAAGGCTGAAGATCGAGTCGTTTATCGAAGGCATTCTTGACCCGGAGACTCGTGTGAGTACCTTGATGATGATGAAGCCGACGTTCCAGGAGACGGTGACAAGTGCATTGATGTATGAAGCTGCCTGGAGGGGAAGTTTTAGACATTCATCTGCGGAAAGGCGTCGAGTCCAATCTGGACGTGCCACGCAAAGCCAGCCAGTGAGCTCAGAGGTACCAACGAGGCTGCGGGCAATGGCATCTAGAATCAGTTGCTGGCGATGTGGCAAGCAAGGCCACATTTCACGAGACTGCCATCTGCGAGAGAATCGTTCCGGAGAACAGGCGTCACCAAGATGTGCTGACGCGCTATCACGCCGTCCGTGCAAAGTCGAATACAGGCAGTGCTCGCGAGCCGAAAGCAAAGAACAGATAGTGGACGTCCGGTTGGTGAGCGTTATGCCAGAGGAAGAGTGGTCTGCGGAGAGGCTACAAAAGGACCAGCGTGAGGATGCGGATCTTGCCAAAATCGTCGAAGGCAAAGAGAAAGGCGCACGTCCAGACTGGCACGAGATGGCCGGTGAAAGCCCGATCGCCAAGGCTTACTGGGCACAGTGGAAAAGTCTGCGGCTGAAAGAAGGATGCCTGTACCGCGAATGGGAGAGCGTGGATGGACGGACCAGCAACTCCCTAATGGTAGTGCCGAAATGCAGAATCAACGAGGTCATCCAGGCATACCATAACGACTCCAGTGGAGGGCACCTAGGCATCACCAAAACCGTCGCCAAAATAAAAAGACGATTCTACTGGGTAGGATGTCAGGAGTCTGTAGCCGAGTGGATTAAGAGCTGCGACCGATGTTCAGCAGCGAAAGGGCCAACAAGAAGATCTCGAGGCCGCATGGAGCAGTACAACGTGGGAGCGCCCTTCGAGCGGATTGCTATGGACGTCGCCGGCCCATTCCCAACTAGTACTCAAGGCAACAAATATGTGCTGGTGGTAATGGATTACTTCAGCAAATGGCCCGAAGTGTACCCAATTCCTAACCAGGAGGCCACTACGATCTCGGAAAAGCTGGTAAACAACGGGGTAGCCAGGTTCGGAGTTCCGTTGGAGTTGCACTCAGATCAAGGCCGGAATTTCGAGTCTGCGGTATTCAAGGAAGTGTGTGAGCTGCTGGGGATAAAGAAAACGCGTACCACCCCTTTGCACCCACAGTCCGACGGCATGGTGGAACGCTTTAACCGGACACTGGAGGAATACCTGCGGAAACTGGTAGGCAGGAATCAAAAGGATTGGGACACGCATATCCCCCTGTTCCTGATGGCGTATAGGTCAGCCCCGCACGACACGACATCACTCACTCCAGCCCGAGCAGTGTTCGGCACTGAGTTGCGGTTACCCGCCGACTTGAAGTTCGGGGTAGTCAGCACGACGGGAGGCGCTAAGACGGACTACGTGGCCAATAAGCGGGCGGAACTGGAGGAGATTCACCAGTTTATAAGGAGCCGCACCAAACTGGTCAGCGATAAGGCGAAAGCCAGATATGATCTACGGGCCAACTCAGCAGGGTTCCAAGAAGGCGATCTGGTAATGCTCTACAACCCGCAGCGGAGGAAAGGTTTGACTCCGAAACTTCAAGCGTCATGGGAAGGACCTTACGAAGTCGTGACTAGGATAAACGACGTGGTATACAGGATTCAACGTTGCAGCAATAAAGGCGCTAAGCTGAAGGTAGTCCATTTGCAGCGCCTGGCGCCTTATCACAGCGGAACCTCGGCACTTGTTCGGGACGAACAAGTCTAAGTGGTGGGCAGTGTAACGATAAGACAGTTTGTCGCTGTGCAAAGCAACCCTGTCGCTACGCGCCGTGCTATAATTCGACCTGGCAATGATGGAAACTTCCAGTCCAACCTGGCAATGATGGCAACTTTTAGTCCAATCTGGCAATGATGGTCGCGATCATCATGGAAACCTTTAGTCCACTCCGGAATGTGCGAGAACGATCTGCGCGATGGCCGGACAGGTATAAAAGACAGCCGGGTGCGGCGCAGCGAGTCAGTCTTGGTTTGACAAGTGAAGGTGCTACACGTAGTGGTTAAGCAAATAATTAAGTGTAAAGACAGTAAAGTGCGAAATTGGTGAAATAAAGTGATTGTTGGTTGTTATTGACTGCGTTTGAGAAATTAAGTGTGTTTTTATTCTAAACTGCACAATCCAGAGATACGTACTAGCCCACTAGAACTAGTATTTCGTAACAGTATTATAGAATGCATTGACGGGACACACATTCACGTCATTTCTCCTTTCCAAAACAAGCACCTCTTTTATAATAAGAAAGAAAATAATAGTTTGAATCACAGTATACAGTAACCAGATTTTGACAAGGTTTCATATTTATTCATAAATAGAAAAAATCATGACAAATATTTTGTCAAAGAAGGGTTCTGCGGCTTTGTCCGCAAGCTTGAAGTCAATGGGCCCCATAAATCAAGTTTCTTCAAACAACACTGTATTGGCGATGCCACGCCTCTTTTATGTAATGTTCAATCCATTCCTGCAGTCGATGGGTGTGACCCGGTTTCAATAATATGCGACTTACAGTTTCAAAGTTACGCAGAAAATTTTAGTCACAAAAAATTGCCACTCCCTTTGTCCAACGCGCATCAAATTTTACCAGTTTAATAATAGAGGGTTTTCCAACAAGAGGTGTTATTTTGGTATTCAAAGAAAAATGCAATTTTTTTGAGATAAATGATCGGATGTTTATTTCATAATAAAGAGGAAGGTATGCCGTTAATAATGAAAAACAACATCAGCCCAATGGCCACCACGACCACGCTTACAGGACCATATCCTTTTCATGAAATTTTCCATAACCAAATCGCAAAGTGGCTGCCCTATGTCCTCGATAGCCTCACGCATTCTATCTTTGAGGTGTTGAATCGACGCTGGGCTGTTGGCGTACACCTTATCTTTCACGTGGCCCCAAAGGAAGAAGTCGCAAGGTGTTAAATCACAAGATCTCGGTGGCCAATTGTGACCACCTCTTCCAGAGATAACACGGTCCGGAAACTTTTCCCGTAAAAGAGCAATGGTTTCGTTGCTTGTGTGGCACGTAGCGCCGTCTTGTTGAAAGTAAACGTTGTCCAGATCAATACCATCCAACTCCGACCATAAAAAATCATTAATCATCTCTTGATAGCGCAATCCATTCACCGTAACTGTTGATCCAACCTCATTTTCGAAAAAGTAAGGTCCAATGACCCCGCCGGACCATAAACCGCACCAAACAGTCACACGTTGAGGATGGAGAGGCTTCTCAACAATAACTCTTGGGTTTTCCGAGCCCCAGATGCGACAATTTTGCTTGTTGACGTAGCCACCGAGGTGGAAATGGGCCTCATCAGTCAAGATGATTTTTCGATGGAATTCCGGATCATTTTCATGCATTTCAAGGACCCAATCAGCAAAGACACGACGTTGTTGATGATCGGTCGGCTTGAGATCTTGTGTTAACTGAACTTTATAAGCCTTAAGACCCAAGTCTTTATGCAAAATACGGTGTAATGACGTTTTTGGAATGCTCAATTCCAAAGAACGACGACGAATCGACAAACCTGGGTTTTCTTCAACACTTTGGGCTACAGCAGCAATATTCTCAGTTGTTCTTGAGCGACGTGCACGGGTTTTATTCTTCACATCACTAACTTGTCCCAACAGCTCGAATTTTTCCACCAATTTCTGTATTGCAGTCCGACAAGGTGCTTCACGACGACCCAAAAATGCTTTAGGTTTGCGAACTGTGACTGCAAGATTTTCACCATTTTTGTAGTGAATTTTAATAATTTCAATGCGTTGTTGAAGCGTGTATCGTTCCATTTTTAGTAATGGCGTAGTTTCTACTTGTCAAATGTCAAAGAATAAAAGCTTCAAAAGTGACAACTACCGAAATACCGGGTGATTCAAAATAACACCTCTTGTTGGAAAACCCTATACTACTGTGTCTAAAAAATAAGGTGACATTTGAATTTAAACTGCGCGCGTCGAAGGATTTGGAGAATTATTATTTTTTTAGTCAACAGTCAACAAGGAATATTATTTGAACGTTATGCGTCGTTTGCGTAACGCTATCCGCCTAAAAAGGCCGGAATTGTGGAAAGACAATTCTTGGTTTTTACACCACGATAATGCACCATCCCATACTGCACTCGTAATTCGTGATCATTTCGCCAAAAACTCAACCCATATCGTTCCGCAACCACCGTATTCACCTGATCTGGCGCCGTGCGACTTCTGGCTGTTCAGTAAGCTCAAAAGACCGCTCCGGGGACACCGTTTTGATACGATAGAGGAGATTCAAGCCGCAGCGAAGACGGAACTGAAGGCCATCCCGGAAAGTGACTACAATCAGTGTTTCGAAGATTGGAAAATCCGTTGGCATAAGTGCATTGCATCGGGAGGGGATTACTTTGAAGGGGATGAAATTGATTTGGAAGAATAAATAAAGAATTTTCAAAATAAATACGATGTCACCTTATTTTTTGGACACAGTAGTACATCTATGGGACGATGGTATACAAAATATCAATGCTATCCGACTTATTATTCCGAAATTATTCCACATTAAAAAGTTTTGTTGTATGGGCGGTGCCATGCCCTCTCGTCCAGTACCCACCCAAATTCCCCCTGTCGAAGGGCACGTCTAAATCGTAAGTCTCTGCCAAATGTCATTGATGTGGGAGCTGCAATAATAATAATAATTGACTGGCACGACAGCCCGATTACGAGACTACGGCCTAGCTACCCGCAACCATACGTGTTGTGCGTGCGAATTTTTACAAGGTTGGAAGGGACCTATAGTTTTATGCCGATTCCGAACGGCGAGTTGGGAGCTTTTTCATAAGCAATTTGCCATTTCCTGCTGAGAGGACAGCCGCCGAAAAAAAATGTTGTTTTTTCTTTTTTCGGTGTTAGCAGCAACGGAGTCTTGAAACTGGATTCAAGCGTCGCATTTGACTCGCCGCCCAACGCACTAGCCAGCTGAGCTACGGCGGCTGTGGGACCTGTAGTTCAAAAAATATTCAAACCATTTGGGTCGTTTGAAAAGTGCCACGTCCCTTGTCCACTGCGCATACAATTTAACTACTGGCACGACACATCTAAACAGTGGCCTTGTTCAAAATTTCATTGCTGTCCGACTTATAATTCAGAAGCTATTCCACATTGAAAACTTGGGTTGTATGGGCGGTGCCACGCCCACCTATCGGGTCGTATTCTCACTATATGGTAAACCGAGATTAAGTCAAGACGAATATTCCGTGAAAAATTCAGCTCAATTGGCTGTTTTAGATTCGTGTGACCAACAAACAAACATACATTCATTTTTATATATGTCATATTGTTACGAAAATTAGTTCTTTGAGCTAGTTTGTCTCTCTGGATTGTGCAATTTAAAATAGGTTAGGTTAGGTTATACTGGCTGCCAGCAAGGCCACGCATAGACTCTATTGGGTCCTTAGCGATGCCATTCGGAATTCCGTTTAGGTGCGATTAAAGTAGTGATCTTTTAGGATGCTCGTTGATCTCACAAACTTCCAGAAAGGTATGACGCCTTGCCTTGAGACCTGTTCTAGTCCTTCAAAGGTCGGCGCTCCTAAGTATGTCAGGCGAGTTCTAGAGATGGCGGGGCATTGGCACAGTAGGTGTTCCAGAGTTTCTCTGCTACCCACCTCCATACATATCCTGCAGCTTTCGTCGTTCGTAATGCCCATTTTATGAGCATGTGCTGCTACTAGGCAGTGTCCCGTTAGTGCGCCTACTAGGGCTCTGCAGTCTGTTCTTGGGAGAGTTAGTACGAATGTCGTTCCTTTTACATCGTAGGACTTAAGCATTGTTTTGTAAATCACGCAGGTACTTAGGTTGTTCCACCTAGCCTTTGCTTTTCCTTTCATGCGTTCCTCTAGTTGACCTTAAGGCGCTTGCAGGGGCATCAGTACATTGCTGATATGCTTATCTGGAAGGCTTACACCCTGTTCGGCAATAACGTCCACTTTCTCGTTTCCCTCTATGCCTTTGTGCCCGGGCACCCAGTAAATGTGTAGCTTGCGGTTAGCAGCCAACTTTTCTATTGCTTCCCGGCACTGTAGGACATTTTTGGATGATAGACTGTGGGGGTTATTGCCTTAATCTCTGCCTGGCTATCCATGTAGAAGTTTATCGTTGAGTTGGTGGTGGTATGTGTGCAGGCGAGTTCGGCCGCTTTCCTGACAGCGAATACTTCCACCTGGAATATGGTGCAGTAGTTGGGTAGTCGAAACGATTGCCTGATATTTAAATCTGAGCAATATACTCCCGCTCCGAACCCCTCACTCATTTTTGAGCCGTCTGTGAATACGTTAAAAGATGCATAACGAAGTTCTAAGCCTCGTCGCCATCCTTCCCTCTCAATAGTGACCTTTATCCTTTTTCCAAATCTTAGGATCGGTGTCATGTAGTCAAGATCTGTCGTTAGCGAGCGCGTTATAGAGCCGTGTCCAAAAAAGCTTTCTTTGAATTGCCTCAGTCTACTAGCGGACTTAGCCGCCAGGTGTTCAGCAAAAAGGTCAATAGGTGGCAGGTTGAGTAGGTTTGAGTGTAAGGGTAATCTCGTTTAGTTTTGGAGGCGCCCACGACGGAGCTTTTGTATTTCTTAGTAAAAAGAATCATGTCCGTCTTTCCTGTGTTCACCTCCAGGCCTGCCTTTGTTGCCCAGTCGTGAATCGTTTTTAGAGTAGCATTCATAAGATCGCTAAGAGTAGAGAGGCATTTGCCCGTTATAACTACAGCTATGTCGTCAGCATATGCTATTAGCTTAGGTACCTTGCCTTCAAAATGCTTAAGGATCTTGTTGACCACTAACAGCCAGAGTAGCGGAGAAAGCACCCCTACCTGCGGTGTTCCCCTGTGCGCCTTTTTTAGTGCACCGCACCGTTCCATTCTGCCCTTATCCTTCTACCGATTAAAAGATTCTTTATCCATTTATCAATTCCAAGAGTTTCAATGCCCTCCATGATGGCTTCCGTTGTAACGTTGTTAAAGGCGCCGGCTATGTCGAGAAATACTGCCAGAGCATATTCCTTGAACTCCATAGCCCTCTCTATGTTAAAAACGAGTGAGTGATGTAATGGATTTCCTTTTTTGCGATTGCCCAAAATAGCTCAAGGTAACCCTGACATGCTTGTAGGGCTACATGCTTGAATACCCAAAATCCATTGCCCTGCATGCTTCTCGATTCGCTGAATAAACTGTAAAGTGCGAATAGGTGACACAGAGAAATAGGATTACCGTTAGCTTATGAGGTGACTTCTGCGCGGCGTACGTGACTCAAGTTCAGCGAGTTGCAAGAAGGTTAGCGAACAGTGAGCACGTTAGTGAGGCAGTGGAAAGTGTCCAAAATTTCACTAAAAGCATCTTGTCGTTTACCGTGTCCGTTTAATTCCCCCCGGTACTATCGGCAAATATTTCGTCGGGAGGCGGATTGAGCAGTTAACTCGAAAAGTTTATGCCGACCTCGCCAGTCGCCATCACCGTTCTTGTTTTGTGCGGTTGGTTAGCTTGGCAGTTTCGTCCATATTCGCTGTGCGCGTGCGTATCCTCGTTGTAGCTGTTCGCTGCTGCGCAGCTGGTGTATTCTGTCCGTGAATAGCCAGACTAACTTCTTCCACATCTCTCTGGACGCAATCATTTAGCGAAGCGGTATCGAGAGAAGCAATCGCCAAGGATTCGGCGGCCAAGAATTCCTCCAGCTGGATTAAACATATATTTTTTTTGTCTTCTTCCTCTCTTCGTTCTGGGTAAGAGCAAATGGGACTAAAGTAGCATAGCAAATGAAGTAGCTAAGCATTTGATTCATTTCTAGCGGGAGCACATGAACCACGTTTCCGGTGACAAGTCCGCGTGGCAAAGTCCAGCGGCAGTCAGACGACTAACCTCTTTTGGGACTTCTTCTGTGCTGCCAAGTCCAACAACTGCGAGTAGCAGCTATAACAGCCTCATGGGGGCAACCTAACCTCTGACCAAACACATTTTTCTTCCAATCATCACACATGGTGTTACTTGGCTAAGCGGTTCCTCCGAACGCGCAGCGGCGCTGTCTGTTTCCTCAGATCTTGCTCCGGTCATTCCTTATTGTAAAAACTCTTAACAATTTTTTTTTTATATTATTCTCAAAATGTCTTTAAAGCTTTTCTAGTAATTTTCCAAAAAAAAACTTCAATAACTAAATATCTATCTTACTATATATTATATAAAAGAAAATAATTTTTAAATTGTCTTAATTATTAACAGTTTTCTGCAAATGTAAACTTTAAATGAGATTTGCTAAAAAAATTAAAAATTTGCTAACTATTGATACTTAAGTGAATCCCTCCCCAAATCAGCTAAACCCGCAGCAAGCAATGTAGCGCACACCGACTTCGTTTGGCCAATCGAGTTCACCGGTGGACTACACAATGTAAGTCAATCCCTCCAAAAAAACAAATAAAATTTATTCTATTTTACTTAAGCTATTAATAGTGTAGCATCCGCAAATATGTATGTATAATCATTAACAATCTCATTATTAGCTCAGTAAAATTTTCCTATTTAAAATCCTTATAATTTGTTAAATACCCTGTATGCAGTGTAAGCAATAGACAGCTGCCCTCATGCATTCCAAGCATACGAACTCACGCCCATAAATTCCACTCAATCATAATTTCTCCTTCACTGAGTGCGAAATGAATGCGTGCGCAATTTAAGCTTATATTATTGTCCTAATTTTCGGAATGCATATACATAAGTGCGAATTGAATTTGAATAATGTTTATCTTAAAATGATTTGTTAAATAAAGCCCCACTGAAGGGAATACTACAGGAGGTCATGTGCGATGTAACTTGAGAAGGGTGTAATCAGTAGATAGGGGCAATCTAAAAATACGAGTGCGTGGATTGCCATGGCGTCGGATCTTCTTATGAGAATCCGGGGGTGGGAAAACTGCACTCCCTGTGAAAACACTACACAGGCCCTGAGGGTGGCTAAATAGGAGCAAACTATCGTTGTTACCTTTTTTGTTTTGAATTTTTGATTCGGTCTGTTTCGGCTTTTTACATCTTTAATATGGCATGAGATTTTTTTTTCTACTGTTGCGTTAGTCGAGGAGTGAATGCAAGGACCACGCCCAGCCGAACTAGCTAGCCGATGACCGTTATCATGCCGCCGTCGCATTCACAAATCGGCCAGACCATACGCAGTCCACCGCGAGCGCTACAATAGAATGGCGCGAAACGTGGGCTCAGTTGGTACTTTTGTCAACCGCACGCAACAGTGAAGTGCAGTCTCCGTGGATCTGCCTTTGGTGTATGCGTGTTGGCATTTTGATATGCCTTCAGACCATAATGCTTTCTGATGTGCATATCTAGGAGTCGTTCTTTCTAGTTTTGAGGAGGAAGGAGGTTAGACTAATGGGCCGGAAGTCCTTCGAGTAGACATGGCTGCTTTTCCTGCCTTCGGCAGGACAACTCTCGCTACTCTCCAGGCGCCCGGCACATAGTTGTACCTTAAGCAACCCCTAAAGATATTGTTTAACCATGGTACTATGAGGACAATGGCCTGCTGTAGCATGGCGGGAAATATACCATCGGGACCCGGTGACTTAAACGGTGCAAACGCGTTAATAGCCCACTTGAGTCTGTCAGGTGTATCCGTGCCTGGCGGTTCACTGCTCGCCTGAACACTAGGGGATTCAAAGTTCGTTGCGTTTGTACAACCAGGAAAATGCACGTTAAGAAGTGCCTCAAGAGATTCCTGGCAGTTATTTGTCCAGTCGTCCTTCCGAATTAGACTTGGCATTCACGGTTGTCCAGACAGCAGTTTTCCAAATCTCGCAACCTCACAGACTTTTTCCATGCTACCACAGAATTCTTTTCAGGATTCTCTTTTGGCTTTGCGGACTTCCTTCTTGTATATCTTGACGTTTCTTTGTACTCACCCCAACATTGGTCGATGTCGGCCATGTTGGCGAATTTGAACAACTTGTCGCACGTGTCGCCTTTGAGCACCGAGTGTTTTATTCCACCACGGCAGCTTTTTCCTGCCATTCGTGCGGGTTGGTGGACAAGCAATTTGGTTGGCTTTGGTGAGTGTTGAAGTCAGGAAGTCCAAACCTTTCCTCGATCTTCACATGCGAATTAATAGCGATAGGCATACCCAATTTCTTGTCGAGCAAACGCCTATATAAATCCCAGTTTGTATTCCTGGGGATCCTCGCAGTGACTCTGTCCTGCCTTGGAGAGAACCCACCAATCTTCTACAGAAATATTCGCGGCCGTGAAAAGAGTTATGTCTAGTACGTTACTAGAGGTGGGTCCATCATATGTGGGCTCCTCAGCCCTATTAGCAATATAAAGGTTACTCTGAATGAGAAATTCAAAAAGTGACTCACTCCTTGTGTTTGTGTCACTGCTGCCCCACAATGGGTGATGGGCGTTGGCATCAGTTCCAATCACCAGGGCCTGCTTTCTCATGCCGGTTAGCTCTTCTAGGTGCTGGAGCTCTATCGGCGGTGCATCGGTGTCATGCGGCATGTTTTTATTTATTTATTTATTTATTTATCAAGTCTACGGAGAAAACCTTACAGACCATAGGAGTGACAGAATTCATAAGTAATGTACATTAAAGTCTTAACACTAAGGATTAAGAGCTAAGTAGCCTTTCAAGGCATTGCGAAAAATATTCCTGGTAGACGACATATCTAAGTCTAAAGAATTAAGAATGAGGTTAAACTCAGCCAACACTCTATTAATAGGAGCATTCAAGCCAAACAGAGTTTTGCTGAAACCAACATTAAACAAAACGGAGCGGCGTAGAATTCTGCCCGGAACGTAGAAGTTAATTTTACTAAGAAGGGCGGGGCAATCCACCCTCCCATTAATAACATCAAAAATAAAAGAAATGGACAAGTAAGTCCTTCTATTGCGCAACGACATAAGGTTAAGTAACTGACAGCGAGAGCTATATGAAGGTAAAGGTTCGGCAAAATTTAGCGAACGAAGAGCATGTCGAATAAACACTTTCTGAACCGACTCAAGACGATGTATATGAATAAAATGATAAGGCCTCCAAATAAATGTAGCGTACTCCAAATTCGATCGCACAAAAGCAGAGTAAAGAGTTTTGAAAGTAAATGGGTCTGTGAAAGCCGAGCTATTACGGCGTACAAAAGCAAGCATGGAAAATGATTTAGAGATAGTGTAGTTAATATGAGGGACAAAAGTAAGCTTTGAGTCAAAGTACACCCCTAAGTCCTTAACTTCATTGCGAGACTCTAGCACAGTTCCAGCAATGTTGTAAGACGTATGTATAGGATTAGACAATCTTGAAAAAGTAATATGATGACACTTTTTAACGTTTAGGAAAAGTCTGTTTCTAGAGCACCATAAAGACAAATTATCTAGCTCAGCTTGCAGAAACCGCGAATCACTAGAACCATTAATATCCGAATAGATTTTTAAATCATCTGCATACAACAGGTACTTAGCAGTCGAGAAACAAGACCCAATGTCATTAATAAACAAAATGAAAAACAGTGGGCCTAGAATGCTCCCCTGCGGAACACCAGAAGTTGGCTCAAATGAATTGGAGCTAACCCCTTCTAATAGCACAGAACTACGCCTATGACTCAAGTACGAAGTGATCCATTTAAGGAAAATGGAATGGAAACCCAAACGCGAAAGTTTAGCTAACAAAATGTTGTGAGAAATCCTATCCCATCAACCTGAATACCCTTCTGAAGCGCGGCATAGCAGTCATCAGAAAAAACTGCAAGATTAGAGACTGTAGATCTACCTGACACAAATCCGTGCTGGTGCTCGCTTAATAAGTGGTTAATGTTGAAAAGCAGTTTAGATTTAATGATACATTCAAATAATTTGGAAACCGAGGAGAGCTTGGAAATAGGTCTATAGTTACAGACATCACTTTTATTACCACTTTTAAAAATCGGGGTAATTGAAGTTAACTTCCACGCATCAATGAAAGTACCAGAGGCAAGTGACATATTGAAAATAGCACGTAATGGACCCACTAAGGATGGACAATTTTTTAGCAACACCACAGAGAGCCCATCGACGTCAGTCTGTGAGGACGGTTTGAGGTTTCTAACTCCTTCAAGGACATCATCGTCTGAAAGAACCAGCGAACCAAATTCAAATGTCGAAAACCCAACCCCGAAATCGATTAGGGATGATTCTACATTGACATTATCAGAAACAAAGTTCGAAGAGAAGAAATCGGCAAAGAGGTTTGCAGCATCCAAAATTGAATTAGCGGGTACGTCATTATAAAAGACCGAAGTTGGAATATTTGAGACACTTTTCTTAGACTTTATGTAGCGCCAAACATTTTTTGGATTATGCTTGATATTAGTTTCAAAATTACGAATGTTATTATTGTAGCAAAACTTGTTTAACTTATTGAATTCAATTTTGCGAGTTAAATATAAGTCGTAATACTTTTGATCATTAGTTGATTTGAACTTTTTAAAGTACTTGTTCCTTAAATTCTTCAGATGTTTTAGATTTCTCGAATACCAGGGGAGCTTATGACATAGGTTAGCAAAAATAGGAACAAACTTTGAACATTCGTTATAAACCGTATCTTTAAATATATCAAAGCTTACAGCAACATCATTGGAAACAAGTAAATCATCCCAAATTATATTAGAGAAGACTGAGTTCAGAACTCCAAAATCACAAGAATTGTAATCAAACGATATTTTATAGTTCAACTTAGGCACAGGAAGAAATTCAATGAAATCTATATCCAACACTAAAGCGGAATGATGTGAGTTAGACGGAGAAATTGAAGAAGAGGGATAATACAATTTGAAATTGATATTATAACTTACAAAGATAAGATCTAGAATACGATTTAGACTATTCTTAAATCCATTCATCTGCGCCAAGTCACTGCCCACAAAATTATCCTCGTACATGCTATAATTATATAATTGTACGAGGACGCAAGGAGTATTGACTCATCCCTGCCACCCTGTATAGCTACAACCGCCAGGTCATCTGTGGAGACAATAGAAAGAATAAAAGAATACATGCTTTTCCTCACTAGAATAGCAATTCTTACCCTATTTGTAGCACTTGGAAAGTAGGTATTAAAGCAAGCCCAGCAAATTTTAGCCCAGAAACCACGTTGCCCGAGGCAAGCCATGGTTCATGGATTAAGGCCGCGTCGTAGCCGCCCCCTCTAAATTGAGGAGGAGTTCGGCTGAGGCCAGTTTACTTTTGTGGAGGTTGATTTGAAGGACCTTCAGTTCTCACTTCAGGTGCCTCCACGGAGTTGGCTTCGTCCGCCAGCGCGCCCACCTCCGTTCACCTCCTTAGCGAGAGACAGCTTTCAAGGATGTCTTCAATCCCAAGGTCCGCTTCCACCTCGCCTGCTTGTAACGTGTTGTGATTGTCGTCCTTCGGGTGGCGCTTTTTGAGACGAAGGAACACGCTACTTACGCCCCACGCCATCTTACCGAACCTTGCGTACAGAATATCCTCGGCCGTCTTATTGATCTGGAGGACGTAGTTCTGCCCTGCGCTCGCAGCTGCCGGCTTTGCTACGTGCAATATCCTCCAGTCACTCGTCGGCACATCAGAATTGTGCCTTTGTAGCAGACCTAAGGCATCTTCCGGCTTTACCACTCGGGGTATAAGCACCTTCGTTTTGGGCAAAGACGGAATACTGCCCCGGTCCACTATCTCGAGCGACGCTCCTTCCCAGAGGCCTTGGAGTGTGCGTACTGCTCCCTTTACCCATTTGAGAGTCGGATCGTCGTTAAACTTTATAATTTTTACGCCGTTAAACCAACCCACTCCATCAAACGATGGTATCGGCGTAGAAGGTTCGGCCTTCATTTTCGAGATCATGGTGTCTAGCAGCTTCATTTTCACTGCAAGCCACCTGTCTAGTCCGCTGATCGCCAGTCGCTCCGAAATAGCTGAAATTAAACTGCACTGAACTGATCGCCGATAGATGAAATAAAACTGCACTTATTTCCTCTCGAAACTAGACTAATGCTCCGGTCGCCCGGAGCCTTTATTTATAATATTTCTTACAGTACCTACACTTTTTCTTATCCTAACATTTTGCCTGCACATGCACGTAGGTAGCATGACCCAAAGTGCATGGCAGCCTAAATACACAGCACAAAAAGAGCATACCGGCACCACATGCTGACCACACGCTCTTATCGTACCTGTTACTTGAATTCTTGCAGCGGTAACCACTTGATAAGTGCAACCAGATGTTGGTTGTCTTGTGGTGCCGTTGCAAGATTCAACACCACCGTTCCTGAGCCATTTGTCCCAGCGGATTGTTGCGATCAAGGAGCGCCACGATCACGTGTCGTTTGGCTACTGCATTGGCCACAGCCGCCGCTCTGAACGTGCTAGGTTGGTCGCGCCTGGCAGCCTCCTCTTTGCGCTTGTGCCTCTTGCTAGAAGGAACTTCACCTTCCGCGGAGCGCTGCCTTTGGTTTGCAATATTTTCCTCGACCCAAGCCTCCCACCAAGCCTTAGTTGCGAAATGAGCCCTGCCTTTCTCGACGGTGTCCTTCGCCCAAGCCATCCGTTCCTTCTCCTCTTTCGACAGGTTGGACCTGTTTTCCAGACGACCGCAGATCTTTACAGCGGTCCTGTAACGCGCTTTCGCTTTCAGCTCCTCCTTACTTGGCTTATTCTGAGGCCCTTTCTTGCTTGCAGAATTGGCACCTGCGGAGCAGCCGGGAGAGAGCAGAAGCACATCTTCCTCCACCGAACTTATGCTTATGCTGGTCACACCTTCGATGTCCGAATCTTCCTGGGCTGATATCCCAGCCCGCTTCTTTTCTTCATGGACCTCCATGTGGTGATCATAAATTCGGGGGATCCCGCCCCTAGCGTTTTATGCCTCCCGCAATTTAAAATAAACACACTTAAATTCTTAAACGCAGTCAAAACCAGCAATCACTTTATTTATAAATTCACTCTTCACTGTCTTTACACTTATTGCTTATTGGACTACTCCGTGTTTCACCTTTGCTTGCTAAACCACGACTGTCTTTCTGCGCTGTACCCACTACGATCGCGAGCCATCCTTGCCATATCGAAATTATAGCAAGCCGCCGTATTCTAAAAGTGCGTGCCCAACAGTATACCCGTCAAAGCATGCATAGCACAGCGACAGGGTACCTTATCGTTACACTGCCCACCACTTAGACTTGTTCGGCCCGAACAAGTGCCGAGGCTCCGCCGTAGTAAGACGGCAGGTGCTCCAAATGGACTACCTCCAACCTAGCGCCTCTATTGCTGCGTTGAATCCTGTATACCACGTCATTAATCCTGGTCACGACTTTGTACGGTCCTTCCCATGACGTTTGAAGTTTTGGGGACAAACCTTTCCTCCGCTGCGGGTTGTAGAGCATTACCAGATCTCCTTCTTGGAACCCTGCTGAATTAGCCCGTAGATCATATCTGGCTTTCATCTTATCGCTGAGTAGTTGGGTGCGGCTCCTTATAAACTGGTGGATTTTCTCCAGTTCCGAACATTTATTGACCACGTAGTCAGTCCTGGCGTCGTGCTGACCACTCCGAACTTCAAGTCAGCAAACAACCGCAACTCTTTGCCGAACACTGCTCGGGCTGGATGAGCGATGTCGTGTCGTGCGGGGCTGACCTATACGCCATCAGGAACAGAGGGATATACGTGTCCCAATCCTTTTGATTCCTGTCTACTACCTTCCGCAGATATTCTTCCAGCGTCCGATTAAATCGTTCCACCATGCCGTCGGATTGTGGATGGAAAGAAGTGGTGCGAGTTTTTCTTATTCCCAATAGCTTACATACTTTCTTGAATTTCGCAGATTCTAAATTCCGGCCTTGATCCGCGTACAACTTCAAGGGAACTCCGAACCTGGCCACCCAATTATTTACTAGCATTTCCGCGACCGCAGTGGCCTCTTGGTTAGGAATACGGATACGGGATAAACTTCGAGCGAGATTTCTCGGAGATTTTGTTGTCGGCCCTTTCGCAGCTGAACATCGGTCGGAGCTCTGAATCCAATCGGCTACAGACTCCTGGCATCCTACCCAGTAAAATCGTCTTTTTATTTTTTATTTTGTCCTCCACTGGAGTAGTTATGGTATGCCTCGATGACCTCGTTGATTCTGCATTTCGGGACTACCACTAGGGAGTTGCTGGTCCGACCATCCTCACTCTCCCATTCGCGGTACAGGCACCCTTCCTTCAGCCGCAGTCTTTGCCACGTTGCCACAAGGCTTGACAAGGCATCGGCATTTCCATGGCTACTACCCTTGCGATGCTCTATCGTGTAGTCGTACCTCTGCAGCCGCTCGATCCACCGCGCCAATTGGCCTTTAGGATCTTTAAAGTTCAGTAGCCATTTCAATGCCACATGATCTGTGCGCAGGCGAAACCTTTGTCAATACATATATGTTACGTATGCTTTGTAATTTATAATTTTTGACTCTTTATTGCCCAGAACATATTTTATTTATCTTTTTACAAAGAAATACAGAACCCGCTGATAGCGTGCCTCTACGCGCGTGCGCTCACGGCGCTCGCCGAATGCCAACTACTCGTTGGTCGGTGACAGCTCGGCCTCTCCTGACGGCTCGTCATCACCGGACGAGTCATCGCTGCCGTCATCGACGTCTAACTCCGGACTGGTTACGCACCACGGCTTCGGATGGTCTGCTGACAATATGTTGGAGTAGCGTCGCTGCGTGATGGTCGTATCCGGCAGATCATCGACGACATACCGGTCATACTCGAGCACCTTTGACACTACATATGGGCCCTTGTAAGATGGGTCCAGTTTATGAGACTCCCCGGTAGCGGCGGGGACGTAGTCGACCACCACCAAGTCTCCAACTTCGTATTTCTTCGGCGTCTGGTGTCGGCGGTCGTACCTCTCCTTCCATTTAGCTCGCTCAGACAGGATATTCGCAGCTGCCTGCTCTCGTTTGACGTCGATACCTGACATGTCCTTCTGTTCATCGTGTAGTGCTTGCACCATTCGGTTGTAACTCACGTCCCTAGGGTTATAATAAAAGACTAGCTCGTTAGGAGTATACCTGGTGACTTCGTTCTTTTGTGAGTTCAGGCCCCATTGGACTATTGGCAACGTTGTATCCCAGCTTTTGTTTCCGTCTACGGTGCACCTCAGCGCGGTCAACAGCGACCGATTGACACGCTCTGCTTGCCCATTTGCCCTTGGAGTTCTGACCGCAGTCTTAACATGTTGGATGCCTCGACGTTCCACGAATGTCTGGAACTGCTTCGACGTGAAGGCAGTCCCACGGTCGGATGTTATCTGCAGCGGCTGCCCGAAGATCGACATCATCTCTTCCAATGCCTTGATGACTGGTTCTGTTTTGGTGTTTCTGACGGCCTTGAGCAGCACATACTTACAAAATGCACACACCATCACGAGGATGTGGGTGAACCCTGATTTGCTTTTGGGAAAAGGCCCCACATGATCGATGTTGATGTGTCTGAATGGGATTGGCAGCACCTCCATCACGTGCATTTGACTTTCTTTCCGTCCACCTTTGAGTTTGTTTAAACAGCACTCCTCACATGACGCGATGTACGACTTGACATAACGACGCATCCGTGGGAACCAAAAATGTTTCGATATGCGCTGCAATGTTTTCTCGAGCGCGAAATGCCCAACGTCATCGTGGCTCGCCTTCGTAATGCGCCATCTTACAGCCTGAGGAACCGCCAACTTGAGTTCGTTGTTCACCTTGCGGAAGAGTCGTCCGTTTCGTATCTCGTAATCGCCCTTCACCTGTTTTATAGTCGTCTCATCTGCCGTTCAAGATTTCGCATATCTGCTGCAACTTCGCGTCCTGTGTCTGCATTGCAAATACCCAGTCCTCAGGTTCCATTACCTTACTGACTCGTAGAACTCGCTCTGCTACCGTATCGGGTTCCGTAGCTTGACCGACTGGTGCCCTGCTTAAAGTGTCCACATGCTGCATCTTGCTCCCAGGTCGATGTATACAAATGAAGTCGAATTCCTGTAGCCGTAGCCACCACCTTGCGATACGGGGCCGTAATGGCGTAACATTCTTAGTCGTGACGACAGCGTTGCAGTCAGTTCGCACCTTGAAGTGTGTTCCCAATAAGAAGTTGCGGAACCGTTCGAGGCACTCAACAATTGCGAGCACCTCCAGTTCGTGGCTCGGGTATCGGGTTTCGGCGGAACTGCACTACCGGCTATAATACTGGACAGGCTTCCACCCTTCGTCCTCCTGCTGCAACATCACCCCCGATAGCCCGACTGCGCTGGCGTCGGTGTGCACCTCATGCTGTTTTGCAGCATCGTACATTGCCAATACTGGCTGCGTGATAAGCGCCACCTTTAGCCGACGGAACGACTTTTCGTGGTCAGGGGTCCACTCGAACACAGCTTCACATTTGAGCAAGGACGCCAGCGGCTTCGCGATGACGCCGTATCCTTCGATGAATTTCCGGAAGAACCCGGTGAGCCCTAAAAACTGCCTGACTTCCGTCGGTGTACGTGGTTGTGGAAACTCGGCGATGCACTTTACCTTTTCTCCGCCTGGTCGCATGCCGTCTGCACTCACAATATGACCCAAGAACGTTATGGTGGTAGCAAGAAACCAACACTTCGATGGTCTAAGCGTGAGGCCAGCATCCCTTACTGCTTGCAGGAACTCGGCTAGTACGTCAATGCTTTCCTGGACGGACTTGGTCGCGATGATTACCTCATCTACGTAGCTGATGATTTGGCTGCGATGTTTCAAACTCCGTATCAGCTGCACGACCATTTCCTGGAACACCATTGGCGCGTTGCGTAAGCCAAATGGCATGACATTGTGCTCGAATAAGCCGTCGGGCGTTAGGAATGCCGTAAATTTCTTGCTGTCTTCTTTCAAAGGTATTTGGTAATACCCTGATGTCATGTCGAGCGATGTAAAATATTTGTTTCCTACCAGCGTGAACAGCTGTTCTTCGACTATAGGCATTGGGAAGTGCTTTTTGACGGTAACTGAGTTGAGCGCCCTATAGTCGACGCACATCCTGTCTTCGCCGTTCGACTTCTTGACGATGAGCACCGGCGCGGCATGAGGTGATGAGCTTGGTCGTATAATTTCATGCTGGAGCAGGTTTTCAATGATATTTGACAATATCGAGCGCTGCGATAGTGGTACCTGATATCGTTTCCCCACTACCGGCTCATCGGTGGTGATAACAATTTCCATTTCTGTTGTCTTGCATCTGCCTAGCTTGGCCAGATTTTCGGTGAAACAGTTGCCGTACTTATACAATAAGCCCTGGACTTCGTTAATCGCATCTGCCCCCACAGCGTTGTTGATGTTGAATTCGTTTGCACTCTTCTCATGGACTTGCATAACCCCGGAGTCGATTGTAAGTCTGCAATTTTCCCGGCATAAGACATCTCGACCGATAATAATATCATAACACATGAACTTATCTGGGACGATCTGACAGGCTGTCAAGACCGTAATTCCATCGACGACAAACTCTGCATTGACGGCTTCTGTGCTGCTTATCAGTGCCCCACCAAAACCTTGGAGTCGCTTTGCTGACGTTATACGCGGAGCCTCATTTGGAACTTTGGATGCTGCGACTAATGACACGTCACTGCCGGTGTCGATAAACGCATCGTAGCGCCTGCCGTTCCACTCAACCACCTTCATCACTGGATTCGCTGCTCCCTCGTCGTTGCTATGCACTTCCGCCACTGCTGGCCTACCTGCACGGCAGTCGTTTGCGTCATGCCCCACTTTGTTGCATTTCGTGCACCGCGGCTTTCGTTGAGGCTGCGGACACTTCGATGAAATGTGCCCCATTTCGCTGCAATTGTAGCACTTGATCGGCTTTTTGTCCGTCGGCGGTTTCTGTACCGGTTCGTTTGTGGTTCGTTCAACTGATGCACTGATGCGTGTCGTCGGTGGTGCTGGCGGAATCGTCATCCCATCCAGTGCGCGTAAAAGATCGTTGCAGGTTGGCAGCTTTAGCGCCATTAACGTGCGCGACAAATAGACATCGTTCAGCCCGGCTATAACATATGCATTGATGGACTCCTCATCCACCCTGCCACGCCTACCCATATTCAGCATGACATAATAATATTCCTCCAAAGTTTCCCGTTGTTGACGCTTACGTTGTGCCATGTCCCGATGCGCCTGCGCCGACGTAGTCCTTGTTGGAAAATCCCGAATAAACGCATTTACGAATGATTGCCACGTCTGGAAGACCTGTTGCGCATCTAACCACGTTTTTGCCTCCCCTCGCAGCTTAGACTGCGCAGCCACCAACAATTTTTGTTCCGACCACCCATACGCACTTTGCAACTGTACCGTCTTCTCGATGAAGCCCTGCGAACTGATACCGCCTTTTAGAGGATCAAACTCCGGGAGTAACCCGGTGATCTCGTGAATGCTGGAGAATCGCTGCGACGCTGCCGTTGCTTGACGTGATGTTGCAGACATCCTGTACTCGTTCGTTGGTGTCGAAGTACTCCTCGGCGGCTCCTGCGCAACCACCGTGCTGTCCTCTATGCCCGCGGCTCTTATAGCAGCCAATTCACTTACAGTTTTCGTCAGTTCCATCAAAGCCTGCCGCAACTCGTCTATCTGCTGATGCGTGGTGTCGTTGCTTACTTCCAGTTCCTCCATGTCCACTTCGTCCGCTCCAAAAATGTCCGCCAGCTTATTAATTTTTGCTGCCTTGTTCCCCGACATCTGTACATGCTGGCTCGCCAGCAGCTTGTTCAGCTGCTCTACTTTCAAATTGTTTAATTTAATTTTCACCATAGCTTTCGACACGTCCAGCCTTCCTTGCTGCGGATTCGACACTGTACCGCTGCTTCCCGAAGTGCTGCTGATGTTGCACATTCTCCGCGTTCCCGTGCTCGTTTATTCTCAACTTGCTTTTGTTACACCTTAGCGTTGCGCGTTGGTATACCGCTGCCGTTGTGCTTGCGGTCGTTGCCGTTATGCGTTAGCGCCCGTTGCTGTACCGCTGCCGTTGTGCTTGCGGCCGTTGCCGTTATGCGTTAGCGCTCGTTGCTGTACCGCTGCCGTTGTGCTTGCGGCCGTTGCCGTTGTGCGTTAGCGCTCGTTGCTGTACCGCTGCCGTTGAGCTTGTTCGTTTTCCGTTGTGCCGTTATTCCTTTGCCTTGCGTCTTTTAGTGTCGTTTAGGAAGCGTCTCTTCCCCTTATCGTTTGTCCGTTTTGGCCAAATGTATCCCACTTCTGAACTGTTACGTATGCTTTGTAATTTATAATTTTTTACTCTTTATTGCCCAGAACATATTTTATTTATCTTTTTACAAAGAAATACAGAACCCGCTGATAGCGTGCCTCTACGCGCGTGCGCTCGCCGAATGCCAACTACTCGTTGGCCGGTGACTTATATCTCTCCGTGTCACACAGTAGTTGCGTTCCGGTTTCGACAGAATTCTGCTGTGGTATGCTATCACGTGTTCTTGGCCATCTATTATCTGTGATAGCGCACCGCCAATATTGTGTGTGTATCCAGCACAAACATCTGGCAAGGGGAAGGCCAGCATTGAGCCGTGCATAGTTTTTCCTTCAGTCGTGCAAAATCCTGCTTCTGCTCTTCGCTCCACTCGAAGGCTCGATTGTTTTTCGTCAGTTTGTGCAAGCTGCTGGCTATGTTTGCAAATCTAGGAACAAATCATCGGTAATATATGCACAGGCCCAGGAAACTGCGGAGTTCGTGTAGATTGCGTGGTCGGGGCAACTCCTTCACCGCCGTGATCTTGCCTTCATCCGTATGTACTCCGCGGGCGGAAACCGTGTGACCCAGATACTTGACCTACTTGACTTGAATACCTCCTTTAGCTTTCCTAAGGGGTCGTGAAAGCTTTTTCTCATCACGATTATGTCGTCGAGGTACACCAGACACGTCCGCCAATCTAGTCCTTTTAGCACACGTTCCATTAGCCGCTCGAATGTTGCTGGTGCGTTGCAGAGTCCAAACGGCATGACGGTGAACTACCACAAACCATCCCCAACACTGAAAGCCGTTTTCTCCTTGTCTTGTCTGCAAGCTCTACCTGCAAATAGCCGCTGCGTAAGTCTAGCGTGGAAAACCACTGTGTGCCTGACAGTGTGTCCAGGGTGTCATCGATCCGAGGTAGTGGGTAGCTGTCCTATTCGGTGACGTCGCACTATGGCCCAACGGTCGGTAAAACGTTGCAAAAATCAAAAATTTCATGAAAGCGTTCGATAAAATGAATACACGCATCTTATTGAGAATTTTCCAGGGATTACGAATATGTAACTTTCATTAAATTCAGATTAGTAGTTTCGGAGGTAGAGCCGCAGTTGACAATTTTTCCACATCGAGAAAAATGTGTATTTTTTGGTTTTTTTTCCCCTCTTTAAGATTGATTTGTATGTAAATGAAGCGACCAATCGGTAACTTGTTTGTTTTTTCTAAAAGGTACGTTAATTGTTAATATAATAAAAATAAAAAATGTTTATTTTGTTTTAAAAGTTGTTCGATCTACCGATTGCTCGAAAAGTCTATATTTCGACCTTTTTTTCAACTTTGATCGAAAATAAAAAAAAAGACTAAAAATGACCTCCGCGAAATTGAGGGAGGTTATTTGCTATTCAATTATTTACCTAACTTCCAAAACTCAGCTGCAACTTTTTGCAACTTTACTTTCCAGAGCAATAAAAGTGAAGCAACCTCGGGTCGAAAAACACGCAGGTATACAAAAAATCACTCACATTTAGTTCGGTCGACAACCCATTTTGTGTTGCTGGCATTTGTATATAAAGTTATATTTTTTGGTTACGAATGGCATAATACATTTGCTATCCTTGTTTTGCTTATTTTATTTAGAAAAGTGTTTCCTAACAAGCAGTTGTGAATTTTTTCGCAATATTTGGGTGGCGCTCCATATACTGAAGGAAGATTTGTTTCTAGGCAGAGTTTCCTCTGAAATTCCACGTCCCATGGTTTTTACAGCTTAAAACAATATTTTTTCCATCATAATACTTACATTTCCACGAACAGCTTAGTCATATTCAATATTTGAACAAAAACGCTGAAAAAACGGCAAATTCTCTTAGATGCAGCTACCTGCTTCAAATCGTTAAAGGGAAATCCCATCACGTTTTCAGTGCGAATTGTTTCCGAAAACTATTTGCAGCACATGCCTGATAAACCTATATTTCGTTGTCTTGTCACAGTCGTTCTTTGACTTTAAAGCTTATCGCAAGTATTCTGTGCAGCTTGAATTAGCCGTGAATAGTATTTTTAAATATAATTCGCAGTATATTTTTTATTGAGTCATACGAGTGTAAAGCTTATCGCAAGTATTCTGAAGCTTGAATTAGCCGTGAATAGTATTTTCAAATATACAGTGCGTTTCGTTTATAACGAACCCGCTTAAAACGAACCAATTTCAAGTACGCGCTTTATGTTTTCGGTTATTGCGGACCCCTTTTGAAGCGTACTTTCGGTTAAAACGAACCATTTTGCCCAGTCCCTCGAAGTTCGCTTTAAGTGAAAAGTTCTGTAATTCGCAGTAAATCTTATTGAGTGATACGAGTGTACATTTCGAGTGTAATGTCTCTAGCAAATTCCAAATTATTTGAGGTGTTTAGAGCTTCACAAACTGAGCAAGATTTCGTTTATTTTGAAAGAATTAAGTCTAAAATACATAACATAGAAGAATACGAGGACATAACAGGCCAACTTCATTTTATTTACACCAAAATTAAAACCAATTGGCAAGCCGCGAGTCGTTGAGCGAAAGTGTTCGAAAAAAGTATGAGAAGTGGCTAACAGATGTTAGTAGATTTGACGAACAAAAGCCCCATATATCAACCGAGCGAACTAGAGGGAGACCAACAAAAACTATAGCCGAGTGTTCGACCTTCACAAGGAAAAGGAAGTTGTTAGATGCTACTCAAGATATCGCGACGGGTCATCTTTCTGAAGCATTGTCCATGAAATACAAAAAGGACGAAGAAAAGATTAAGGCTCATATAACAGAAGCAGTTGGGTTAGCAAGTCCAAAGCGAATCATGAGGATAAAAAATAGTATTCCCACTCCACAAAATGCATTGCCTCGACAATTCACTTCTGAGGAGGCTTTGGCGCTGTTTATGGATCTTGGATTGTCGAAGGGAAAATATATAATGCTGCGTGAGTCATTATTACAACATAATGCCAATCTTCTTCCTGGATACGGACACATAAGTCAAGCCAAGAAGGAAGCAGTACCTCTTAATTCCAAAATTACCGAAGTATCAGCCGAAGTGAACCTCAAAGACCTGATGGAACATACTTCTAGACGACTCTTGGAGACTTTCCCTGAAGACAAGTTGAAATCTCTTCCAGAAAGCATAACATTGGTTAGCAAGTGGGGCTGTGATGGATCATCAGGACAGAGCCTATAAACAAACAATAAATACGGACGATACAACTGCGACAGATGCTAAAATGTTTATGACTTCTGTTGTTCCCCTACGACTAAAAGGTGAGGCTTCAGAATATTGGAAAAACCCACGGCCTTCATCAGTAAAATTCATCATAAAAGCCACAGTCAGTGATGTAAAAAAACAAATTGCCGAATTAAAACCAACAGTACTTGAAATCGACGAAGGGAAATCTATTACTATAAAGTATGATTTTCTCCTGACTATGATCGACGGGAAAGTTTTAAATCAATTAACTAATACTTCATCGACAATGAAATGTGCAATCTGTAAAAAAAATCAAAAATACTTCCAAAAATTGGATGAATCAACAAGTGACGAACATAATTATGAGTATGGAATATCTCCTTTGCATGCACGGATAAGATGTATGGAATTTGTCTTGAAGTTGGCGTATATGCTACCACGACATGGGGAAGTTTTCGAGGACAACGCAACACCCAAAGAAAAGCAGAATATCAGGAAAAAAATAATTCAAGATTTATTCTTCAAAGAGCTTGGGCTGAAAGTAGACTTTCCAAAGTATGGGTATGGGAATACAAATGATGGCAACTCTTCACGCAGGTTTTTTGAAAACGATGAAGTGACTGCTCGAATAACTGGAGTTGATAAAGATATTGTGCGAAGATTGGGAGTAATTTTGAATATTTTGAATTGCAAGGAAATGGTTAATGGACCTAAATTTGGTGAATATGCATCCAAAACTGCCGAACTGCTGCTTCAGAAGTATCCTGAGAAGAAACTTACTCCTACGGTTCATAAATTTTTAGCAAATGGAAAGGATTTAATAGAATACCAGTGCTTACCAATAGGGGAATTGTCTGAAGAAGCTCAAGAATGCAAAAATAAGGACTACAAAAGGTATAGATGTATGAACACTTGCAAAATATCACGAACTAGACAAAATGAAGACCTTTTCAATATGTTAGCAGTCTCTTCTGACCAGTTATTTCATCTTTGAGATCTGTAAGATCACAAAAAGAACTTACAGATACTTATAGCTTAGAAATGATTTCATTATTAGACATTCCTTCCAGCGTAGATAGCGATTTTGAAAAAATCTAACTTTCAAAAAAAATTTTTTTTTTTTTAAATTACATATGAATCAATAAATTATATTAATTTATTAGAAAAAATATATAAAAAAAATAATTTTTTAATGCAAACAAATAAGTAATTTCATTGTAGTATGAAGTTTTACTAAATCTTAACTTTGGCAACGAATTTTAAAGCCCCCTGTTACTGTGGCACCCTGTTTTTTGCCCATTTTAAAGCTTAGATATTACACTTTCAGATGCAGTTTAAATTTTTTAAATATCTTTGTTGGTTCAGAAGTTATGATTTTTGCAACGAAAAATGGCAAACCGGGCCATAGTGCGTCGTTGATCTTTCGATAGTCCACCCACAACTGGGTACTGCCATCCTTTTTCTTGACTAGCACGACCGACGAGCACCAAGGGCCTGACGAGGGCTCTATGACCTTTTCTTTCCGCATGTTTTCGATCAAATGTTTTCTTCCCTCTTGGCTAAAGGAACTCGTCTCGGCGGTTGGTGGATTGGTTCCGCACTTCCGGTATCGATGTTGTGCTTCACTATGGCTGTTCTTCCGCCTGCTTCTGCTGCAAACATGCAGGAGTGACCGCGCCTTTTTTGCCTTGCTGTCAATTCGCTGCTCCACTGGTTCTCCTGCGGTATGGCGTTCATGTCGAAACCGCTTTTCTTACTTCCTCCGGGTGGGCTACTCTCGCAATTGGCATCTGCTAAAGCCTCTCTACACTCGCCAATTACCGCATCTTTTCCGACATATCTGGGTGTATCAAGTTCAGTATTCTGACTGGTATTTTGCCATTTTTGGGTTCCACTAATGTACGTCCGATAATTACGTTGTCGTATCCTTGTTTTGGCGCTTCTACAACCCACAGCCGACTTGTCCCATCGTCCTCGTCCACCTTTGCCCACACAATCGCCTCGGAATTCGCTGGTATCTTCTGGTGTTGACACGAGACAACTTTCCTTACCGCCACGCTTCGCTCATAGCCGGTGTGCAGGGGGAATTCAACGTTGGCATACCTCAGCACATTTTCTTTCAGGTCCAGCGTAAAACCGTGCCTAATCATGAAATCCACGCCGATAATCACGTCGTCCATTATATCCGCGACGATGAACTCATGTTCCAGGCAACCCATGTTCATGTTCATGTTCCCAATTCCTCAGAAGCTTCCTTTTTATGATTGAATATGACGCAACAGTATCCAGTGTAACACAAATAACTTTCCATCTATCTTTCCTTGAATCGTTAAGCTGCTGGGTTGTCGTTTCAGCTGCGAGACGATGACGGTGGGGCAGCAAGTTGTGGGGATCAGCTCACGCCTCTTTGGGCTGACCCTTTTTAAATTAACGCCTCTTCGTCCTCAGCCCTGCGCTTGTTGGCTGAGTCTCGATTGTCACGATCCCTCGTCTCCGGGTCATGAAGACCTTCAATAAACGTCTCAATCTTCATCCACTCGAGTATATTAGCGCCGACTTCCGGGTAGGACAACTGTACGAGCCGCTCAATGTCTGCTGCATATGTCTGCAGTGTCTCGTTGGCTCTTTGCCCGCGGTTCTTCAGCTCACAGTAGTGCAGCGTTTTGTTGTGCTCGTTGCTGCCAACGCTCTCATGACGGCCTCGTAATCACTTCATAAACATTCCGGAACTGATTTTATTTCTTAAACGCAGTCGAAAATCAGCAATCACTTTATTTATAAATTCACTCTTCACTGTCTTTACAGTTATTGCTTATTGGACTACTCCGTGTTTCATCTTTGCTAAACCACAACTGTCTCTCTGCGCTGTGCCCGGCTGCCTTTATACTTGTCTGCCTGTCGCGCCACACGTTCTCGCACATTCCAATTGGACCAAAAATGTCCATTACCATCGCGAGCCATCCTTGCCATATCGAAATAATAGCAAGCCGGCCGTATGTGCGTGCCTAAAAGTATGCCCGTCAAAGCATGCATAGCACAGCGACAGGGTGCCTTATCGTTACAATATATAGATATTTGCAATAACTCGCGAAAATCTTTTGATAACCATATTGTTTTGCACAAATATACCACAGTTAATTTCCGTCATCAGCAGCCTCGATAGCCTAGCGTGAGTGCACTAGACTGTCATCCCAGAGGTCGTGGGTTCAACTCCCACGTCGTGCACGGTCCCGAACTTTTCCTGTTCTCTAAATTTGTCTAACCCTGTAACATACCCAATTTCAATGATTCCCAGCCCAAGTTACTCCTATCCCACTCACTCCCACGCAATAGTATGCGCAATTATGCGCTGTGCGGCTGTAAAAAGAAAAAAATATACAGCTACACGGTGCACCAGCGACGCCTGCAAGGGGAAGCGGACAATAGGGGAAAAAAGAGCGCACCAAATTGATCTAGCGAGGTCCCCAACCATTCTGCTATAACCTTCTCCCACAACAGATGGCGCAACAAGCGGTAGCTCGAAATGACGGAGGCGACGTTCCTAAGCGGCGGTAGATGGCAGTCCCATCACTTGGGACTACCTGCGGCAGGCCAACAGGCAGAACAACGCAACCGATTAACGTAAGCAACACGTTACGCTCTACGCTCTAGAGAGGAGTGAACAAGAAAAAAAACAATTTCTGTCATCATCAAAGCCATGTACTGTAGCTTTGGTTTGTTGGTTTAGTGGGCGCAAAACGTGGGTGGGGCCGATTATATTATAGCCTTTTTTTCCGCAGTGCATGCTGAATCGTTTGACACCCATATTGCTGTGACAAATACATCATTGCTGATTTGTCATTGTAGTGGGCTTGGCGGGAAGACGTATCAGGTGAGCATGGTCTATCTTATATAGCCTACGTTTACCCCAATGTTTACAAACCTTCTTGTGTTAGTTAAGTGGACGCGGAAAGTGGGCGTGGCCGATTACTCTACTCGACACGAAAAATGCACCTAAAAATAAAAATGTTTTCTAGACTAACTTTGGGCCGCTGAACACGAAACTGAAAATCAAAACATTTTTTTAAGAAGCGTTTTCCAAAAATCTTCGAAAAACCAGTTTTTCCCTGTTGTTTCAGTTATGAGCATATATCTCGTAAACGAATATATCTTTTACAGCGATATACAGATTGTCCTAATCAGATGAGATTTGGAGAAGTTACTGACGGTGAAAGTTATAAAAGTGAATTTTTCGACCAATTTAAAATATCATACATTTTTTAATGTTTTTTACTACTGTGTCCAAAAAATAAGGTGACATTTGAATTTATGAATTATGAGTGCATTATGAATTCCTTCCGCCGCACAGTGATTCGACTCCATACAACCGCGGGACAAAATTAGAAGGAGTGGTCCGTTCTTCATAGAATTTGGTATACTAGTAATTCATGGTCTGCTGAAGTGAAATCTCCATTTTGTTTTTCTTAAACTTTTGTAGTTTGGCAATGCCTGAGACTTATATTTGCAATTTTCGTCATTTTTGGTGAGCTATAGCACAAAGTGTGTTGGCTAGATTTTTCAGATTTTACATTTAATCGGTAACTTCAACATTGGTAATTGCTAAGAGTAACAGAAATTGTCTTAGGACTCTTTAGTTTTGCAATAAAAATGATAATAATAGACGTATGTTTTGCATTTGTGCAGTTTTATAAATTTTTCATGCTGATTGCATACTTTTAGGGATAAATTAAATAAATTTTGTCGAAAAATAGGTGTTTAGACCACTTTTCAAATTGAACTATTTTCTGAGGTCGGAAGATATCGGAGGATGTAATTACATTATTCGACAAAGAAAGAATGCTTCTTAAAATAAAAAAAAATCCAGGAACATACTTTCACATACTTTTTAGATATTTTCCTCTAAGTTTTGCTAATTTTCAGATTTTTAATTTTGCAAAATATTTTAAATTAAAAGTGAAGTAAAAGCTTCAACTTTGTAAATTTTGAGAAAACATTAAAAGCGAAAATGGCCACATCATTTCTTAATCTATATTGAAAGTTTTAGCAACTTCTTGATAACCATGTATTTTCACAATTTTTTTTACTCAATAGACTAAAAAACAGAAAATATGTGTTTACAATTTTTTGTGAAAAAAGTTCCGACTTTGAGCAGCTCTTGCAATTGCACTAATTATTTTTTCGCACAGATTTTTTGGGGTTTTCTTAGTTGGAGTATTACCTTTCAAATGACATCAAAAATGTTAAATTCTGAGACTATAAATTTTTTGAATTTTGTCTATGAAACGAATCACTGTGCGCCGGGCCAAACAGTCAACAAGGAATATTATTTGAACGTTATGCGTCGTTTGCGTAACGCTATCCGCCTAAAAAGGCCGGAATTGTGGAAAGACAATTCTTGGTTTTTACACCACGATAATGCACCATCCCATACTGCACTCGTAATTCGTGATCATTTCGCCAAAAACTCAACCCATATCGTTCCGCAACCACCGTATTCACCTGATCTGGCGCCGTGCGACTTCTGGCTGTTCAGCAAGCTCAAAAGACCGCTCCGGGGACACCGTTTTGATACGATAGAGGAGATTCAAGCCGCAGCGAAGACGGAACTGAAGGCCATCCCGGAAAGTGACTACAATCAGTGTTTCGAAGAAAAAAAATCCGTTGGCATAAGTGCATTGCATCGGGAGGGGATTACTTTGAAGGGGATGAAATTGATTTGGAAGAATAAATAAAGAATTTTCAAAATAAATACAATGTCACCTTTTTTTTGGACACAGTAGTATATGGTAAATAAAATAAATGATCTCCTCTGGTTTTGAAATCTAAGAGGTAAGTTATATTAGTTGAGCAAATATTAACCCCACCATCAATAGAATCTGATTTGGACAATCTGTATATCGCTGGAAACGCTAAGGTATTATCTTCTGACCGACGGACAGTTTGTGTTAGTCGGATGATTTGTTTACGAGATAAGTACTCATACCTGAAACAACAGGGAAAAACTAGTTGTTTATACGTATCGCGGCGGAGCGGTGTAAATCAAACGCGGGTTGAGTGTCGGGTTATTTGGGGCTCTTTATTCGCGGGAGTACGAATAACGAATAATACAAAGAATACAATAAACATTAAACGATACAAACGGCCGAAGCCGGGGAGCAGAAAATAGGGGGAAACATGAGTACAAAGGGAAAAGGAAAGGAAGGGATTAGAGGTGGGATCGACAGATCACTTAAGACAGCACTCATTTAGCCATCGCGGCCGCCATTGCATATTGCAATAAAATTATGCCGCGGGCCAGACGGGCGTGGATTCCGGGATGCAGCTTTTACGGGTGCGGGGGGCCGTCCATCAACGCCTCGTCCTCGGGGAAGTGCTGCTGCAGCGGTTGGCGCGTCGTCACCGATCTGCAATGAGATGAGATGTCAGTTACTCGGAAATAAAGGTTTTGAGACTGACATCATGGGAATGAGAAAACGGCTAAGCTGCGGGGTTCGCTTAAGCTACAGCCGGAGAATATGGATATATATAAATCTGGCCGAGTTGCCATTTTTTTTAGGGAAAGTGAAAATAATTTCGAGGGATAATTGTGTGCGCGTAGGGCTCGTAGAAGCAGGAGAACCGACCGAGAAGGTCGGTTTGCTTTTCGAGAGGGTGGTGGCAGTCAACCGCTCTTTGATACGGAAGTGGAACTGTGAGAGCATTCGAATTGTTGGAGCCGTTCCACCCGAGAGGGAGATCTTATAGATCTTGGAGTTTATACCCGATCAGTCCGACGTCTGCGGGATTTGCAGCGCTTAGGGCAAGTCGCACTGGAGTGGCAACTGTCCTCTTTTCGGACCCGGGATGGAGGAGGTGCAATGAGGAACTGCGGGGGAATGCAATTTCCGTCAGTTGCTGTGAACGTGGAACGAGTGGCGTCAAGCCAACGCTCTTGTCGTACCCTTTTTCTCTGTCTCATTAGAGGCGAAAGCCATCCTGCGGGATCGAAACGGTTGGCAACAACGGAGGGAATTTGCCGGTTTGGGTATGAGTTTGCAGGAGTGGTGGGTTCAGCGTGATTTCCCATTATTTCCTGAGGTGGAAACCCTACGGGATTGAGGGCGGCAATCACTTGTGAAAGGGCTTTCTTTAGGGCGGGAAGGTTATTTCGAAGGGCGGGACCAGTATGCATATGGCGATTTCGTACCTCAGTGGCACATGTCAAATGCGATGGAGGGGGTACTGGACCGCTTAATACCCAACCGAATACTGTATGCTGAGCCAGTAAGCTGCCACATACATTTCGGTGGATACCTTCTAGCATGATCTGCGGGATGAGATCACTGCCAATCACTATATCAATCTGCGCTGTCTCGAAGGGGTTTGGATCAGCGAGATCTAGCATGGCGAAATCTTTGAAATTGGGAGGGTTTATGTGGGAAGATGGGAGCAATTTCGTAAGCTCTTGGAGCACGATTGCTTGCACGGGGAGTTTCGTGCTCGATTGGGGGACTGCCAATGTCAAGAAGCATGTATGATTGGCATTTTGCACAATTTGACCGCCCATGCCCGAGATTTGGAAGGGGGATTTCTCGATTGGCAATTTGAGGCGTTTCTGGACCTTCGAGGAGATGAAGGTTCGCTGAGAGGCTTGGTCGATCAACGCTCGAACTTTGAACAACTTTCCTGAGTGCTCAATAGACACTAGTGCCGTAGGCAGAAGGGATTGAGTGTCATTATTGCAGTGTAAGGCTTGTACTTGGGGCGTACTTTGCCTGGAAGATGTGCGGGGTTGCGCATCAGAAAGTGGGGAATGAGTAGCGGAGTTGTTGTGCGTTCGTTCTGGAGCTGTTGCGACCTGTGGAGTGGTCGAATGTGATCGATTAAGCGATTGAGAGGGTTGCGCATTGCCTTTGGGAAAATGAAGCATGGAATGGTGCTTCATTTGGCAATATACGCACGTAAAATTGCTTGTACAATTCTCAAGAAGGTGAGATGTAGCCAGACAATTTACGCAGAGATTGTGCTTCTTAACGTATTTAAGTCGACTCTGGGGGGTGAGTCTTTTGAAGCTCTGGCAAGTCCTTATGGGATGGTTTGCGTTGCAGAGTTTGCACGCGAAGTCCCTTTTCACTTGAGTGTGATAATTTAGGGATTTGTGTGGCCGATTTGGGAGGACATTGGAAGTAGAGGGTTGAGGTTTCGGCTTAGCGGGGCGAATGCTTTGCAGCCGTTCAAGTACCTCGTATCTGCCGGTCAGGAACTCGTCCATTTGCGACCAGGGTTGCAGATCCTTCCGGGATGTCAAAGATTGCTCCCATAGAGCAAGTGTCTCTTGGGGCAATTTGGTACAACATATGTAAACCAATAGCGGATCCCAATTGTCAGTGTCTACGGCCTGAGTATTGAGAACAGACAGACAATTGTTTATTGTGTTTTGGATCCGCTGTAGTGCCTCACTATTTTCAGTGTGGGCAGGAGCGATATTTAGAAGGGATTTAATTTGAGTGTCAACGAGTATGCGTTTATTTTCGAAGCGGGATCTTAGGGCTTCCCACGCGAGTCCGAAATTCTCATCGGTTAATGCATATTGTTTTACAATAGCACCGGCTTTACCTTGCGTTTTGTATCGGAGGTGATACAATTTTTGGGCTGGAGTGAGCTGGGGGTGGTTTATGTATACTGCCGTAAACATGTCCCGGAAGGACGGCCACTGCTCATAGCCCCCGAAAAAGGTTTCGGTATCACAAGGTGGAACTTGTAGGCAAATGTAGGGGGTATTTGCTGGTTCTAGGGGTCGAACCGGTTCCATATGCGCAGCGAGCTGGGGGGACTGAGTTTGGAGCATCTCAATGATGTCCAACATCTGAGCCATGCACAACTCATACTGGTCTGTGCAGGCGTCGTTTTTTGCCTAGCCGACTCTTTGAAACCGTCGGGCTGGCTGTTGTCTTCAGCAATGAAGACTGCCTCATGTGCGCACAAAAGCCTCTCCCATTGGGCTTGCAAATTTTTTTGCTTAATTTGGACCAGGGATTTGGTCAAATCCTCAATGGGAGCCGAAGAAAATTTTGTGCATAATTGCACGAGTCTATCGGACTCGAAAATGAATTTTGCAACACTGGGATCGGTTGCTTTGGAACTAGGGAGTTTGGAGCGAGTGTTTAGTGGCTCCCGAGTGACAGGAACTGTCAAACGTGCATTGGCTGACTTTAGGGATCTGGAGGAAGGAGTCTCCATTGTGACAAGTTGTCGTTTAGGTGATCGCTCAGCAGACATTTTGGTCAGAAAAGCTCGACAGTGGGTAAAAAGTTTAAATAAATATATGTGTATGTAAATGTATGTAGGGTATTGGGGAAATAGACGTGTAGTCTAACCGCGTCCGCGCGAACGATGTTTGAGAATGGGAAGAATTCGTTAATACGAAATTGTATCTCTGTCGAGTAAAAAAGTTTACACCCGTGTATGTAAACGTGTAGGGAAATATATATGTATATGGGAAACAAGTAAATTTTTTTGTAAATGGGAATGGGTAATAAATAGAAATGTGTATGTATGCGGGAATTGGGAATGTATGTTAAAATTATTACAATATAACAAATGTGTAGTCAAATGTGTGTGAAAATATGTTTTTATTTGTGACAAAGTGAATTTTTTTTTGTATGGGAATGTGAATGTGAATGTGTGTGAGTATACACGTATGTATGTGTATGTGTATAAATATATGTGTGTGTATAGTGTGTTAATGTAAGTAAAAATGTCAAAATAATTTTGTGTACGAGTGGGCGATATTTGACCCACTGTATGCACTTGGGGTGGCAGCAGATGTACAGTGTATGAGTACAAATGTATGTGAAAAAGAAAATAAATATGTATGGGAATGTGAATACGTGTATGTCAAAATATATTTTTGAATGTATTTGTTAATTGTTAGTGTATTTATTATAATGTATTTTATTTGTATAAGGGAGAGAAAAAACAATTTTTTAATTTTGTGCACAGGTGGGATGAGTTTGTCCCACTGTATGTATAAGAAGTGTATGCGCAGTGAACGTTTATGTACAATTGAAAATTGTTTTAGTTGAAAATTTTCAATGTACTTAGGATGCCGTGAAAATGGGCAGTTTGTCCCACTGTGCCCGCTTTGTGCTTTCGTGTTTATGTATATGCACTTGGGCCAAGCAGCTGGATTGCGTGCTGCCAAGTGCGTGCGGATATAGCACAAAAGGAAATGCGGAAATATGGGCAGAAGTGGGCGCGCAGAATGCAGAAAGAAGCTGGGCAGTTTGCTGCTGATTTTTTGTGTAAAGCACAAAGAAAAGGTGGGGATATGTGCAATATGTGCGCACAGGGAGAAGCGCGAAAATGGGGATTAGCGGCTGATTTGTATGTGCACGGGAAATGTGCAAAATATAAACTGGGCAGTAGCGGAACTACTTTTGGGGGATTTTCGATCCAGTTGAATATTGCGGGGATTAGCGGCTGATTTGTATGTGCACGGGAAATGTGCAAAATATAAACTGGGCAGTAGCGGAACTACTTTTGGGGGATTTTCGATCCAGTTGAATATTGTATATATATACAATATTCAACGGCAAAATAATTGGATAGGTATATGTGTATATGGAAATTTTTTGTTAATTTTTTTTGTAATTTGTAAAATACGTGTATGTGGGTGTTAGTGTATGTGTATGTAATATTTGTTAATTTTTAATAAAAAATTGTTGGGCTTATCTCAGTGGGCCCAATGCCCGAGTATGGGGATCTCCTCTATGTGGTGTGTGTCGTCTGTCCGCTGTTTGTGTGCTGCTATGTTGTTGGCTGTTGTTGTTTGCCGTTGTTTGCTGCCCTCTTCTTCTGCTTTGTGATGTGCTGTGGGAGTGTGTTTTGTTGTTGTTTTTGCCCGTGTTTCTGTTTTTGTTATGTGTTCTTTAAAATCACTGCACTGTCCAATGTTTCGTTGCACTTTTTAGTTTTAATTTCTTAGATTTGCGCACTGTTTTTTAAATGTATTTCGTTGGTTTTGGAGCTGAGTGTCTTCTTTCACTTTTGGATTGTCTTGTATTTTAATTTGTTGTTAAAAATGTTTGTTTTTCCGCGGCGCGAGTTCGCGGTTAGCTCGAAGGACCATGTTTATACGTATCGCGGCGGAGCGGTGTAAATCAAACGCGGGTTGAGTGTCGGGTTATTTGGGGCTCTTTATTCGCGGGAGTACGAATAACATATAATAATACAAAGAATACAATAAACATTGAACGATACAAACGGCCGAAGCCGGGGAGCAGAAAATAGGGGGAAACATGAGTACAAAGGGAAAAGGAAAGGAAGGGATTAGAGGTGGGATCGACAGATCACTTAAGACAGCACTCATTTAGCCATCGCGGCCGCCATTGCATATTGCAATAAAATTATGCCGCGGGCCAGACGGGCGTGGATTCCGGGATGCAGCTTTTACGGGTGCGGGGGGCCGTCCATCAACGCCTCGTCCTCGGGGAAGTGCTGCTGCAGCGGTTGGCGCGTCGTCACCGATCTGCAATGAGATGAGATGTCAGTTACTCGGAAATAAAGGTATTGAGACTGACATCATGGGAATGAGAAAACGGCTAAGCTGCGGGGTTCGCTTAAGCTACAGCCGGAGAATATGGATATATATAAATCTGGCCGAGTTGCCATTTTTTTTAGGGAAAGTGAAAATAATTTCGAGGGATAATTGTGTGCGCGTAGGGCTCGTAGAAGCAGGAGAACCGACCGAGAAGGTCGGTTTGCTTTTCGAGAGGGTGGTGGCAGTCAACCGCTCTTTGATACGGAAGTGGAACTGTGAGAGCATTCGAATTGTTGGAGCCGTTCCACCCGAGAGGGAGATCTTATAGATCTTGGAGTTTATACCCGATCAGTCCGACGTCTGCGGGATTTGCAGCGCTTAGGGCAAGTCGCACTGGAGTGGCAACTGTCCTCTTTTCGGACCCGGGATGGAGGAGGTGCAATGAGGACCTGCGGGGGAATGCAATTTCCGTCAGTTGCTGTGAACGTGGAACGAGTGGCGTCAAGCCAACGCTCTTGTCGTACCCTTTTTCTCTGTCTCATTAGAGGCGAAAGCCACTAGTTTTAGGAAGATTTTTCGAAAACATTTTTTGAATTTCAGTTTCCAATCCCGTGGCCCAAAGTTAGTCTAGAAAATACTTTTGTTTTTAGGTGCACGCGAATGACCCATTTTTTGTCGAGTAGTGTTATATAGGGGTTTTCATCATGAGCCGAAAAAGTAAATAAAGAAAAAAAATTAATTAAAATTTGAATTTTGATGAAACTTTATTATCAAAATAATATTTGGTTTGTGCCATTAGTAATGGAATATGACATCATTCAAATGACCGCGACGAGCAGCCTGGCACACCTCGATTCTTTTTAGGTAATTTTCGATGACTTTTTTACATATAGCAGGCTGTAAGGCGCCAAGAACTGCACGTATGTTGTCCCTCAAATGCTCCAGAGTCTGCGGATTGTCTGCATAGACTTGGTCTATGTTTGTTTGTTTGTTTATTTGATTGTTTATTTGTTTGTTTGTTTGTGTGTTTGTTTGTTTGTCTGTTTGTTTGTTTGTTTATTTGTTTGCTTGTTTGTTTAGATCGCTAAACACTGCCGGCAACGCAGCTCTTAAAAGTTAATGTTGTCAATATTATTGTATTGTGTTTGTCAATTTATGTGTTTATATGTACGGATGGCAACCCTGGCCATCCCGAAGGGAGCTTGCGCAGCCGGCAGGCACTCGATGTACGAACTCCGGCGAATCAACATCCATCAACTTCGATCCATACAAAAATTAACATTTACATACATATTTATCAACACTCAGTATTTAATAAATTAATACACAAAAAAAAGGGACACAAGACATTTGCTTCTTTTATTTCAATACGTTTGCGCGATCTGAGCCTTAAACATGGTCCTTCAAGCCGAATAATTACACTGGCACCTCAAACAACAATTATTCAACAATAAATAGTGAAAACACCGTGTGCAAAAAGTGACACTGACCAAACGCTAAGGTAGTTAAAAACAATAAAACATAAACAGATCGAATCGAAAAAGTGCATAAAACAAACAGCAGATCGCCCGAAATTGAAATCAGTCGTCATGTGGTCATCGACAATATTTTTTATATTTTACTATTTGTTTTTGCGTTTTTTACTATTATTTTAGTTTTTTGCAATGGGTGTTGACTACTATTGATTAAGTTACATAAAAATGATTGCATAATACTGTCCACTATAAGCAATCTTTCCACATGATGCCCATTTCGACTGCATGTGTCGGAGTTTCCGTCAGCGCATCTTTTTATATCGTGTGATAAAACAGCAGTGTTTATCATCGTGCAAAATTCGGTGTGATTATGTTCTTTATAATTTATGTTCTTTTTTCTAATTCTGTTCAGCTTCCTGAAGAAGTAAAACACCTTTTTTTAATGTAGAATGTATTTTACAATAAGGCACTTAAACAAAAATTTAAAACAAAAACAATTGAAAAAAAGATTTTACGTAAATAAAAAATTATCAAAAACTCTTCAATAGAAATTTACATAACATTTTTATTTTTGAATGGGCAAACAATTTATAAGACATTCAGCAACACGATAACAATTAAACAAGAATTTTCTTTTAATTATATCATTTGTCCTACACAAACGCAGTTTTTACATTTTGAGGAACAAATACTAAAAGATGCAACCAACAATTCATTCCTAACAAAAAGCAACTTTGATTTGGCACCCTTATTTTGACGGCTCTCTCAGCCTGGTGTACCTTGTTAATATTGTAACGATGAGGCACTCTATTACTGTGCTATGCATGAATGCTTTTACGGGCATACTTTTACATGCACTGTGCTGTGATAACCAGACAAGTATAAAAGGCAGCCGGGTGCAGCGCAGAGCAATAAAGTAAAGGCAAAGTAATAACAAGTGTAAAGATAAGCAAAGTGTAAATCTGTAAATAAAGTGGTTGTTGGTTTCTGACTACGTTTTGCGCTGAGTAATTGAAGTAGTTTTATTTTCAAGCACAATCCAAAAACGAACTTAGAGAGCTAATTTTCGTAACATTTGGTGTCAGAAGTGGGATTATGCTACTGAAAATAAACAAAAAAAAATAAATAAATAAAATTATAAAAATGCTGACATGGTTAAGCTCGAGCTGCTGAAGGTGGACCAGCTGAAGAAGGAGCTGGCTGCCTGGAATTTGCCGACTGCTGACGGAAAGGTGGAGTTGCAGCTGCGCTTGCGAGAGGCATGTGAGGCACGAGGCGACGATTGGACTGCGCTCGAGTTCGGAACGCAGGAGCTAGAGACGTCGTCCAAAGTGGAGGAATCGCCTGCGGTTGCTGCGTCGATGCAAAGTATGGCTGCAGCGGCTGCGCCGCCACAAGCAATGGACATGAGCCAGCTAATGGTTGTACTTAAAGACATGTTCGAGACTTCCAACCGTGAAATGGCAGCCAAAATGGAAAATGAAAATCGCGAAATGTCGGCACAAATGGCAGCGAAACTGGAAACTACGAATCAGGAAATAGCCAAAATGGAAAATGAAAATCGCGAATTGTCGGCGCAAATGGCAGCGAAACTGGAAACTACGAATCAGGAAATTTCGGCAAATCGAGAAATGGCAGCGAAACTGGAAATTTCGGCAAAAGTCGAAACTGCGAACCGAGAAATTCTGCGCGCATAGAGCAGAAGGTAGAGGAAATTTCCGATAGGCTGAACGTGAAAGTTGAGCATCTCGAGACGCGAATGGACAATTGGGACAAACGAGTTGACGACCTGGATGATTCCCTGCACAAACGAGTTGACAGTCTGGAGGAGCGGCTTAAAGAGGTTCAGCCGCGAGAATGGTTGCCGCCGGTTCAGGAAAGTTTTGCCACTAGAACAGAAGTGCCTACTTATGATGGTGCTACGCCGTTCGATACATTTAAACTGCAATTCGACTTGGCTGCTTTGGAAAATCAGTGGACCGATATCAGGAAAGGTCGGAGATTGGCACTGGAGCTGAGGTAAATAAATCGATTCTAGAATGTTCAAGAAGTGATAACGAGGCCATCATGAGAGCGTTGGCAGCGAAGTACAGCAACGAGCACAAAAGAACGCTGTACTACTGTGAGCTGAAGAACCGCAGGCAAAGAGCCAACGAGGCGCTGCAGACATTGAGCTCGTACAGTTGTGCTACCCGAAATTCGGCGCTGATTATCTCGAGAGGATGAAGATTGAGGCGTTTATTGAAGGTCTTCATGACCCGGAGACACGTCGCAGTGCGTTGATGATGGGCAAGCCGACATTTAAGGAGACAGTGACCAGCGCGATGACATATGAGGCGACTTGGATTGGGGGCACTCGGTATGCACCTGCAAGGATACGCCAAATCCAGCCGGACAGCGACATTCCAATCCAGGCCATAAGCTCTGAGACACCGGGCAGGCCACGGGTGGTCTCCTCTAAAGTTGTTTGCTGGGTATGTGACAAACAGGGTCACATAGCACGAGACTGCCGTCTACGAAAGAGGCGTTCCCGTTCTCGATCGCAATCGCCTGAAGCGAGGAATACTGACAATCGAGGCTCAGCCAACAAGCGCAGGGCTGAGGACGGCGAGTCGTTAAACTAAAACGGGTCAGCCCAAAGGGGCGTGAGCTGATCCCCACAACCTGCTGCTCCACCGTCCTTGTCTCGAAGCTGAAACGACAACCCAGCAGCTTGACGATTGAAGGAAAAATAGATGGAAAGTTGTTTGTGTTGACACTGGATACTGGCGCGTCATATTCGATCATAAAAAGGAAGCTTCTGAGGAATTGGGAACCACTGCATGGCATACAGCTGAGGACTGCGACTGGCGAGCGTGAGTTAAGTTCCGAAGAACTTAATCAAATTAAAAAAAAGATTTATTTTCACTCTGAGCTTAACCGCTCAGCTCGGTGGACAATTATATTCTGTTCTTAAATTTGATTTTTACTTAAAACGAAAGTACAAAAGTGCTTACGTACTAATTTACAATAATGCTTACTAACTAAAAAGTTTCGTGAGAACCGTAGTTGCGTAAGTAGCGGGTTCGGGTTTCTGAAGTTGGCTGGATTTTTACTTAAACGAAAATACAAAGGTGCTTACGTACTAATTTACAATAATGCTTACTAACTAAAACGTTCTGTGAGAACCGTAGTTGCGTAAGTAGCGGGTTCGGGTTTCTGAAGTTGGCTGGAAACGCTGCGTCAGTAGTTATCGGTGGTGGCGTTGGGTGCCAACGTAACTCCTCCCCCCTTGGAGTAGAGCGATGGCCACAAGGAAGGTGAAGTGGCTGGAGCGATGACTGGTGTTGGCGGTATACCGTAGGTGATTCTGGTTTTTCTGGCGATGATTAGGATTGCTGCTATTGCTAATGCGCCCAGCGTTCCCACTGCTGCATATGTATATGAGATGCTCTTCTTGGTTTCTTCCCATATGGTTATTGCGGCTTTTTGATGTTCGAAGTGGTAGTCCTTCAGTTTTTGCAGGTTGATCGTCTCTATTATTGCTTTTGGCTGGATTTGTACGTATGTTGGTGGAGCGATGTGTACTTCATCCCAAAATATGCTGGGGTTGTCTTCGTAGGTTATACCGTTGATGTTGATGCTGCAGTTTCTGAAGTGCAGCACGGCTGTGCCCTCTACTGCGAGAACGTTTTTACTGCAAGTGGAATTGATTAGTGTTTCTGGTATATTGACAAATAGGATATGATTCTCTTCAAGTTGAAGAATTGTTTCCGTTTTTCCTATATCGTTGAAGACGCAATGGGGAGGTTTGTTCCTTAACAGGTTTCCAACGCATGCTGAGTCCTGTGTGTCTTCTTGGTGTGGTGAAGATGGACAATAGTAGATGCGCTCTATTTTTGGGCATGCCTTGTCAAAGTGGTGAACATTCTTTTCGCTATATCCTATGTACATATGGCTTTGTTACAATTTGTTTTGTTTCATTTACCGGTAATGGTATAATATGGTAAAATTTATATTGTTCTGGGGCCAGTATTGGTATTTTTATATTGAATATTATATAGGAATTATTATAATAAGCTTGTAGCCCGAGTAACTCGTATATGTGTTCTTCAGATATTAGTGTAATGGATTGGTTTTTTATGGCTTCATGAATTACTTGCAGTTCGGTTTGGCTTAATATGAATTTTGATATAATATTTAATTTAGCTAATACGATTGCTTCAGCTAGGTTTGTTAGATGGTCGGTTAATAAATCTATATTATAATTAAGTTGGTTCAAATATTGAATTTCTTCGAGTATATTTTCTTCTTTGTTGATCCTGTTTGATGTTTCTTGTGACAATTGGTTTAAGAACAATTCTATTTTCTTTTGTTCTTCGTTTATGTGAGACGTCAGGTTTCTAAATCTTTCAATCATTTGTGTGTTTATGTTATGCTGTTTTGTTAGTGTTATTTGTGTGTTAGTTTTGTCATGTTTTAGTTTTTCTATTTGGTTATTTAAATTTTGAGCGTCTTTGGCATCCATATTTCCAGTTATAAATTTAATGGCTGATCCTAACCCGTTTATTAGTCCTCGTTTTGTTCTTTTGGTAGGGGTTAGTGAGTTTAGTTTGCTTTTTAGTTCGTTAAGTTTGAGGTATGTTATTTTGATGGAGTCCGTTAACGTCCCATGTTTTTGGAAAGTTACTAATATGTTCGTGATTTCCCTGATGTTTGTGTCGTATTCCTCCAGGTCTACTATGTGAATGAGGTTGCTGAAGTGATTAATTATCCGAGCTGGTCCGAGTTCTAAGTGAATTGTGCCTTGGTCCTTTTTGATGTTTTGAATTTCTATCATTTGGGTGGCGACCAGTGGTAACCTGAGGGTGGGGTGAGGGTGATTTTATAGTTTCTTTTTATTTTTTATTCTGGATTTGTGTATTTTTTGGTTGTTGGTGGTGATTAATGATACTCTTTTGTTTTCTTTGATTCTATGTTTTGTGAAACGGGGTGTGATTTTATTTCTTCTACATTCCTTCCTATAGACACTGTCGTTTCCTTCGAAATTCTCTGGTTCCTGCCTAGTTTGGTTCAACTTATCGATTCTATTGCTTACTTCTGTTTCTAACTGTTTCTTTATGGAGGGGTATAGGACTTGTTGGAATTCGTTCAGTTTCCTCAAATAGTCGTGTTCGTTATCGAATGTTATGTCCCTGTCGAATTTGTAAGTTCGTCCATGGAAGAGTTCAAAAGGGGTTAATTTTGTTGTAGAGTGAATTGCGTGATTGTAGGTAATTAGTGTCTCGGAGAGGATTTCGTCGTGATTCAAATCTAGTTTTTGCTCTTTCCTTTTTGCTATTATGATCCTATAGATTTCAGTAAGGGTTGAATGTAGTCGTTCTACTGGCCCATTACTGCTGGTTTGTTGGAATGAAGTTGTGTGTAATGTTATATTGTATTGTTTGCAGAAATCTTTAAAGATGTTACTTGTGAATTCTGCACCTTGATCGCAAATCAATTTTCTTTGGGATTCCGTATTGGGTTATGAAGGTTTGTAATGATTTTAGAACAGTAAGACTGACTCTGTTCGAGAGGGTGTGTGCGGCTGCGAATTTAGAGAATTTGTCAAGAATTGTTAATATTTGCTTGTTGTTTATGGAGTAAAGGTTTCGTGGGAGTAGTGGTTTCGTGGGTGTTTCCGGTTTCTCGTATTTTAGCTTGGGTGGATTTCTGTCGTACTTTAGTGTTTGGCATCTGTCGCAATTGTTAATGGTTTGAGTTATTTTGTTTCTCAAGAATGGAAAATAGTATTTCCTCTTGAGGTGTAGGAGGCTTTCGTTTATGCCGCGATGGTTATTCTTTTCGTGGTACTCTCTAATTATTTTCTCTTGTTCATCGTTATTCCTGATATCTATTAACATTTCCGTACACCGTATTACTTTAAAAAGTCTATTGTGTGAAAAGTGTTTGGAGTAAGTTTGTTGTACTATGCGGAAGGTTTCGTCGTCTGCGAATATTGCGTTTAACTTATTAGGTGCTATACATTTTTTTAGGATATCCGTCATATTTTCTTCGTTGAAAGTTGGTCGTCGGACGATTCTTCTTTGTTTGTTTCTAAACACCGTTTCTAGAGTCATTGGTGTGCCTTTGTTGGATTTTTCTAATATTAGTTGTAAATTGAATTCGTTTAGTGGTTTTTCTGAGATGAAGATACCGTCGTCCAAATTCTCGTCTGCTGAATGGATGGTTGTTCCTTGTGTGCCTTGATTCGATAGGGTGTCGTTTAGGTTAATATCCTCACGTGTCTTGGGGTTTTCTATCCTGATTCTGCTTAAGGCGTCCGCATTTGTGTTGCTTTTTCCTTTTTTATAGATGATTTCGTAGTCGAATTCTTCTAATTTGAGGCGCCAGCGAATTAACTTTGAATTGGGCTCTTTCAGGGACATTAACCAAGTGAGTGGTTTATGATCGGTTATAATCTGGAATTTGCAGCCGAAGAGGTATGGCCTGAAATATTTAGTGGCCCATACTATGGCCAAGAGTTCTTTTTCTATTGTTGAATAATTTATTTCAGATTCCGATAGAGTTCTGCTAGCGTAACAAATTGGTTTGTCGCTACCAATGTTCCCTTGTGACAGAACTGCGCCTAGAGCTACATTACTGGCATCTGTTGTTAGGACGAAGGTTTTCGTACAGTCAGGATATTGGAGGATCGGGTCGTTTGTCAAAATATGTTTACAAGTTTCAAATGTTTTAATAAATTGTTCAGAATGTTCTACTGACCTACCTTTTTTTAGGCATATTGTGAGGGGTTTGACCAGCTTAGGGCGCTGTTATGCAGACGGTCAAATGACCGTCGGTCACGATACTTATTACGCTCTCGTTTTGTTTTTTCTACTCTGTGCCAAAACCCTGTTATGCAGACGGTCATTTGATCGCCGGTCACCAGTACACTAAACAAACGATGAGGGTTACTACGAACCATTTTTTCCGTCATTAGATACATATTTTCGCGACAAGTGTGCCATTTTGCTCCGAAAACACATGTGTTGTGAATAATTTTACAACGCAACACTGTTTTGATCGCATGATTTGGCATCGAGAGCCTCATAATTTTTGACCGACGCGGTCAAATTTTACTCTCCCGCTCTCTCTCTCAATTTTTCATTTTACATTGAAGCAACAACAACTATCGTGACCGACGGTCATTTGACCGTCTGCATAACAGCGCCCTTAGCGAAGTCTTTTATGAATTTCCTATAGTATCCTAAGAGACCTAGAAATGCTTTAATGTCTTTTTGGGTTTTGGGAATAGGGAATTCTTTTATGGCTGAGATTTTATCAGGGTTTGGCTTTATTCCCTCAGTTGTGACTATATGGCCGAGAAAAGCAATTTCTTTCTTTAAAAATTCGGATTTGTCCAGTTGTATTTTAAGATTTGCGTTGCGCAATCTTTCAAAAATTTCCTTTAGGTTTCCTATGTGTTGTTGCAGTGAGGTCGAATATATAATGATGTCATCAAGATATACTAGACAACTTTTTCCTATCAGATCTTTGAGCACGTTATCCATGACCCTTTGAAACGTAGATGGAGCATTCTTCAGTCCAAAGGGCATCCTCAAATACTCATAATGTCCTCCTTCAACCGTGAAAGCCGTCTTTTGTATGTCTTTCGGATCCATCTCAATCTGATGGAAACCGCTGGCAAGGTCCAATGTTGAGAAGTACATGCATCTTCCAAGCTTGTCAAGGATTTCCGCGATGTTAGGGATTGGATATCTATCAGATACAGTCTTCTCGTTCAGCTTCCTATAATCTATGACTAACCGCCATTTCTGTTTCCCACTGGCGTCCTTCTTCTTGGGAACTACCCAAACTGGAGAGCTCCAAGGGGAATAACTTTGTCTAATGATGCCTTGGTTAATCATATTGTTTATTTGTTTGCTGACTTCGTTCTTATGGATGTAGGGATATCTGTAGGATTTTGTGTATATTGGGATATTATCTGTAGTGGTGATACTATGTTTAATATTGTTGGTAAATGTAAGTGTTTGCCCTTCTCTAAAGAATACATCGTCGTACGATTTACAAAGTGATATGAGGTGCTTTTTTTCTTCCGTGTTTAAGTGGTTTGTACGGATTAGCTCTGAAATCTCTTTGAAGGTAGAGTGGGGTGGGCCTTCTAGGTTCCAGTTATTTATTTCAATATGCCCTGCCTCGGAGTATGTTTCTGCTTTTATGGGTTGTTCTAGAAACAAGATCTGGTCTTCACCTGAAGTATTCTGGATTTCTATTTCACTGAACCAGTTACTTGCGGTGTAAAGACCTTCGGAAATGTGAAGGTGGGGTTTAATTGCTATTGACTTTATTAGTACGTCTCCGTTCTGGACGTCAACTGGAAGCTTCAACATTACTTTTGAGTAAGGGGGAATAAGATGTTTGCCTGAGGTTATGTTTGGTTTCAATTTTAGCATTATGGTGGAGTTAGAAGTTTTTAGTTGTTGGGTGGATAGGTCTATTTTCGCTTTTAGTTGTGTTAATGTATCAAGTCCCATTAGTCCGTCGAAATAGTTATGGAACTTAAATATCAGGAATGTTAGTTGACCGGGTTCTTTAAATTCTACGAAAGTGGGAAGAATTGTTTTCTTATTTATTTTGTATTTATCTAAAATTGTTGTGATCATGACGGGGTTACAATCTATTTGGGCGTTTTCGTCAATGAATTCAGGATTTATGAAAGATGCTGATGCACCGGTATCTATTAGAAATCGTAAAGGTCTACCAAACGGGGATGAGATGTTAATATAGGGTAACGTACTACCGTGTTTATTAACATCTATGTATCCTGTTGGTTGAGCCAGGCAGGTATGCGAAAATTTTGGGAGTCTTCGATGTTAGATAGGTCATCTACATCGTTTTGGTAGCCGGGATTCTGGGATTTATTTTGAAAGTTAATGTTATGCATTTCTCCCCTATTAGGGTGCGAGTATCTTGATTGATGGGTACGTGAGGTTTAGTTGCTATTGTGTGTCATGGTTGAGGATCTCATGTTGGTGTGTCCAGAATCTATGTCCATTCGTTCTGGTTTGTTAGATTGTCTGAAATTGCTAAAACCTGATCTTGTGTCCATTGGTTCAGGCTTTTCTACGTCTGGCAAAAAGTTTCTGTTAGTAAAGTATTGGTTCCTGGGGGTCCCTTGGGTTCTGTTCTGATTAAAGTTTTTATATGGTTGGAAAGTTTGGGTGTAGGCCGGTATTTCCTGTTGGTTTGCATAGTGTCTCGGTTGGAAATATCTTGGGCTTTGATATGGTTGGTATGTGAATCTTTGGTTGTACTGTTTCTTAAAAAGGGGTCTGGTTAAATCCGTTCTTTGGTAAAATATATTTTGCTCCTTGATGCACATGGCCAAAGCTGTAGCCAGTGAATCCGGACGCATTGCCCTTACCGTTGAGCCTAATGGTTCCCTTAGCCCTACCAAGAATGAATTCAAACACATCTCCGCAAATAGCTCTTTTTTTGCTGCGATGACTCCTTTTTCGGTCTCATGAATGAGGACGTTATTACTTAGCGCGGATTGGATTTCTACGATCTGACTATAGAAACTTTCCACGTTTGAATTGGTTTGTCTGAGGTTGTGTAGGTCTCTTATTAATGAGGTTTCGGTTCTTTTGTCAGAGTAGTGCAATGTTAGATTGTTCTTAATGTCATCCCAGTTCAAAGGCGTGCCGTACATATTAAGAACTTCGTTTGCGGGTCCCTCGATTTTATTCCTAATTGCTCTTAGAAGGATCTTAGCATATGGCGTGCTGTCGACTCCTCTCAAATGAAGCAATATTTCTTCGACATTAATTATGAACTCGTGGAGGAGTCTCTGGTTCCCATCGAATTTGGGTAGGTCCTTAATTGCATCTGGGATGCGCAAGGAGTTGAAAATGTCACTTGTCACTTGTGTGTTGGAGGGTGTTATACCTGTGGGCTGGGTTGCGTTGCTTTGAGCCATCATAAAGGATGTTTCTGAGTCTTCCGGTATAGTTGACAAACTTTTGCTTTTGTAGAGATTTGGGTAGGGAAGATATTTGTCTTTTGGTTGTTTTAGTTTCCTGAACATTAAATTTACGTTCGAATGTCTGACCGTTGGAGGGGTTAGTATGTTAATAATAATTGCTTGTATATTTTTCTGAGTAAATTTATTTAATATATTTTTTTTTTTTCTTGGTTTAAGTATCTATATGTAATTTTTACAAAAAATTTTTTTTTTTTTATTACTCTGTTAACTTGGAGGGTCCGGCTTTTTGGGCTACGGAATCGCAAGTTTGAGTTTTGTTATACTGGAGTGCCCGGGGTAGGTGGGATCGCAGTTTTGTATGTTATCTTTTTACGGTTATTTATTTTCTTAACTAATTATAATTTTGCTTGTATTACATAGATATTATAGATATGATTTAAGATATTATTTGAGCCATTTACAAATTGTTAGCAGTGTTCACTTGACTTACAGGCACCCAATGATGATGATGAGCCGCATCAGTATTGTCGTAGTAGCCGGTGGTTGGAGTGTGGTTTGTGTGTAGTCCTTAGGCGTTGAAACGCGCCGGTTGCGGAATAGTTGGTTGGAATAGTGTTTTCTTTTGTCACAAGTGCAGGATTTGTTCACTGTTCTTTATGAACTTCAGTTTTCTATGATATTCCGTCATAGAGTTCTATATTCACTGTTTTAGTTTTCTATGATATTCCTTCATAGATTCACTATTCACTGTTTTAGTTTTCTATGATATTCCTTCATAGATTCACTATTCACTGTTTTAGTTTTCTATGATATTCCTTCATAGAGTTCACTATTCACTAACAACCGTGGACTACTCCGGATGACTGCGCCAGTTAACACGTTGAGTGCCACATGAGACCACGTTGGTCTCACACGAATTTGGGACTCCTGTGCCGCGTGAGACCAACGTGGTCTCACAGTAGGTTCACACGCATTTGTGTACGTAGCGTTGTATTGGACTCACAATATGTATTGAATCTAATACCATCGTAAACTATACACCCAAGAGATTGTTAGTGTTGTCTTGGTTTTCGGCTGTGTGACCAATCTGTCACCGTGTGGAGCTTTGAACTAGCTATACAAAAAGACATTTTTTTTTTTGGCTTAATATTTATTAGAGCAAAAATAACGTTATACAAATAAATAGAAACATGAAAATACTCTAGGAATGTATTTCTTTTATTTGTTTGACCTTGTGCACATTAAAAAAACATTCCAAACAAAAATGTTTCTCGCAAGCAGTGCATTTCAATGTTGATTGCGGAGTTTTTCGTGATGCAAATGTTCTCCCCGATTCTTCTGTAATTTTCTGGTAACAGATGACACATCTACGTCTATTAGCACGGGTTACCTGTTAGGGTGGGTCGATTCCGGACTTTTTTCGATTCGAGATTTCTAATAGTGCGGAAAAGTTGCCTTAGTACTTCGTGATTCCAATGCAATTTTTTGTTTTGAGATCGGACTGCATCTTCAACCCCAACTCCGGCCTTGAAATTTCGGAAATTTGCCTAAAATCGTGAAATTGCCTACCTAGCGCCTGAAATACGCCTCTCATGGCAAAATGTATAAAAGAAAAGTTGTTTGTCGCATCATTAGCTACCGAAATGGTATTATGATCATGGCCGTAGGACGAACCGTTCCCGAGATACGAGCGAAAAGGCGGCGCCCCGCAGCGCAAGGTAAAAATCGGCTTGCGGCCACACTTCTCCCTGAATGCGCCCACAATGACGCCGGCGCTGCGAGGATGTGTTCTGTGCTTCACGCGTCGGGTCGGACCGGCCGGGCCGCTCCCCCCGTCCCGTCTCGCTCTTCCCCCATCTCTCTCCCCTCCCCGCCAGACACTAGACTAGACTCCCGCTGCGCGCCGGGCGCCACCAGCTTGCTCCGTCGTGTATTCCCCTGCGCCATACGACACGTTCGGACAGGTCCCCACACAAAGATTCTTTCATCGAGTTCCTTCACTCTTGTCGTTGATTTCGCCGAGTGCTATCACTTACATTCTCTGAACAGAACACAAAACTCAACATGTCTGTATCTAAATTTAAATTTAGACAGAAATGTCCTGTGTTTGGCATATATCCGTACGATCTCACTGAGTCCCAGCTACCCAGTTACCAGGATGTTCTTTTGTATTATCAGTTTGAAAGATTTCGTATAGGGCGACTCCGAGGTGACAACTATGAACCTAGGAGTAAAGAGGTTTCAGAAATAGTTGCAAAAATGGTTGAAAATATTTTCAAAAAGTCATCTATTCCGATAGTGTCACACACCAGAGTTCTACAAATGCTCACCACAGTCAGAAAGTTGGCCCTTGACCGTCTTCTAGCAGCCAGAGAAGCAGAGACTGACACTGTAAATGGATGGGTTAGATGTAATAAAGTGCCAAAGCTGAATTTCAAAGCTAATAATTATTACGATATGATTAACTGGAAGACTATTACCTTGACTGTTCCACCAGTTCTTCGTTCAGTTTCTAACGAAGAGCTCATAAAAGGGTTGTCGGGAGACACTGCAGAGATATGGAAATTTAGTGAATTCCCCTCTCACACCGTGGCAGTCGAGAGAACCGTCAAACTGGTGACAGAGGCATCTTCTAAAGTTATTGGCCCCAGTCTCGTGATCGTTTTATACGCTCTACACTGAAATCTAGGCAACAACTGCCAAAGTTTAGTACAAAATCTGATTTTATCAATAAATTTGATACAGATTCAGACTAAAACAAGCCTGACATATGGTTGGTTGGTTGGGTTGGGCTTGGGAGGAACCCGAAGTGCAGCCACCTCCACGTGGTGGGTTCTGGGTAACCAACACAGGTTAGCTGAGAGCTGCAACAATTTTCACCTTGCGCTGCGGCGCGCCGCCTTTTCGCTCGTATCTCGGGAACGGTTCGTCCTACAGCCATGATCATAATACCATTTCGGTAGCTAATGATGCGACAAACAACTTTTCTTTTATACATTTTGCCATGAGAGGCGAATTTCAGGCGCTAGGTAGGCAATTTCACGATTTTAGGCAAATTTCCGAAATTTCAAGGCCGGAGTTGGGGTTGAAGATGCAGTCCGATCTCAAAACAAAAAATTGCATTGGAATTAGGAAGTACTAAGGCAACTTTTCCGCACTATTAGAAATCTCGAATCGAAAAAAGTCCGGAATCGACCCACCCTATTACCTGTTCTAGTTTATGTTCTGGCTCGTTCTCTTCTTGTACTTGTTCATTCTCTACGGTATTTAGCAAACCGTTAACAATCTCTTCCTTGAATTGGGTTATGGTCATTCTGTTGTTTGTTATATCTTTATATGCAATATGAGCGTTTACAACTGCAGTCCCCGTCAATAGCTCAAATGCTAATTTTCGATACCACTTTATGCTTTTTCGTAAGACATTTTTCCAAATTTGTAAATTCACTTTCTTCACAACTGTTGTTAATTCGCAGATTTTTGCCACCGGGAAAACTACCTCTCAGTGTTTGAAACACGTAACTTGTTAGCTCAAATCGTTCAATCGTTGTTAGCTCAACTCATTAGCTGCGTTTTTATTCAAGCACAAACTAGATTCACTTACTGAAAACAATTACTTAAATCTTTTTCTCCCGTTCGAATTTGCGGTGACACATTGGCATCACGCGGCCACTCGGGATTTACTACATACCTGATGGCCGCGTGAGACCAATGTGTCACCGCAAAATAATTACGGTAAAATTCGGGTATAAACAAGCAAATACATTTTTCTAAAAACATTTTCCGATTGTAGTAGCTAAAATCTAAGTGTTAATAAAAAAAAAATTTGTGGCCTGTGGGGACAGATTTTCGGATTGTATGGTGGCACTCTACGTGTTAAGTTCCGAAGAACTTAATCAAATTAAAAAAAAGATTTATTTTCACTCTGAGCTTAACCGCTCAGCTCGGTGGACAATTATATTCTGTTCTTAAATTTGATTTTTACTTAAAACGAAAGTACAAAAGTGCTTACGTACTAATTTACAATAATGCTTACTAACTAAAAAGTTTCGTGAGAACCGTAGTTGCGTAAGTAGCGGGTTCGGGTTTCTGAAGTTGGCTGGATTTTTACTTAAACGAAAATACAAAGGTGCTTACGTACTAATTTACAATAATGCTTACTAACTAAAACGTTCTGTGAGAACCGTAGTTGCGTAAGTAGCGGGTTCGGGTTTCTGAAGTGGGCTGGAAACGCTGCGTCAGTAGTTATCGGTGGTGGCGTTGGGTGCCAACGTAACTCGTGCGCCGGTAAGAGGAAAAGTTACAAAAACGATTGCTATCGGCACCAGCAGCCCGGAACATGAGTTCATCGTCGCGGATATAATGGACGACGTGATTATCGGCGTGGATTTCATGATTAGGCACGGTTTTACGCTGAACCTGAAAGAAAATGTACTGAGGTATGCCAACGTTGAATTCCCGCTGCACACCGGCTATGAGCGAAGCGTGGCAGTAAGGAAAGTTGTCTCGTGTCAACACCAGGGTATACCAGCGAATTCCGAGGCGATTGTGTGGGCAAAGGTGGACGAGGACGATGGGACAAGTCGGCTGTGGGTTGTAGAAGCACCAGAACAAGGACACGACAACATCATTATCGGACGTACATTAGTGGAACGCAAAAACGGCAAAATACCAGTCAGGATTAAAGGGGTAACAGTTTGTTTATTTTTATATTAAAAGGAACAGTTTGTTTATTCAAACATTTAATTTTGATAAAAGGATGAAAAATTGTGAAATATTCACGCTGCGCCGTTACCGCGCCCGCTGCGATTGCCGTTTGCCAGTTCACTGACTCTTCGCCCGTCTTCCCGCTGCGAACTTGCGGTCACTCTCACTTCGCCGCGGTCGCCCTTGTGCTTGAGTCTTACAGTCCTGACCATCAGGTGCGACCTCGCACATGTCAGCGTCGTCATCGCTCTCCGGCGGCAGTTTGCACCATGGTTTTACCTTGTCAGATGCGAAAACTGAAGTGTAATGTCGCTTTGTACGCCGCGATTGTGGCAAATCTTCTACAACATAGCCATCTCGATCGAGTACTTTGGCGATGAGGAAAGGGCCTTTGTAGCGCGGCTCCAGCTTCCTAGACGTACCGGTACTGGCCGGTTCGTTCTGGGTTAACACAAGGTCACCCTCCACGAACTTCGTCGGCGCAGCTCGTTTGGCGTCGTAGCGTATCTTTGCGGCGGCACGTTTTTCTTTGAGTCGTGCGGCCGTCTGCTCACGAAGTTCTTGCAGTTGCTCGGCGTTCAATGCTTCGTCGTTGGTTAACGCTAGTGCAATCTTATTTTTCAGGATATTGCGGGCTCGGAAACCAAACAGTAGCTGGTGGGGAGTACACCTAATGGTTTTGTTCTGCATCGTATTGATACACCATTGAATTTGTCGTCCATTCTCGTCCCATCGCTTGTCATTGGTGTTCGTTGGCAACAGCATTGACAGTATGGTTTGATTGGTGCGTTCGGCGTGGCCGCTCGCTCGTGGTGTACGAACTGCGTTCAAAATGTGTTTGACGTCGTTCTCAGTACAATATTGCCGGAATTCTTTCGAGGTGCCGTCCCTCTGTCGGTTACGATGCGAGCAAGCATCCCTAAATAGCCACTCACCTCATTCAGCACGTCCAGCACAACCCTGGTTGATGTGTTCTTTACAGCTCGTAAAATAGTAAACTTCGTAAATGCATCTACGATGACCAATAAATGTTCGTTTCGCTTCGCTGTCTTCGGAAATGGTCCAAGGTGGTGGATGTGTATTGTTTTGAACGGTATAGGGTCAATGTCGTTATAATGTTACTCGCCTTCTTGCTTACCGCCTTGATGTTTGTTGTATGCGCACTTCACACATGGCTTGATGAAGCCTTTAGCGTAGTTACGCATTTGCGGAAACCACAGATAAGTCTGCAATCTTTGCAACGTTTTTTCTACACCTATGTGGCCTATTCGAGCATGACAGTCTTGTACGACTCGGTACCTCAACGCTTTATGTACGACCCACAGCAATTGATCGTTAACGTTTCGCGTCAACCTGCCATGCTGCATCTTGTACTCGGAATCCACGGATTTGTCGCCTGCCTGGAGGTCGTTTACTATCTGTTGGAGACGCTCATCTTGCAATTGCATGCTGAAAAGCCAGTCAGATTCATCTATAGCTGTTTTTGCTACCCGTAGATCTGCGACATCCGATTCTTGTGCTTCTTCGGTTGGTGCACGGCTTAGCGCATCCACATGCTCCATTTTCTTCACTGCACGATGCTCAATCTCGATATCGTAGTCTGGGATGCGTAGCTACCATCGGGCTATTCGTGGAATCAGCTCCTTCTTCTGCATTGCAGTTCTGACTGCGTTACAATCGGTCTTAACTGTAACCCGTTTCCCGTAGATGTATACCTGAACCATTCAAGGGATTCAACCACAGCTAATGTTTCGAGTTTGTAACTGTGAAAACGCTTCTCTCCGTCATTAGTCGCTCTGCTGAAGTAAGCTAATGGCTTGAAATCGCATCCTTCTTGCTGCAACAATACTTAGTTTAGTTTAGTTTATTTGCGTCGGGAAGTTAGCAATGGATTGCGTCTTGATTAGCCCAGGGCTAATGCCATTTGGCGTTAGTTCGTGTCCTAAAAACGTTATAGTCTCTTTCATGAATTCACACTTGTCGACATTCAACGTAAGGCCCGCGTCACGAAGTACCATTAACACTCGTCTTAATTTGTCGATCATTTCTTCAAACGTACTACTCCCGATCAGGATATCGTCCATGTAATGAATCATATTGTTTTTACGCGTTTTCTGTTGAATTCTTGCCATTAGGCGCTGGAAAGCTACCGGCACGTTTTTTAACCCGAATGGCATTCGCTTGAGTTCGTAAAGTCCCTTCGTTGTTATGAAAGCAGTATACTTGCGACTTTCTTTGGCAATCGGTATTTGATAATACCCACTATTCAAGTCGAGAACTGTAAAATACCGATACCGTTTAGCTTCGTGAAACCGTTCTTCAATGTTCAAGACCGGAAAATTTTCTTTTTCGACTAACTGGTTCAACTGCCTATAATCTACACACAAGTGATCACTTCCGTTTTTCTTTTTAACCAGAACTAACGGACTGGCGAACTCAGATTCGGACTTGGTTTTGATATCCGCCGACTCAAGTTCTGCAACCATCTTCGACACAACTTCCCGTTTTGGTGCTGGTATTCTATACGGCGGCCGCGTGACTACTTTACTTTCTTTAAGCTCAATTTTCATTTGAACCCAGTCAGTCTTGCCAATGTCCTTGGAACTATTCGCGAACACATCACCGAATTCTTGCAACAGCGCGTGCAATTGCGACAACTGCTCGACCTTACGTACACCACACTTTACCTTAGTAACATCGACCTCGCTGCTAGTCCGCTCTCTGCATGCGCCGACACGTCGGCATTCGAATGACGATTGTTTTTGTTTTGTAATGATGTCCTGACCTAATAGAACGTCAGTTTGTAGAAAGTCATCTTCAACTCTATAGCACGTCGCCTCGACGACAACACCATCAATGCACAACTCGAGTTGACACCTTTCGCGCATTAGCCGTGTACCACCGCCGATACCTCTGATTTGCATTCGACAAATTTCGCTTGTGGCCCGTAATTGATTTGCAACCGACGCCCGTAGCATTGTACAATGGCTCCCGGTGTCAATGAATGCTATAAACAATTGCCCGTTGACATAAATTGTTTTTGTAAAACATTTGTCCAGATCGGATAAATCTGCTTTTCGGACGTTCGCGTCACGTTTGCCACAGTTCGAATTCAGTCTTTCGAATACCACAATCAGTGCATCTCGGTCGTTTCGGCTGTTTTAGACATTTATTCGAAATGTGACCCGTGTCACCACAGTTGTAGCACGTTATTGGTTTTCTATTCACTGGTGGTTGAGCGTCACTGGTTGCTTGACTGCTTCCAGCTTCACCTTTTTGTTTCGATTCACCGATTCTCCCGCGGTTATTCAGATAGTCTTCAATTATTTCACGCATCCGCTTAAAATTTTCGAATTTCATTGCCGCGATTGCGATTTGTAAGTCTGTATGCTTCAGCCCTTCCCGCGTGTACCGTATAACAGTTGATTCACTGAGCTTATAACGTTTGCCCAAAGCATACCATACATTCTAAAACAATAATCTGATATGCGTTCGTTTGGTTTGCGTCCCGCCCTTTCCATCGCGTAATGCACCTGCGCTTCATCGTAGCTCGTACCAAACTCGTACAAAAAATCATTTGCGAAGTCAGCCCATGTTGTATGCAATACTTGCAAAGAGTCGAGCCACATGTGCGAGGCTCCCTTCAACCGACTACAAATGGCCAACAGTAAACACTTTTCATCAAACCGATATGCATTAGAAACACTTTGAACACGATCAATAAACTGCTCCTCCGATAATGATTGAGGATTCGTCGGATCAAACTCAGGGATTGTTTCCGCTATCTCTTTCACGGAATAACTGTTACGCATCGGCCCGGTTGACGTCGACGGAGACGCTCCGTCAACGTTTCTTACATTTTGCTGGATATCGTTTGTTACACTGTCTGCACGTTGAACATGTTGCTGTAACAGCGACATGACATTTTCTAACACACCGCGAATGTCATTGATCTGTTCTTGCAAATTGTCGTTTGTCATATTACTAATTTCGATTTCATCCTGCCCGATTTCTTCACAAAGTCGCTGCACCAGCTTAGCACGCGTGCCTGTTGCCGACAAGCCTTTCTCCCTCAAAATGACATTGAGCTGATCGAGCTTCAAATCGTGCACTTTTGACATTTTCACGGGAGTTTTGTTTTGCTCACTATGTTCGTTATTCGCCCACTCGCTACTCGTTCGCACTTCAGCTTAATTTACCTCGCTTTTTCAATCAACCACTATTCCGTTTGTTTCTGCTCTACACTCGTTGCTACGTTCGCTTCAAATATGACGCTACGATCCCGTTATGTCGCACGACTCAGCACGTCCAGCGGAGCACCCCTGTGTATCTCGCAAAGAAACACTGCGACTGTACTTTCACTTTTCACCAAAACGTAGTGCTTCGTCGTTTCTCCGGACTTTCTGCGACATCCAACGTATTTCCCTTTATGCTAGGAAACTTTTTACCGCCCACAATATACACCGTGCATAATGTACAACGTGCACAACATCGTTAACGCACGCGATTCATGTATGTGTTTGTGACGCCCGCCGCGACGATGCACAAACCGTTATGAGCCGCACACACTCGAATGTTCCTGTAACGCCTGCTGCGACGTTAACAGACCGTTAGATGACGTATATTTTTCGAATGTTCTTGATCATCCGCCGTAACGTTAACAAATTTGCAACTCGGTTAACCGATTGAGGGCACAAACTACGCTTTTGGCCCCACACACGCAAGCCACCTTACATGTGCGCCCGCACTGCACAACGCGACATAAGCAAACCGTTTTGATTTGCACAAACCAAAGCCTAACTTCGCGCACTTGAAACACCTGCTAAGGCCACGCACGTCCTTTATCCCATATCTGAACTAAAAGGGTAACAGTTTGTTTATTTTTATATTAAAGGGAACAGTTTGTTTATTCAAACATTTAAATTTGATAAAAGGTTGTAAAATTGTGAAATATTCACGCTGCGCCGGTACAGCGCCCGCTCCGATCGCCGTTTGCCAGTTCACTTACTCTTCGCCCGTCTTCCCGCTGCGAACTCGCCACCACTCTCACTTCGCAGCGGTCGCCATTGTACTTGACTCTTACAGGATACTTAACCTACTTAACACACCCACATATGTCGGAAAAGATGCGGTCATTGGCGAGTGTAGAGAGGCTGAAGCAGTTGTCAATTGCGAAAGCAGCCCACCCGGAGGAAGTAAGAAAAGCGGTTTTAACATGGACGCCATACCGCAGGAGCAGCGAATTGACAGCCGAGCAGAAACAGAAGACGCGGTCACTCCTACAGCACTGTGGGTCAATATTTGCAGCAGAAGCGGGCGGAAGAACAGCCATAGTGAAGCACAACATCGACACCGGAAGTGCGAAACCGATCCGCCAACCGCCAAGACGAGTTCCTCTGGCCAAGAGGGACGAGGTCGCAACTTTAATTGAAAACATGCATGAAGAAAAGGTCATAGAGCCTTCGTCAGGCCCTTGGTGCTCGCCGGTCGTGGTAGTCAAGAAAAAGGATGGCAGTACCCGGTTTTGTGTGGACTATCGGAAGCTCAATGACGTGACCAAGAAGGACAGTTATCCACTACCTCGGATCGATGACACCCTGGACACACTGACAGGCACACAGTGGTTTTCCATGCTCGCCTTACGCAGTGGCTATTGGCAGGTGGAGCTTGCAGACAAGGACAAGGAAAAAACGACGACATAATCGTGATGGGCAAAAGCTTCGACGACCACCTGGAAAAGCTGAAGGAGGTATTTGAACGAATACAAAAAGCCAAAAAACCGGGCTTAACTCAACCCAAAGAAGTGCTCGCCGTTCCAAAAAGAGGTCAAGTATCTGGGTCACACGGTTTCCGCCCGCGGAGTACATACGGATGAAGGCAAAATCACGGCGGTGAAAGAGTGGCCCCGACCACGCAATCTACACGAACTCCGTAGTTTCCTGGGCCTGTGCACATATTACCGAAGATTCGTTCCTAGATTTGCGAATATAGCCGGCAGCTTGCACAAACTGACGAAAAAGAATCGAGCCTTTGAGTGGGGCGAAGAGCAGTAGCAAGCTTTTGCACGACTGAAGGAAAAACTGTGCACTGCTCCAATTCTGGCCTTCCCCGTGCCCAGAGAGATGTTTGTGCTGGATACAGATGCAAGCGGGCATAGTATTGGCAGTGTGCTATCACAGATAACAGATGATCAAGAACAAGTGATAGCATACTACAGAAAAATTTTGTCGAAACCTGAACGCAACTACTGTGTGACACGAAGAGAGTTGCTGGCAGTATTGGAATGCGTGAAACACTTCCACAAATACTTGTATGGGCAAAAGTTTCGCCTGCACATAGATCATGCGGCATTGAAATGGCTACTGAACTTTAGAGATCCTGATGGCCAATTGGCGCGGTGGATCGAGCGACTGCAGAGCTACGACTACACGGTAGAGCATCGCAAGGGTAGCAGCCATGGAAATGCCGATGACTTGTCACGCCGTCCGTGCAAAACCGAATGCAGGCATTGTAAGCGTTATGCCAGAGGAAGAGTGGTCTGCGGAGAGGATACAAAAGGACCAGCGCGAGGATACGGATATTGTTAAAATCATCGCAGGCAAGGAGCAAAGCGCACATCCGGACTGGCAAGAGATGGCCGGTGAAAGCCCGATCGCGAAAGCTTACTGGGCACAGTGGCAAAGTCTGCGGCTGACTGATGGCTGCCTATACCGCGAGTGGGAGAGTGACGATGACCGGACCAGCAATTCTCTAATTGTAGTCCCGAAATGCAGGATCAACGAGGTGACCGAGGCATATCATAACGACTCCAGCGGAAGGCACCTGGGCATCACAAAAACTGTCGCCAAAATAAAAAGACGTTTCTACTGGGTAGGATGCCAGGAGTCTGTAGCCGATTGGATTAAGAGCTGTGATCGATGTTCGGCTGCGAAAGAGCCGACAAGACGATCTCAAGGCCGCATGCAGCAGTACAACGTGGAAGCGCCCTTCGAGCGAATTGCCATGGACGTCGCCGGCCCTTTCCCACTTAGCACTCAAGGCAACAAATATGTGCTGGTGGTAATGGACTATTTTAGCAAGTGGCCCGAAGTGTATCCTATTCCTAACCAGGAGGCCACCACGGTCGCGGAAATGCTGGTGAACAACTGGGTGGCCAGGTTTGGAGTTCCGCTGGAGTTGCACTCGGATCAAGGCCGGAATTTCGAGTCTGTGGTATTCAAGGAAGTGTGTGAGCTCCTAGGAATAAGGAAAACTCGCACCTGTCCTTTGCATTCCCAGTCCGACGGCATGGTTGAACGATTCAATCGGACGCTGGAAGAATATCTGCGGAAAGTAGTAGGCAGGAATCAAAAGGATTGGGACACGCATATCCCACTGTTCCTGATGGCGTATAGGTCATCCCCGCACGACACGACATCACTCACTCCAGCCCGAGCAGTGTTCGGCACGGAGCTGAGGTTGCCTGCTGACTTGAAGTTCGGAGTGGTCAGCACGACGGAAGGTGCTAGGACTAATTACGCATTCAATAAGCAGTCGGAACTGGAAGAAATCCACCAGTTTATAAGGGACCGTATCCAACTGGTCAGCGATAAGATGAAAGTCTATGGGCTAACACAGCAGGGTTCCAAGAAGGCGATCTGGTAATGCTTTACAACCCGCAGCGGAGGAAAGGTTTGTCTCCAAAACTTCAAACGTCATGGGAAGGACCGTACAAGGTCATGACCAGGATTAATGACGTGGTGTACAGGGTTCAACGCTGCTGCAACAGAAATGCTAGGTTGAAAGTAGTCCATTTGGAGCGCCTGGCGTCTTACTCCGGCGGAGCTTCGGCACTTGTTTGGGAAGAACAAGTCTAAGTGGTGGGCAGTGTAACGATGACGCACTCTTTTGCTGTGCTATGCATGAATGCTTTTACGAGCATACTTTTAGGCATGCACTTTGGAGTACGGCCGTTTTGCTATAATTCCGATATGGCAAGGATGGTTCGTGATGGTAATGGGCTGTGCGAGAACGATCGAGAGAGATTCCAACTGGAATGTGTGAGAACAATCGGCGCGATAACCAGACAAGTATAAAAGGCAGCCGTGTGCAGCGCAGGGGGACAGTCTTATTTGATCATTTTCATTGTAGTCATTTTTACTTTTTACAACTTCTTTTACAAGCAGACCAAAAGAACTAATAAAATCCATTAAATTTTTGTTTTTTCCGTAGCGCTACCACCTTATAAATGCGTCTTGGCGATCGCTTAATCATTAAAAAATCTGAAATGTGTCTCTATATTTTATAAAAAATTTTATTTTCTGTTCGCGTTGAAATTTTTTCAATGTGGCAATCTTGGCAAGCAAAATCTTTATATATCCTTGAACACACCCACTGGCTAGCAAGGATTTTCATGTATTTTGTCTGTGCTTGAACATACACTTTTGTCCGCATATTTGCTTAATTTCACTTTTACCGCGTTTTCGAGTACATTTTTCAATTTATTTTATTTATTAACCAGATTCTGAATTAAGGAGAGAAAATCGTAAGTTTCTTCAAATGTTATACTGTTTTTTTAGTTTTCAATACTTAAAATTGTTTATCCCTTTCGGTACTTCTTTTTTGTTTTAGACTTTAAAAATCATTCTTTTCCATTTTATTACTGTTTAAGCCTACATAATGAATAATCAAAAGTAATTTTTTTAAATATTGTTCGAAAAAGTGGTTTTTGGGCATCATGCCATGTGGCATAGAATGTACTTAAAGGAAAAAAATTATTATTTTTAATTATTAAGATTTATTTATTAGATTTAAAACAGAACTTACTAATAAAATAAGCTGGGTAGGTATATCAGAGACATATCTGATAGATCAGTACATGATTTCCTGGTACACAGATGGCTCCCTAACGGAGGAAGGTACCGGAATCAGGGTGTATGGACCTGGGATTAGTTACTCGGAACCTACAGGAAAGCAGACCACCATTTTCCAGGCGTAAATATACGCCATTGTGAGGAAATACCGGAACCAGAGGATCGCGATCCTGTCAGACAGCCAAGCGGCAATCAAGGCATTAAGATCCTACCAGGAATCCTCGAAACTAGTGTCGGAATGCCTTGAGACGCTGAACGAACTTGGCCGTTACAATCAGGTATGGGCCTTCTGGGTTCCGGGTCACGCCAGTATTGATGGGAATGAGCAGGCCGACAAACTTACAAGAAGGGGGCGTCCACCCCATTCGTCGGCCCAGAACCCTTCTGTAGTCTAGACAAAGGAGCACTATCCATCCCACGAGATAACCATCCGGAATCAATACTGGGAAAATCAACCAGGCCTTGAACATTCCAAGATGGTTATTGGCTCTTAAAACAAGAAAAGGTTCGAGGAATGTATGAGTCTCTCAAAGAATAATCTAAGGATTATCACAGGTATATTGACAGGGGATTGTAGACTGAACTATCATCTAACCAAACTAGGTATCAGGGTGAACGAACTCTGTAGGTTCTGTTTGCAGGACAATGAAACTGCAATACACATACTAGGCATATGCCCTGCACTAATATACAAACGAAAAAAGCATCTCGGTGATTTTATTATACCAGGTTCGGACTAATTTTCCAGAGGCTTAGGAAATGTACTAAGATTCCTCTTGGATACTGGACTCACGGACGAACTGTGAAGGCCAAGATGGGGGCACAATAGATCTTTTAGGTCGCAGTGCACATTCCCCGCCAATAATAACTTAATAGTTCACAAAATACAATAAAAAAACATAAAAAAGAAAAATTGTATTGCTTATAAATGAAGCGTGCAGCCACTGCCGCTATACAATCAAATCAAAAATTGTATTTCCGTTGGGTACCCAACCCAAGAAATAAAAAAAATCGTACAACCTTGGTGAACTATATTTGGGATCTAACTTTTTTTACACTTACTAAAGCAATAAATACTTACTAGATTACTTACATAAAGCTATGAAATAAATTGATTTTTGTAATAGAATAAATAATAGTACGAAGTGATCTTTTTTGTAAAATACGCAGCTCGATAGGAACGCGCACTTTCTGAACCCTTACAATTTACTGGTTACACTAATCAAAATATTTTTTCATTATTTGGTATAAAAAACTTTAGAGAAAAATACAAAATATATAAAAATATAGTATCCACAAGTTTTTTGACCTAAAACAGCCACTGAAAAGAGACTATGCCATATGGCATAGAATAACCGAAAGGGTTATGGAGCAATGAGCAATTCTTCCAATTCATCTTTTTTTTGGAAACGGGTTCTACAAAGCGAGCAAAAGTTAAGTATCGAAAGCAAAAATTTAACGACAGCTGGCTGGAAATGGAAGAACTCAAGGGATGGCTTGAAAAAATCGAAACGAATTATTTCAAATGCAAGTGAGCAGATTGCGACGTTTGATTTCGATGTTTGAAAATATATGTAGGGAAACTTGTAGGAAAAATTTATATTTGAGTAAGGAAAAATAGGGATTTTCTTGAGATGAGGTAGGGATTTTTTCAAAAATTTGTTGGCATCACTGGAATATGTCTCTGCGCACTCGGGGGACCAGCCGAACACGACGCCTTGTCTTGTCAGCGCGTTAAGTGGCGCTGCGATGTGCGCATATTTTGGTATGAATTTGCGAAAAAATCCAGTGAGGCCCAAGAATCTTCTGACCTCGACTGCATTTCGCGGAACCGGAAACTGTGCAATTGCAATCGTCTTAATATCCCCCGGGATTAAACCGCGTTCATCGATTTTATGGCCTAGGAACACCACACTGCTTTTGAGGAACGAGCACTTCGACACACGCAGAGTTAGGCCTTCCGGTGTGATAATGTCCAAAAATTCTTTCAAATAACGCAGGCCCTCCTCCGCCGTTTTCGACGCGATTATTACTTCGTCCACGTAACTCACAATTTTGTCTGTCATCGGTCTAATCACTTCCGCCATCATGCGTTGAAATGTACACGGCGCATTCCGCAACCCGAACGGCATCCGATTAAATTCAAAGTGCCCATTATGTGTTACGAATGCTGTATACTGACGCGACTTTTCTTCAACTTCGACTTGATAATACCTGGACATTAGATCGAGAGTCGTAAAAAAACTTTTCCCGGCGAGGGTTGACAACACTCCATCGACCGTTGGCATTGCCCATGGTTGTTTTTCTGAAATTGTGTTTAGTGCCCGATAGTCTACGCATAATCTGTCCTCTCCGTTCTGTGTTTTTACTAGCACGATTGGCGATGCGTATAGCGACTTAGAGGGTCGGATAATGTCGAGCGTTAACAGTTCATCTATGATTCGGTCTACCACCGCACGCTTCGGTATGGGAATCGAATATGGTCTTTGGACGATCGGCTTTGTTGTTGTGAGCACAATCTCCATCTGTACACGCCCGCACCTCCCGATATCACACAGTTGTTCACTTATGCAACGCGAATATTGACTTAACAGCCCTACTAACTTGTTTACATCAGCGGTCGTCAACTTGTTCCCGTAGTTCAATTGCTTTGCATCAATCGTCATGACCTTGCATTCTCCACCCTCAATCACAACACGACCCCTTGACTTGATGTCGACGCCGATCAGCACGTCGTATGTCATCACGGCATCGTCAACTATGAGCGAATCACCTTCAAAGTTCTTTTCATCAATTCGCATTTGGATCACAAGTTAGGTTAGGTTAGGTAGGGAAGGGTGTGTGCGGCAGGACCGCACTTCCACTCGGAGGCCAAAATGGCCCATTGTGAATCCCTTCTTATGGCATTCCGGAGCTAACTAATAGTCTCAGTCAAGGGGAAACCAGTTCGACCTCTTAATGAAGGAGAGCAGATTCCAGATTTCGACCTTCGCCGCGCAAGCCAGGTCTGTCAGGAATCTTGACCCCAAGGTGCGGAGTCGGCGTTCCTGCAGAGCCGGGCAGTGGCACAGGAAGTGTTGTATCGTTTCTACTTCTTCTTCATCTCCACAGCTATGGCAGACATCACTGGACCAGAGGCGCGATTTGGTAAGCATAGATCCAATAGTGCAGTGTCCGGTGATGACTCCAACGAGCTGTCGAATGTAGGTACGACTCAGGGACAGTACGAATCGTGTTTTCGTCAAGGAGAAAGAGGGCCACAGTGTCCGGCAGGTCCCGCGTTCGGTCCTGGTTCGCCATGACGACTCAATTTCCTTTTTGGTCAACCTGTCAATATACATATACAGGGCAGATATCAGAGGAAACACAGAGGTGGCAGACAAGGCGACCCCTTTTTTTGCCATCTCGTCCGCTGCTTCGTTCCCCGCCACTTCTGACTGGCCCGGAACCCAGCAGAGAGTGACCTGGTGGTGCCCAATGCCTTGAAGTGCGGTACGACACCTCTGCACTACCTTTGATTTCACAACAACTGATTCCAGCGCTCTAAGCGCCGCCTGACTATCCACGAAAATTGTGACATCTGTGGGTGGTAGCCCACTGCCACGGATAAGTTCGGCAGCCTTCAAAATTGCATAGATCTCTGCTTGGAAAATACTGCAGAGGTCCGACAGTCTGAATGACATGTGGGTCTGCAGTACGTCGGAGTAGACACCAGCTCCAGTACCTTCCTCCATTTTGAAGCTGTCGGTGAAAACGGTGATGGAGGCGTCTCTCGTCGCACCTGTCAGCTCCCATTCCTCCCTTGTAAGATATGAGGCTAGTGCGCGCGAGTAACGTTGCCGTTGCCGCAAACGTCAACGCCACCAGACTATCCCAAAGGCTTAGCAAAAGATTGGTCAGCATAAAACTCGCTACAAAGCAAGCCGACCAATAAAATAAACACTTGACCGATGTCAATCAACCCGGAATCACTTTCGATCGTAAATTCGGTCAAGCGATCATTTTTCACTCGACCGATGTCAATCAACCCGGAATTACTTTTGAGTTTTTCCGTTGCGACCATAAATTCGGTCAAACGATAATTTTTCATAAACACACTTAAGTGTTGTTACAGCGAAGAACGAATTGCGCCAATGTTGTGCAAAGCGGCCAATCGCTGCGATCAAGTTTCAATGGTCGTAAATTCGTTTAATCGCTGTCACAACAAAAAACCCATTGCCAAAACATTTTTACTTTCTCTCTCCTCCATTCCCTTCGCCTTCTCGATGGTCATGCTTCTAGATACATAAGAATAATTTTGTACATAGGAATAAGAGTTTAGCTTAAATCAATTTTAATAAAGAAAATTAATTCTGGTTTCAACCTCGAATCAACTCAGACGTTGGCCTTAAGGTCTAAAACTAAAAAACAACATAATTGGCGCAGTCGAGGGCTTCTTATCCTAAGATAAGACGAAAAGAACCAACATAAAAATAATAACTAAACTTGTCTAAAGACACCATCAAACCTAAACGCGGAAAATTTTACAAAATTTCAAAAGTATAAAGTTTAAAGTTTTAAAGTATTTAAGTGCAACCGCGATAAAGGAAAATCGAACGGAAAGAACGGAACAGTGACGATAAAAGGAAGCCCACCTTCAATCAAAAAAATATACAAAGCAATTGAAATCTACGAAGCTCGAGCACAGCTATACTCAAAGGGAGCGGAAACAGAAAGGATCCACAATCTCATCAGTAAACTACAGCACTTGAGAAGAAGAATAAATAAAAACTAACAACGATGGAGACACAGCAACAGCAACCGCAGTCGCAGATCCAGACATTTTCAATCAAGGCGACGGAACTAATCAAGGAAGCATTGAGGAGCAAGGAGTTCCACGGAGACAAATCCAACGATCTCTCCACTGTCGTGAGGGAGATGGAACTGATGCTGCAGCTCTTCGGGGACAACTGAAAAGTTACGTATACCTCCGTCACATCAGGACAATTCCAACAACAAAATAATTCAGGACAATTCCGACAACAAAATAATTCAGGACAATTCCGACAACAAAATAATTCAGGCCAATTCCGACCACAATATAATTCAGGACAAATAAGACAGTTTAGTAACACAAGAAACACTAACAATTACCAATATAACGGAACGGAGCCAATGGAGGTCGAACACCTTCAAAGTGAATCAAATTTTCAGTTACCAGCCGGGAATTAAGTCTTCCGATAATCGAGCTATCGGTAGGTGACGAAAAGTTGAGGTGTCTTGTGGATACAGGATCCACAACAACTTTGTTAAGCGACGACAAGTTTACTAAATACAAACGACTCGCACTAAAGGACGGTATAAAATTTAACACATTGAACGGACAAGCGACTATCACTCATGAAATCATAACAGAACTCCCGAAGGAATTCAACGACAACAGATTCATGAGCTGGAAACTTACAAGTTTTAAGAATAAAGAGTTTGACGGCTTAATAGGACATAATATATTAAAACCATTTTGGGAAATATTAAATTTAAAAACTAACACACTTAGCATAAAAGACAATAACATAAAGTTCGTTAATGCATGCCCTTACACAGCCGAGGAAATACACCAATTGGAAGGCCAAGAATACACGATAACAGATTTTCAAGCCCTTTTCCAGTCATTAAATTTTGAAGAAAGACTACAATTGGAAAATTAATAACACAAAATAAAGGAATATTTCCCAAAGAGGGGCACCAGCTGACATGCACAACCGCGATACAACACGAAATAATAACTACGTCCAATACACCTGTATATTCGAAAATATACCGATATCCCCAAATACACGAAGAGGAAATTCGTAGACAAATTGAAGAAATGCTAGCTCAAGGTATAATTAAGGAAAGCAATTCACCATATAACAGCCCACTATGAATAGTACCAAATAAAGTCGACAATTCAGGGAAAAAGAAGTGGCGAATTGTAATAGACTATCCCAAACTTAACGAAATCACTGTCGATGACAAATTTCCTATTCCAAATATGGAAAATATACTAGATAAATTGGGCAGAGCAATGTATTTCACAACCCTCGACTTGGCGAAAGGCTTCCATCAGATTCTCGTAGCAGAAGAAGATAGAAGAAAAACCGCCTTCTCCACGCCACTTGGTCACTACGAATACATCCGTATGCCATTCGGTTTAAAAAATGCTCCCTCCACATTCCAAAGAATGATGAACTTCGTCCTAAAGCACTATATTAATAAAATTTGTGTTGTATACTCGTACATATATGGATGATATCCTTATATTTAGCACATCTCTCACAGAACATGCAGAAAGCATTAGGAAAATTTTCAACAAAAAAAAGACTTAAGCTAAATATTCCATGAACACCTAAACAGATAAAATCATTTCTCGGTGCAGCGGAGTATTACAGAAAATTTATTAGGGATTTCGCCAAGGGGCAAGAATGAATGTAAACGACTCCAACTACATTAACGCTTTCGAGAAATTAAAGGAAATTATTACAGACACTCCAGTACTAAAATACCCCGATTTTAATAAAAGATTTAACCCTACTGTCATAACGTACGTCTGCGAGACGTATGCTCTTTTTACGTTTTGTGCAATAAAGCGCAATATCAGTTTAAGATCGTAAATCTTTATACGTCTCCCAGACGTATCGTTATGATTTCAGGGATAAAAAATAACGTTATGACACCAGGGTTAAGGTAGTAACAGATGCAAGCGACTTTGCAATTGGTGCAGTATTGCAACAAGAGAACCACCCCATTTGCTTTGCAAGCAGGACTCTAAACGAACACGAGAGAAATTATTCAACTACCGAAAAAGAACTGTTAGCCATCGTATGGGCAAAGAATATGAAGTAATATAGAACGCGCATGTGGGCACAAAAGTGTTTTCGGCTGTTATGATGCGAGCGGGAAGAGCGAAGCGTAGGCATTTAAGAATGTTAAGTTCATAACATTTTCTGTTAGATTTGCGTAGGACAACAGTAAAAAGCAATGTTATTGTTCGCAACGGCTTCACTCGTGTACATTGAAATGGTGGTTGCTTTAGCGTAGTGATCGCTCAATCATTTTTTGCATGTAGTATGTACGTTTCTTGATCTTGTTGCGCAAGCAGAGAGCAAACAACGAACCAAAGCATCGTAATCGTCGTTTCAACGAAGATGACTCGGGATTCGCTTATGTTTTTTTGTTGTCGATTATTGTGTGTATGCTTTTTTGGTTTTGCTGCACAAATTGCTGTAATGTCACTATCAATCGAAACTTTGTGGTGTATGGCTGTTTGCTCAGATGCTGCGCTTTGATTGATTTAAAAAACCTGCAAATATTCAGACGTGGCTGAATCCAATTTGAAATTTTTACAAATATTTTTACGTGGCGAGTTCCAAGTAAAATTATTTGTTTATATTTTGACGTGGTTGATACCAATTTTGAACCTTTTGCAGCTGTTTTTTGACGTGGTTGAATCCAATTTGAAATTATTACAAATATTTTTACGTGGCGCATTCCAAGTAATATTATTTGTTTATATTTTGACGTGGTTGATACCAATTTTGAACCGTTTGCAGCTGTTTTTTTAACGTGGTTGAATCCAATTTGAAATTTTTACAAATATTTTTACGAGGCGCATTCCAAGTAAAATTATTTGTTTATATTTTGACGTGGTTGATACCAATTTTGAATTTTTTGAAGAAGTATTTTAACGTCATTGTCCTACATTGTAATTCCATTTTGTGTTTCGGATTGTAACAATATGGCTACAAATATAAAGGCAAATAGGAATTCCTCAACGTCTGGAATTCAATGTTGTGTTCGCAGTTGCAAAAAATCGAGACGACAATACGAGAATCTAAGATTATTTAGATTCCCCGCTGCTGCTTTCGAGTTTGGCCAAATTTGGCGCGAAAAATGCAATATATCTTATGACGACTACAACCGAAAACTGTATATTTGTGAAAATCATTTCTCCAGCACTTATGTAGGGAAAAGGTTTCTGAAAAAAGATGCGATTCCAACCTTAAACTTAGACGAAGATCCTGAGATTTCGGATGAAGAATTTTTAGAACCAGATTCTTCATTGAAACGACCCCGTTATGATGACATAGTATGCAGTAATTGCGAAAAAAAATTTCAAAATAACCCATTATTACAAAAAGAAATACAGCGACTGTTATGGAATAAACACTTCAGACTAAAGAAATGGTATCACGTTGGAACTAGAAGATGTGGCCTACAGTAGAATTCATGGCTGACCGTGTGCATCTGGCTTTTGTCCCGAAGCTCAGTCTGGGGTGGGTTATGTAGGCAGCCATAAATTCGATAATCTTCGATACCGTAAAGGTCTAGGAGAAGAACGAGAGGGAGAGAAAGAAAAAAAATTATGCACACGATGAAAAAAAAGATTATATTTACCAAGAACGTAGACTGAAAAACTTATTATATGCTGTGACGATGCAACTTCCGAACACCCTCAAACAATGTGTAAGTGTTTCAGCGACATGTTGCCGACACATGCAGCGCAGTTACATTTATTGTGCTGCTCTACACCCGCCCTACCATGACTTCCATAAGATGTTTCCGAAAGTCCCAAACACTTCCCCTCTCACTAACTTTCAGACCATTTATAGTTTTTCAAATTAACAATTCATCTATATATATAAAAGAGAGTGGCAGTATGTGTGTGATCGCATCACGCTCAAACGGAACGGCCGATTTTCATGGGGTTTGTTTTGTTCGATTCGTATTAAGTCAGTTCAGGTTCGTGCGGAAAGAAAATTCCGGAAAATCGATTGGAAAAGTCGGAAAATTCATGCCATATTTGACCGTGAAGTTTGCACATTTTCAGATAATAACTTTGGAACCATAAGTCACACATCAATTAAATTCACTATGAACTTACTATTTAGTCATGTCCTGCGACAGAGAGAATGGGGCGGGTATTGGGCGAGGGGGTGTGGCACCACCCATACAAGCCAAATCTTAATAATGGAATATCTTTGAAATTGTAAGGCGCACAGCATTGAAATTTGGTATAGCGTCGACCCATAGATGAGTCATTCTACTGGTAAGATTTGATGGGCGTTGGACAAGGGGCGTGGCACATTTTTTGTGACCCAAATATTTCGCTGAACTATAAGTCGCACAGCAATGAAACTAAGTACGAACCTACCATTTATTTATATCTTTCGACAAAGGGAATGGTGCGGGTATTGAACAAGGGGGCGTGGCACCGCCCATACAAGCCAAATCTTTAATATAGAATATCTTCAAAATTGTAAGGTGTACAGCATTAAAATTTAGTATAGTGTCGTCCCATAGATGTGTCATTCTATTGGTAAGATTTTATGGGCGTTGAAAATGGGGCGTGGCACATTTTTTGTGACCCTATTATTCCGCTGAACTATAAATCGCGCAGCAATGAAACTAAGTACGAACCTCCCATTTATTCATATCTTTCGACAAAGGGAATGAGGCGGGTATTAGACAAGGGGCGTGGCACCACCCATACAAGCCAAATCTTAATAATGGAATATCTTTGAAATTGTAAGGCGCACAGCATTGAAATTTGGTATAGCGTCGACCCATAGATGAGTCATTCTACTGGTCAGATTTAATGGGCGGTGGACAAGGGGCGTGGCACATTTTTCGTGACCCAATTATTCCGCTGAACTATAAATCGCGCAGCAATGAAACTAAGTACGAACCTACCATTTATTCATATCTTTCGACAAAGGGAATGGTGCGGGTATTGAACAAGGGGGCGTGGCACCGCCCATACAAGCCAAATTTTTAATAGAGAATATCTTTGAAATTGTAAGTCGTACAACACTGAAATTTAGTACCCCTTCGTCCCATAGATGAGTCATTCTACTGGTAAGATTTGATGGCGTTGGACAAGGGGCGTGGCACATTTGTTGTGACCCAAATATTTCGCTGAACTATAAGTCGCTCATTTAAGTCGATCATTTTCTCCTTCGACAGAGGGCATTGTGCGGGTATTGAATAAGGGGCGTAGCCCTGCCAATATAATTTAAATATGGTTCAAGCGCTATCCATTTCTTTACTGAAACTTAGCAGCAACATTGCTTACTTGAGGGCCTCGATTGCGTTAATCAGTAGCTCCCTCCTCTTTCTTTAGTTGGGTTTCTTCGTCAATTTGCATCGCCATTGATTCGCCATCTCGCGTATTTCATTATAAAAAAACAACAAATGTCGTGCGGGACGAAGTTCGCCGGGTCAGCTAGTTTTAATATAAATAAATCATTGAACTGCGTCAGGAATATATGTACATAGCAAAAATTTCAAATGGCATAAATGTAAAAGAAAATGGTATAAACGTAAATGTATTTACGCAAGTGAATATGTTGCGAAGAATATGTTGCATAGCAAATGTTGCGCGAGAACAAATGTATATACGGGATGACAACTTGTATGTGTATGCATTTATGTAGTTGGTTGACACACCGTATGAGAAAATAACTTTAAGGCGAAGATATGCACAATGGAAACAAAGAGAAAAGAGAAAAGCAACTTACATGGGAATTCGGCAGCGCGATCAGATGAAGGCCTCCAGCTGAGTCGAAGCTTATGTTGCTGAGCTGAAAAAAATGTTATTGGCACATGTTCGCCTCTCTATACATTTCTCTCAATGTCAATTTATACCAGATCGCGAATTAAGTTACAAAAGGGAAAATGATAAGCTAATGATAATTATGTACATGAACTTAGACTTAAAAAAAAATAGTGCAATAGCTAAAATTTACATTTTTTTTATTTAAGAACTGTGATATTTAAGTTTAGGATTAAGTTTAAGATAGTTAAGATAAGGATTTAGTAAATATATAAAATATAATTTAGAAACAAATTTCCTGAGAGTGGTAATAGTGACATGGCATAATGAAGTTTGGCGAAAAGTAATTAACAAAGTTTAGTCCCGAGGCACATTGGTGGAGTTGAACTTAAGCCGATGGCGAGATTGACGATGATTAAGTTGAAATAAGGTTAGGAACACATTTTTTTTTCCACGAGTTAGGTTGTTTTCATTGGCGAAGTTCTCGATCTGATGCGAATAATGGGCTTAGTTGGCGTTCTTTTTAGGGTGGTCCTTCACATAAATTTTGCTCTCCGGTTAGAGCAACGGCCATGCGGCCAGCACAAGCCGCACCGCAAATGAAAATACCCAATGCACTGCAAATTTATTTGCGTGTAAAAAACTGAATTGCGCTTTGCAAAATGGACAACTAATTAGACTCTTACCGAATAATGTGTATGTATGCTGCACTGAAAAATCTCTGCGAATATCGCGACTGCGATACCGTCAACTTGCGATCCTGCGAGCAGAGTCGAGGATTGTAATGCCCCTTTCCACTTTTATTTTACCGTGGTAGCGCACAAAATGTTTCTTTTCAAATGTCACAATTCACTCACTGAATTTTTGTACTTCAACACCGAAATAGATAGATGGGAAATATATGTATAAATATATATATTTTGTGGTCCTTATTCGTCGACCGATCTGCCCGAGAGTTGGATTAGAAAAGACCGAACTTCCGCGGAAATGCAACGAGGGTAGTCCGCGTGGTGTATATTTGACACTTGCTGCAGTTGGTAGCATGCATTTGTGACAGACTTTGTGACAAAAGTAATCGGTTTTGCAAGAGGATTTTCCTGGCCACCTCGTTTGCAATGTTTTTAAATATAAGAAAATGTTAATTGACTAATGTAAAAATTGTATTAGGATTTCGGGAATTTTAACCTGCTGCATGTCTTTAGCGTGGTATATGCCTAATTTGCCTGTTTCAACATCTTTCAGTTCGTACATGCAATTGCCTTTTATTGCTATTACTATTGCTTTAACAAACACTGGGGCAAACTTCGCGCAGAATCTCTTGCTAGCATCACTTAAAACAAAATTTCTTCGATATACCTTGTCTCCAATTGCAAATGGTTTGTTTCTGCTACGAAGATTGTAACGCTTAGCAGAATTTTCAAATGCTTTCATGATGTTCTCGACTATTTCAGCGCGAATGATTTGTAAGCGATTGGGGCTCGAAATTTCAATATTGCTATTTTCAAGAGATGATAATTTTCGTAGTAGCGCATATTCGGCTCCGTGGCTTAGCATTTGTTGACCAAATAAAGCATAATATGGACTACATCCAATAGTTTGATGATATGAGCCTCTCAACGATTCGGCAATATCTTGTAAATGCTTATCCCACAGGGTCTGATCTTTCGCTAAATAAGTGCGTATACCAACTACAACAGAATGATTCACTCTTTCGCTCGCATTTGCTTGCGGCGAATACAGTGCTGTGAATTTGTGCTCAATCCCACGCTCTTCTAAGAATTTGTTGAACTGGACACTTTTGAACTCACTACCATTATCGGAAAGAATTATTTCAGGTGTTCCAAAAATTGGAAATATTGATTCTTTTAAATATTCACAAATTACGGACGAACTAAACTTTTTGATAGCTTTGAGAAACACAAATTTAGTAACATGATCAAGTACAATTAGAATTCCTATGTTACCGGACTTGCATCGAGGATAAGGACCTAACAAGTCTATGTACAATTTTTGAAACGGATGACGTGTAATGAACAAATCACGAGATTTGTGAATTATTAACGAACGGAATAGATTCACGTCACCAAATGCAACTCTGTAACACACATGGGCATTGGCAACGCTGATCTATTACAACTCGGCAAAGGCCAGAAAAAGGAAAAAGAAGCCGAAAAACAGGATGCTCGAGGAAGTATCGCCTGATCAGCAGAGGAGAACGGTCGTAAATCGCAACGAGAGAGTGCAAGTGCATCAGCAGACGGGAGGCAGCGTGGTGTCAGCCAGGCGAGGCTCGAAAAACGTGCCCAAATTGTGAGGCAGGAAGGAGTGGCGGAACCGGCCACGACGTGCAGCGGGTGCTGTACCCGAGGGGCAGCGAAACACGCAGGCAGCCACCCCTACGGTCGACTCGACACCAAAGCCCCCGCGTCGACATAATTAATTCGCGCAGGCATCAATGGCGTCGCCAATTCGCTAAGCACCCACACCATCCACGGCGAAGTTAACGGAGACGCAGGTGCGGTGTTCCACGGCGCACCAACAGCAACGACACTGCCGGCGCTCCAACGGCCTGCAAGAGCACGACGTCGACCTACGGCCGTCATCCAGTGATACAGCCGCCATCAGGGCGCGGGAACTCGTGGTTGAGCATCAACTCGACGCCAGTAGCGCGAACGATCTTCCAAGCCACGCCTTGCACCACTCCAGCCTGGCGCCGCCCAGCACGTGCCCCTCGTGCGAGCACTGTAAGACAATTTGTAAGCAGCCACTCCTCACGAGCGCATCATCAGCCCGCGCCCAACATCGGGTCGCCAGTAAGACATTTGGCGCCCACCAACCGAAAGCGCGCTATTGGGGCGCAATTACAGCAACAACGAGGCGATCCCATAACGGAACCCAGTGGCGTGACTCCGGGCGCCAATAATGGCGGCCGCCGCCAGTAGACACGAGGGCGAATAACGGAAGCAAGGGACCAGCGGATAACGAACACGGCATCAAGAAGCAGAGAGGCGAGCAGACCCGCGGCGTAGCCCGTGCGACGGCAGCGAGGGAGAAGATCATTTTAAGGCATATTTCTATTAATTAAGGGGAGAGGAGCAGTGGCTCAATTTAAAGTAAAAGGGAAACGGGTATGAAGAACAGGTATCGACAGGGGTAATGTATACTGCGATTTTATCACTGGTGGTTAGCCCTTCTTAGTCTACATTATTCGTTACATTTGTTTTTCAGCACGGCGATTCGCGGAGGAGGCCTTCTACGCAGGAGTTGTTGGATGCACGTGAGTCACGAATTTTAATTTACGTACTTATAGTGTGGGCTTGAAGGGTTGGCAGCTACCAAGCGCATTTAAAAGCGGGTGCATACAATCGTACGAGGGTGGTATATCAGTGTTGCGCCCATTCAACGAGGGGCGAAAATTGTAATGAATGTTGCGCAACCGAGGTAGGCAGTCACGTAGATTAACTGTGGGTAGTGAATAAGCAAAGTGAATTCTAACCAGGTGTTGGTAGATATTTAAGCAACTTGTAGAGGAACTTTCTGAACATGTTATTAAAAGTAATTATAATGTAATCCAAGTGTTGTTTTTCGGAGGTATATCAAAGAACAGGTAATTCGGAATTGGGGATCTGTGGTGATGGCGCGTAGCAGGTCCAAGGCAGGGTGAGTGATGAAGCGCGAGTGCGAACACCACCTCAGCACTCCGCAGCGATAAGACGCCACCGTTTTAGACCTTGAGACCGATTCGGAATGCCGCCTTTTTACCCGGTGACACCTTCTAAGGTTTTTCCATCTTGCTACCCCACGAATAAAAATGTTTTTTGTTTTTTTTGTGCAGAATATAACTAAAAAGGGACTCTATACAAACTTGTAGTGTAGGGAGCTTTCGGGAAAAGGTCGCGAACCCCCCCAACCGACTCTTTAGCTAGCCACATAAGGGTCCCGCTGACCGTTTTCGAGGCTTACAACATCGGTCAGTGTGCCGCACTCGACACCCCCCCCCCCTTAATCAAGACGTGACATTACATTACAAAAATGGCGCCCAACGTGGGGCCCAAAAGGGAGTGGGACGCTCGCAACCAACGCGAGGACCACCCCAAAGCATAATATTATTTTAGAAGGAGGCATTCCATTCGGCCCGAAACACTAAACAAAGGTTTCCTGTGCAACAACACCTGCGCAAGGAGGTACAGTGGTGATCTGGTTTTTGTAATAAATCGTAATCCTTGGTGGACTGTAACTATTTGACAGCGACTAAATCCGTTCGAGTATGTTAACCCTAAGGCTCTTATGGTCTCTTTGCACTTATTAGAAAAATCCCTGTACGATAGCTTCACGAAGGGAGGGCATATCTTCATAGGAACCCTTGGTAATTCCGGAACTGGATGTTGCCAGGACATACTTCAATTAGCCGTAAGCAACTGGAGTCCGCAACACTTGGCTCTTGGTACCAATTGGGATAATAATTTTGTTTTAAATTGCTAACCTCATTCTCCTTATAGTATGTTTTCTTAAAATTCCTGAGAGCTAATTCTTCATTTATATCTCTCTTTGTGACTTCTCATATATTCAAAAAGCTGCTCAGTAATCTAGCTCATATATGTACATCCGACATTCTACATTTTTGTTTCTATCCTTTTTACGACGTCTTGTTACCCTATTTTGTTGTATCCTTTTTCTTCTGTGAAGCTATAACCTTATTCAATATGCGGTGGTGTCCTTGTTCGCGACGACGCGAATTTAATTATATTATCTGTTCTTTCTCTTATACCTCCACACGAAAAACACTCATCTTTTATATATACAACAAATTCTATATTAAGAAATATTAAGAAATCCTTTATGTAACCGGTAGACACACAGATTACCTTAAGTATTCATAATAAGAAAGATTTGGTAAAACCGATTTATGTTACATCCCTTACTCTCAATAATTCATACGTTAATTGAAACACAAATGGCTGTAGTACGGAGCACGGAAAATATTCCAGCCCTGGCCCCCGGCACAGCGGAAAGCTCCTGTACTATTTGTTTAACTCCAATACTAGACATTCAGGAATGTGTAACAACCTTATGTAATCACACATTTCATAAGCAATGTATTTCCCACTGGCTAACAGACTCGCATGAATGTCCGTGTTGTCGACAACTATGTCATTTCCGTGATTTGACATCCACTTCTGTACCCAGTAAGACCCCCTCAAACTCAACGAATGTAAATTCGAGAGGTCGAGCACGCGGGACGGTACCAAAACGACATAATACACGAAACAGTCGACGGGAGTTAGGATCTCAGACATCACAACGTACGAACATGTTAGCTGCAACTGAGACCGCAAATTTGTCCTTACCGTTATTAACGTCTTCGGATTCACCCAAAGAGGCTAATCCCGACATACCTTCTAGCCAATGGCATACAGAACGACAGGACATGAGACGGCAGTCCAATGTACCGCACTCGAATAATCATCTGAATCGTGACAATCAGAATCATAACCCAAATGTGACTATGGAACAAGTTTCCAATTTGATTGAGTCAAGTATCCAACGCCTGCTTGCAAACTTAACTGTACGACCTGAATGCGCTTCAGCTTCGCTGTCTTCGAATCCTATTCCGAATACTCCGCATCGTAACTATTCTAACCAGGGCATACGAGCTGAAAAGATTCCTTCCATTATTTACAACTGGGGAGTTACCTTTGATGGTTCCGCCACCGGCATTACTTGTGACGAATTCCTATATCGTATTCATGCTTTAACGGCTGAAAGCCTGGATGGAGATTTCGCTGCTGTCTGCAGTAACTTACACATTTTGTTGTCTGGAAAGGCTAAAGATTGGTTTTGGCGGTATCATAAACAAGTGACCCGAATTGAATGGCAAAGTTTTTGTGTAGCGCTCAAGTATGAATTCAAGGATCTACGTTCCAACTATGACATTCCTGAAGAGCTGCGAAATCGCAAACAACGAGCAGGGGAAACTTTTGAGTGTTATTATGACGCTATTACTGCAATTACTGACCGGCTAGCTCATCCTATTGAGGAAGAAGAGTTAATCGAAATAATTACGCGAAATCTGAGACGCGATATACGACATGAACTGTTGTATATCCCAATCATGTCCGTTGCTCATCTACGCAAACTTGTACAGATGAGAGAGAATTTCTTTCGAGACGATCTCTTCAAGCGAACTCCATATCGTAATGTTCCGAACCATGGTCCGCGTCCACGTTATGTGACCGCAATAGACGCAGAATCCTTAGTCGAACAAAATGAGTCGGAAGAATGTACTGAATTGAGTGTTGAAGAAGTAGTCCATCAAGAAAAGCTAGTAACTTGTTGGAACTGCAATGAGGAAGGACATTACTGGGACATGTGTGAACAAGAGCGAAAAATCTTTTGCTACGGCTGCGGAGCTAAAGACATATATAAGCCGCAGTGCACTCGTTGCCTTGGGAGGGCAAAAAACGTGCAAAAGACACCATTCGGCAAGAAACGAATGGTGAAATCCTAAATTCAATTCCCAATGGCGAAAGCTCGCGGAGATCCTCCCCAGAGCCTCCAGCAAAAGTATTACGTAACCAACACTCATTCAACACCAACATAAGTACAACCAGCGATACTTCAACTAACAAGGATGGCGACAAAGAAGTGAACCGGATCCTACCACTGCACGAACGCTGGCGGCGATACCAAGAATTACGAAACCGACTGTTCCCGAATGATGCGGTAGAGAAAGGCAGAAAACGACCTACCCGATCCACTTTGCGACAGCGAAAGTTTTGGAAAAATGTACGGGAACGACGAAAACTACTTATTGCATCAGTCGTTAACGATATGGCGGACGGGCGCTGTTACGCGGAAGTCCGATTGTTGAATCGCGCGGTGTATGGTTTACTAGACACAGGCGCTAACATTAGTTGCATCGGGGCAGATTTAGCCAGAGAAGAGATTTATCAAAACGAAAAATTCCATCGCTTCTATCGCTCCATCTATCAAACAAAATGTGATACTAGGTATTGACTTTTGGAGACAATTTCAGCTAGCTCCCGGAATTATTGCGTCGGTGTGCGCACAACAAGAAGTTAGGTGCGAGTCAACGAAAGACTATCTATATCCACTAAACGTATCTCAACAACAACAGTTAGAGGTATTCAAATCATTGTTTCCTAGTTTTGAAAAGCAAGGCTAAGGTAGAACTAGCCTAATCAAACATGATATAGACGTAGGAAATGCAAAACCGGTTAAACAACGTTTTTATCCTGTCTCTCCGGCGGTGGAAAAATTATCTATAAAGAACTAGATCGAATGTTACAGTTAGGGGTAATTGAACCATCCCACAGTGCTTGGAGTTCACCCATGCGACTTGTGATGAAACCGGGTAAAGTACGGCTTTGCTTAGATGCGAGGAAGATAAATGAAGTAACGAAAAAGGATGCGTATCCACTACCACCAATAGAAGGCATTTTTGCACGGTTACCTAAAGCAAACATTATATCGAAAATTGACTTAAAAGATGCATACTGGCAAATTGCACTAACCGAGGAAGCGAAAGCGATCACCGCGTTCACTATACCCGGACGACCTTTATACCAATTCACAGTCATGCCATTCGGGTTATGCAACGCGCCCCAGACTATGTGTAGACTCATGGATGAAATTATTCCGGCCGATCTAAAACATTGTGTTTTTGGTTATTTGGATGATTTGTGTGTAGTTTCAGACAACTTTGAGAATCATCTGTCGGTATTAGTACGCATAGCGGAACAATTCCGTAAAGCAAATCTCACCTTAAACATTAAGAAAAGTCAATTTTGTGTTACGAGAGTACACTATCTGGGATATGTAATTGGTGACGGCGGGATAGCCACTGATCCTAACAAAGTTGAATCTATTTTAGCTTGGCCTACGCCAAAAAACTTAAAGCAAGTTCGCGGATTTTTAGGACTAACAAGGTTGGTATCGACGGTTTATTCAAAACTTTTCAGAAATCGTTTTTCCAATTACGGAAGTCTTGTCAACAAAAAAGAAATTCACTTGGACCGAAGAGGCACAAACTGCCTTCGAAAAAATTAAAACGATGTTAGCTACAGCCCCTATCCTTCAAAATCCTGACTTTACAAAAAAGTTCTCATTACAATGTGACGCAAGTGACAGCGGTATTGGTGCGGTTCTCACCCAGTTAGATCAGGAAGGCGTAGAAAGACCTGTAGCATTCATGTCAAAGAAATTAAACACGGCTCAGCGTAATTATAGTGTTACCGAGCGTGAATGTCTAGCAGCGGTCACAGCTATTGAACGCTTTCGATGCTACTTAGAATTGCAGGAGTTTGAAGTAATTACTGATCATGCAAGCCTCGTATGGCTTATGAAGCAAACTAATGTGCGAGGTCGATTAGCTCGGTGGGTAATGAAACTACAATGTTACCAGTTTACTATACGACATCGAAAAGGTAAAGAAAACATAGTGCCTGACGCATTGTCACGAATGCACGCGGACGAACTGACCCTACTAGAACAGTCAGAAACGGGAGTAGATCTGGGCTCACCTCATTTTCAAGACGAAGAGTACGAAATGTTAAAAACAAAAATACGAAACCATTAGGAACAGTATCCGGACATCAAAGTGATTGACCGATTTGTGTATATACGTACCCAACATGTGGATGGTAGTGAACTGAGTGAGCAAAATGCGTGGAAACTGTAGATTCCAGTTGCGTTACGCCAAACAGTCGTATCACGCGCACATGATTGTGATACCTCTGCACACGGGGGAATGTGTAAAACGTTAGAATTGATTCGTCGCTACTTTTATTGGCCAGGTGTTGTGCGAGATGTGCGCAAGTATGTGCGGAATTGTGAAATTTGTAAGACCACCAAAGCTCCGAATATGACATTAAAACCCTCAATGGGTAACCAAACTATTTCCTACCGACCATTCCAACGATTATACATCGACTTACTAGGCCCTTATCCGAGAAGAAAACGAGGTCATATTGGCTTATTAATCATATTGGATCATATGTCGAAATTTCATTGGTTATGCCCATTAAAAAAATTCACTACGTGTACCATTATTGATTTTCTAGTAACCAACATCTTCCATGTATACGGGGTGCCGGAAAAGATAGTCAGTGACAACGGCTCACAATTCAAGGCACTTGAGATCAATGCATTTCTAACCCAATATGGTATCGAGCATATTTATACAGCTCTATATTCGCCCCAATCGAACGCATCTGAACGTGTAAATCGCTCACTGATTTCGGCTATCCGAGCCTATTTAAAAACCGATCAACGAGAGTGGGACGTCCATCTCAGTGCCATTAGCTGTGCTTTGCGGAATAGTTTGCATCAATCGATTGGCTGCACGCCTTATCATGCCTTGTTCGGCTTGGACATGATAACCCATGCTTCAATATACCAACTGTTACGAAACCTAAAAGCACTTGACGATCCCACTGTCCGACTTAAACGTGACGACCAACTCGCACTACAGCGCAATGACATAAGAAGAAAAATAACGGCTGCTTATGAGCAAAACGCGCAACAATATAACATGCGGAGCAGAATAGTCTCGTATAAAATAGGCCAGGAAGTGTTTAGACGCAACTTTGTGCAGAGTAACTTTGAAAAGAATGTAAACGCCAAACTTAGTCCGTCATTTATTAAAGCCAGAGTGAGAGAAAAAATCGGAAACCATTATTACCTATTAGAAGATCTACAAGGGAAGTTAGTAGGCACCTTTCGGCAGTGATTGTTCTTTTTCATAAAAATCTGTCGCGATGAGATCGGTCATATTTTTCTGTTTTGTAATGAACAAATCACGAGATTTGTGAATTATTAACGAACGGAATAGATTCACGTCACCAAATGCAACTCTGTAACACACATGGGCATTGGCAACGCTGATCTATTACAACTCGGCAAAGGCCAGAAAAAGGAAAAAGAAGCCGAAAAACAGGAAGCTCGAGGAAGTATCGCCTGATCAGCAGAGGAGAACGGTCGTAAATCGCAACGAGAGAGTGCAAGTGCATCAGCAGACGGGAGGCAGCGTGGTGTCAGCCAGGCGAGGCTCGAAAAACGTGCCCAAATTGTGAGGCAGGAAGGAGTGGCGGAAGCGGCCACGACGTGCAGCGGGTGCTGTACCCGAGGGGCAGCGAAACACGCAGGCAGCCACCCCTACGGTCGACTCGACACCAAAGCCCCCGCGTCGACATAATTAATTCGCGCAGGCATCAATGGCGTCGCCAATTCGCTTAGCACCCACACCATCCACGGCGAAGTTAACGGAGGCGCAGGTGCGGTGTTCCACGGCGCACCAACAGCAACGACACTGCCGGCGCTCCAACGGCCTGCAAGAGCACGACGTCGACCTACGGCCGTCATCCAGTGATACAGCCGCCATCAGGGCGCGGGAACTCGTGGTTGAGCATCAACTCGACGCCAGTAGCGCGAACGATCTTCCAAGCCACGCCTTGCACCACTCCAGCCTGGCGCCGCCCAGCACGTGCCCCTCGTGCGAGCACTGTAAGACAATTTGTAAGCAGCCACTCCTCACGAGCGCATCACCAGCCCGCGCCCAACATCGGGTCGCCAGTAAGACATTTGGCGCCCACCAACCGAAAGCGCGCTATTGGGGCGCAATTACAGCAACAACGAGGCGATCCCATAACGGAACCCAGTGGCGTGACTCCGGGCGCCAATAATGGCGGCCGCCGCCAGTAGACACGAGGGCGAATAACGGAAGCAAGGGACCAGCGGATAACGAACACGGCATCAAGAAGCAGAGAGGCGAGCAGACCCGCGGCGTAGCCCGTGCGACGGCAGCGAGGGAGAAGATCATTTTAAGGCATATTTCTATTAATTAAGGGGAGAGGAGCAGTGGCTCAATTTAAAGTAAAAGGGAAACGGGTATGAAGAACAGGTATCGACAGGGGTAATGTATACTGCGATTTTATCACTGGTGGTTAGCCCTTCTTAGTCTACATTATTTGTTACATTTGTTTTTCAGCACGGCGATTCGCGGAGGAGGCCTTCTACGCAGGAGTTGTTGGATGCACGTGAGTCACGAATTTTAATTTACGTACTTATAGTGTGGGCTTGAAGGGTTGGCAGCTACCAAGCGCATTTAAAAGCGGGTGCATACAATCGTACGAGGGTGGTATATCAGTGTTGCGCCCATTCAACGAGGGGCGAAAATTGTAATGAATGTTGCGCAACCGAGGTAGGCAGTCACGTAGATTAACTGTGGGTAGTGAATAAGCAAAGTGAATTCTAACCAGGTGTTGGTAGATATTTAAGCAACTTGTAGAGGAACTTTCTGAACATGTTATTAAAAGTAATTGTAATGTAATCCAAGTGTTGTTTTTCGGAGGTATATCAAAGAACAGGTAATTCGGAATTGGGGATCTGTGGTGATGGCGCGTAGCAGGTCCAAGGCAGGGTGGGTGATGAAGCGCGAGTGCGAACACCACCTCAGCACTCCGCAGCGATAAGACGCCACCGTTTTAGACCTTGAGACCGATTCGGAATGCCGCCTTTTTACCCGGTGACACCTTCTAAGGTTTTTCCATCTTGCTACCCCACGAATAAAAATGTTTTTTGTTTTTTTTGTGCAGAATATAACTAAAAAGGGACTCTATACAAACTTGTAGTGTAGGGAGCTTTCGGGAAAAGGTCGCGAACCCCCCCAACCGACTCTTTAGCTAGCCACATAAGGGTCCCGCAGACCTGTTTTCGAGGCTTACAACATCGGTCAGTGTGCCGCACTCGACACCCCCCCCCCCCCCTTAATCAAGACGTGACATTACATTACAGACGGACGACGTATTGAGCTGACATTGGCGGCCGAAGTATGAAGTTTGGTGAATTGTTTTTATGGCAATCTTCACACTTGGTTATACAGTACATTCCGTTTAGCTGCCTATTCGCTTAGGTGCATTTTCTGCTTAGCTGCATTATTTGGCCAAAATACTACTTTGTAAACCGAATTTTCTTTGAAAATTTCACATTTAGCTGCATTTCACTTAGCTGCACTATTCCGTTTAACAGCTCTGTTTTTGAGCAAGTTTTCTTTGATTTGTATGAAAAATACTTCGTTTAGCAGCACTTGAAAATTTCGAAAAGTTTTTTTGGAAAATAGTATCGAAACAAATTTCCACATTTTCGAAATGGAGGCATTAGTTGTGAAATTGTCAAAAAAGAAATATTCGCAGGGTAAAATTACCGATTATTTTACATAAAGCATATCAGTAAGAATATGTATATAAATATTTTCATTATATCCAGTGTATACATACATATTAGATATGCATAAGCATCTATAAGATAGCGGTTAATTTGCTAATAAAAATTTATTCAGTCTTACACTGGTGTAATCTTTTCAAGAATTCAATAGATTCGTTCATGCAAAATTTTGATATATATAATATATCAATATTGATATAATATATATATCATAATATATATTTTGATATTTTTATATAGGTGCGCCAAGGATCTACTTTAAAACAAATTTTGCTGTTTCCAAAAACTTTTCTAGATATTCCGCTTAGCTGCATTTTTCGCTTAAGTGCCCCAAATCATGTGCATCGAAGGTGAATGCAGCTAAACAGAATGTACTGTATACTCCTTGACGTCAACGGACATCGACGGCCAATACAAATTGATTCGGAGCCTTTCCAACGTTTTTGCAACTCCACCGTGGCATTTATTAGGTGGGCAGTGTGCGTTTTGAATACATTCGTGTACTAATTCCTTTGGAAGCAATAATTTCCAATTCAACTGCTTTCGCACTTCTTCACCATTCGTATATTCTGTGCGTTTGTACACCTTACCGTCAATGACTTGAAGATCCGGCAATCTTGCTTGATTATCGGAGATGTGCTAAATGAGCTTGACGTATTCATCGGACAAAAATGATTCAGACTGTAAATTAACGGACGGAAAATTAGATAATTAAACAATTTCATCTTCGAAATTTTGGCGCGAAAGAGCGTCAGGTACAACATTCTGCGTACCTCGTCTGTGTACGATCTTGAAGCGATAACCCTGCAGTTTAAGGGACCAGCGCGCAGGTCTACCACTTAAGTCAGTTTGACGCATAAGCCATTGAAGACTAGCGTGGTCAGTTACAATCGTGAAATCTTGACCCTCGACATACGATCGAAACTTTTTAAGAGCTAGAATTGCTGCTAGACATTCAAGTTCAGTCACGCTGTAGTTAGACTGTGCTTTGTTAAGTTTTTGCGAAAAGAATGCGACAGGCATTTCAACATTTTCCCCATTAACTTGAGATAATACAGCTCCTACGCCATATTTTGAAGCATCACACTGGATAAGAAAAGGTTTTGAGTAATCAGAATTTGCTAAATTTGGAGCAGAACATAGTTGAGATTTTAATTGCTCGAAAGCTTGCTGAGCTTCGTCATTCCAATGAAATCCTTTGGACTTTTTGAGCAGGTTTGTCATAGGAGTGGTAACTGTAGCATAGTTTGGCAAAAAATTTCTTTACCATCCCGCCATCCCCAGAAAACGTCTCAACTGTTTGACAGTTGTAGGAGGAGGATAATTTAATACTGCTGAGATTTTGTCAGGATCTGTTCTCAGAGTTCCGTTACCTACGACATAACCCAAGTATTTTACTTCTCTCAAACAAAACTTACTCTTCTCAACATTTATAGTTAAACCTGCCATTCTCAAATGATGTGCTACTTCAGCCAGAACACGCATGTGCGAGTCGAAATTTTCGGAAACGATAAGTAAATCGTCCAAGTAAACAAAAACTTTGTCTTTTAGATGGGCCGGAATAACGCGATCCATCAATCTGCATAATGCTTGTGGAGCATTACACAACCCAAACGGCATGACGTTGTACCTATATAATGGTCGATTAGGTACAGTAAAACAGGTATAATCTCTCGAATTCTCGGCCAAGGGTATTTGCCAGAACGCTCGCTTAAGATCAAGCGATGAAATAAATTCGGCTTTTGGCAAGCGACTCAAAATTCCATCAATATGAGGAAGTGGATAAGCATCTTTGATAGTGAAACTATTCACTTTCCGTGAATCTAGGCACAGACGGACTTTGGAACCTTTCCTAACTAAAACTACCGGACTGGACCACGGACTATTCGGAGCTTCTTCAATTACCCCCATGCTTAACATTTCATCGATCTCTTGGTGTACAAGTTTTTCAATTGCTGGCGATATTGGAAAATAGCGTTGTTTTACCGGACGAACGTTGGACTCGAGTTCGATGACATGCTCAATCAAATTGGTTTTCCCCAAACCTTCTTTAGTGTAGGACGGAAATAAGCTCTTAACTTTTTCTAGACGGACTGTCTGTTCTTTTGATAAACAATGAGCATTTGGCGCTCCTTCCTTGCCATCGTCGACATTGTCAAGCGACGCAATGACATTCGGCGCAATTCTGAATTTGGACCAGAAGTCAACCCCTAAAATTAAATCTTGAGATAAACTAGGCACTATGTAAAACAAAATATCTTCCGACAAAGCTTTAAATTTGACTTGAAGGTTTATCGTTCCAAAAACGATTTGTTGTTTCCATCAGCTGTACGTATTGTTGTTTTGTACTTCGCTACATTTTCATTTAAACATACTGTCTTGGCAAGTTTACCACCAATACAAGAAATAGCAGCTCCACTATCTAACAAGCCCAAATGTCGTTCATTTAAGAGCACGACTTCTGCGTAAGGACGCAAATAAAAATTTTTCCGGCTAATCGAACTGATAACGTTTAAAACCTTTCTACGCGTGGTTTTAACCTTATTCCAAAATTCCCTTATTCTGTTCGCTGATCGTTTCTTTGAACATTTTGCTTCCCCTAACGCATCATTCTTGAAAATTTCCGCTTTTCTTTCTTTATAAATTCTCATTCGCTCTTCAACTGGTATAACTTTTGATTCGCCATTTCGACTTTCTTCGACCGTTGGGTCACGGTGACGTATGAGTATCGTACATCTACTAGCATTTGGTCCTACCGAGGAATCAGATTTGCTCCCTCGCTCGCTATCCCGTTTCCCGGATTACACTTAGCACAATTGGGTTTAAAAGTGTCAGCAAGGCCACAACCATAGCAAAATACTGTGCGAGGCTCTAAACACTCGGTAAAACGATGACCTTCTTTGCGGCAATTCCAGCAGATGAGTTTGTTAGTCAAGCGACGCGTCAGCTCATCTACTTCTACATATATCAACTACACCAGCATTTTCTATGTCTGCATCTAAATTCACTTCGCTAACTTGTCGTCTAGTCGGCATTGGACGACCGAAATGCGAAACTGCAGCTGTATTGGTCTTCGAAATCTCGTTTAGCAGACATTCTCTTTTAAGGCAAAGCATACGCAACTGAGCTGTTGAATGTATAGGAACATACAAGAGTTGTTGGCGTATTCTTGGTCTCAAACCTTTTTGCAAAATTTCGACAAGCTCTGACTCTTGAATTGGGTTTTGCAAGTTCTCCGAGATTTTTAAAATCGCATTCTTGTACTCGTCAAAAGTTTCGTTAACCCCTTGCTTACGTGCGCGCATGGCTTCTTTAATATCGGTATCTGAACGATGTTCTTGAAAATTGATACGCAAGGCTTGGCATAAACTTGGCCACGTTATCCTATCCACTGAGCGTCGATAACGCCAATACCAATCTTTCGCATCCTGTACAAACAAGCTCTGCACATGTTCACACAATAAGTTAAAATTCCCCCCAAGGGTATCTATAACTTGTGACTCAATTCGGTAAATGAAGTTTTCAACTGATAATTTGTTAGTACCGTCAAAGCGAATATCCCAATTCGAAATTAGACTAGCTATTCTGCCTGAGTGGCTCACTACAGAGGAACTACTTGCTCTCGGTTCTTGTATAAATGCATCTGCTCTGTGCAAATTATTTTGCTCTTCGGCGTTTCTCAAAAACGATGGCTCTTCGCGAGGCCAATCAACAGTCGGTTGTTGTTGTTGTACTGCAGCAGCACGCGAATCTTCTTGCTGTTGCACTTGAACTCTTTGCAAGCGATCTACAATAGTATTTAAGGAAGATTCTAATCGTTGTTCGAAAATTTGAGAAATGTGCTGGTCTAAACTCTCAAGCATTGCTGCTTGTCGGGTGGCAAAAACTGAACTAATAACGTCATGAAGTCTATGATCATCAGCTACTCTGTTATTACTCTCGTCATTTTGAGTGGTGTTTAGAGTTTGTTGTGGTAAGGTACTTGGTGGTTGTTCGTGCTGTGATTGTGCGAGAGATTCTTGAGCGTGCGCTTGCGAAGTTGCAGCGGTAGTCACAGGTACTGAAAGACGGTTACGTTCGGGTGGATTGTTGCGAGGGACAGCACCTCTCGATCTGGTGTTCATGCCTCCTCGAGGAGTATTTGTACCACTGAATTCTCGAGCAGTACAAGTCGACCTACACTGTGGACAAGTGTTATTTTGCCTTAACCACGACACTAAATAGGTGCGATGGAAACGGTGGTTACATCTTGTCTTTAAAATGTCTTCACTCTCAGAAAAATTCTCTCTACAAACTGTACATAGGGCTTGAGGATTACTCAAATTCTCATTGCTATGTCTGAGATACATAATTAAAGCAAAAAAAAAAAAGATTAATCGAAAAAAAAATAAAATCAAAAGCCAAAAACAAAATTGGTTGCGTAAAACAACCTGTTACGCGATTGAATTATTAAACAAATAAGAGGTAACCAAATAAAATAGAAAACCACAAACGATATAATAAATCACTCAATCAAAATTGATAATTTCCAAAATCATAATACAAAATAAGCCAAATATCAAAAAGAGAAAAAAATCAAAATATGATAACAAAGATATGGTCTTACTCGTTAGTAAGTAGGTAGATATGTATCTGCATCTGTGCATGCAAGGCGTGTAAGTATTTGAAATGCTTTAGCATTGGTTTTTTTTTTTTAATAACCAAGTTTTGTTGAAATTATTTGGCAACAAATTAATTGTTTATTTCCAAAAATAATAATACAAAACTGCATAGAAACAAAGCATTCGGTTTCCAGAGTAGGCGAAAGTGATTGAAATCGTTTATTGGCCAGTAAAACTTGCATATAGCATATTTTCAACTGTATTCCTAATAAACAAATCAAAAGTATCACAAACTGAAAGAACACGTGACATCACGAAATTACGAAAGCAAGATATGTACTTGAGTATCGGTCAAATTGACTGACATATAGTCCAATCGAAATTGCAAATCCAGATACCCTCATATCTGGAATCTCATTCCGGTTAACAGTTATAATTGTGTGTCTGCAGATGTAATGGACGAAGCTTGGAACTTGAATTAATCTGACTGCACTATCCGACTTAACAGATTAATCAGGCCTCCCAAACAGATTAATCAGGCCCCACGTTGGGCGCCATTTTCTTCGCTCACCACTCCACTTTCCACGTCCTAGCGGTGTCTGTGTTTTTATATATCTATAATCTGTTATGGAATAAACACTTCAGACTAAAGAAATGGTATCACGTTAGAACTAGAAGATTTGGCCTACAGTAGAATTCATGGCTGACCGTGTGCATCTGGCTTTTGTCCCGAAGCTCAGTCTGGGGTGGGTTATGTAGACAGCCATAAATTCGATAATCTTCGATACCGTAAAGGTCTAGGAGAAGAACGAGAGGGAGAGAAAGAAAAAAAATTATGCACACGATGAAAAAAAAGATTATATTTACCAAGAACGTAGACTGAAAAACTTATTATATGCTGTGACGATGCAACTTCCGAACACCCTCAAACACTTACACATACCTTTCAGCGACATGTTGCCGACACATGCAGCGCAGTTACATTTATTGTGCTGCTCTACACCCGCCCTACCATGACTTCCATAAGATGTTTCCGAAAGTCCCAAACACTTCCCCTCTCACTAACTTTCAGACCATTTATAGTTTTTCAAATTAACAATTCATCTATATTGTTACGAAATACTAGTTCTAGTGGGCTAGTACGTATCTCTGGATTGCGCAATATAAATAAAAACACACTAAATTTCTCAAACGCAGTCAGTGAAAACCAACAGTCACTTTATTTCACAAATTTCACACTTTACACTTAATTTGTCTTTGCACTTAATTATTCGCTTAATTATTCCGTGTGGCACCTTCACTAGTCAAACCAAGACTGACTCGCTGCGCCGCACCCGGCTGCCTTTTATACCTGTCCGGCCATCGCGCAGATCGTTCTCGCACATTCCAGAGTGGACTAAAGGTTTCCATGATGATCGCGACCATCATTGCCAGGTTGGACTAAAAGTTCCCATTATCGCGGCCATCATTGCCAGGTTGGACTATGGCACGGCGCGTAGCGACAGGGTTGCTTTGCACAGCGACAGACTGTCTTATCGTTACACTGCCCACCACTTAGACTTGTTAGTCCCGAACTAGTGCCGAGGTTCCGCTGTGATAAGGCGCCAGGCGCTCCAAATGGACTACCTTCAGCTTAGCGCCTTTATTGCTGCATCGTTGAATCCTGTATACCACGTCGTTAATCCTAGTCACGACTTCGTAAGGTCCTTCCCATGACGCTTGAAGTTTCGGAGACAAGCCTTTCTCCGCTGTGGGTTGTAGAGCATTACCAGATCGCCTTCTTGGAACCCTGCTGAGTTGGCCCGTAGATCATATCTGGCTTTCGCCTTATCGCTGACCAGTTTGGTGCGGTTCCTTATAAACTGGTGAATTTCCTCCAGTTTCGCCCGCTTATTGACCACGTAGTCCGTCTTAGCGCCTCCCGTCGTGCTGACTACCCCGAACTTCAAGTCAGCGGGTAACCGTAATTCTGTGCCGAATACTGCTCGGGCTGGAGTGAGTGATGTCGTGTCGTGCGGGGCTGACCTATACGCCATTAGGAACAAGGGGATATGCGTGTCCCAATCCTTTTGATTCCTGCCTACCACTTTCCGCAGGTATTCCTCCAGTGTCCGGTTAAAGCGTTCCACCATGCCGTCGGACTGTGGGTGCAAAGGGGTGGTACGCGTTTTCTTTATCCCCAGCAGCTCACACACTTCCTTGAATACCGCAGACTCGAAATTCCGGCCTTGATCTGAGTGCAACTCCAACGGAACTCCGAACCTGGCTACCCAGTTGTTTACCAGCTTTTCCGAGATCGTAGTGGCCTCTTGGTTAGGAATTGGGTACACTTCGGGCCATTTGCTGAAGTAATCCATTACCACCAGCACATATTTGTTGCCTTGAGTACTAGTTGGGAATGGGCCGGCGACGTCCATAGCAATCCGCTCGAAGGGCGCTCCCACGTTGTACTGCTGCATGCGGCCTCGAGATCTTCTTGTCGGCCCTTTCGCTGCTGAACATCGGTCGCAGCTCTTAATCCACTCGGTTACAGACTCCTGACATCCTACCCAGTAGAATCGTCTTTTTATTTTGGCGACGGTTTTGGTGATGCCTAGGTGCCCTCCACTGGAGTCGTTATGATATACCTGGATGACCTCGTTGATTCTGCATTTCGGCACTACCATTAGGGAGTTGCTGGTCCGTCCATCCGCGCTCTCCCATTCGCGGTACAGGCATCCTTCCTTCAGCCGCAGACTTTTCCACTGCGCCCAGTAAGCCTTGGCGATCGGGCTTTCACCGGCCATCTCCTGCCAGTCCGGACGTGCGCCTTGCTCTTTGCCTTCGACGATTTTTGCAAGATCCGCATCCTCACGCTGGTCCTTTTGTAGCCTCTCCGCAGACCACTCTTCCTCTGGCATAACGCTCACCAACCGGACGTCCACTATCTGTTCTTTGCTTTCGGCTCGCGAGCACGCCCTGCATTCGACTTTGCACGGACGGCGTGACAAGGCATCGGCATTGCCATGGCTACTGCCCTTCCGATGCTCTATCGTGTAGTCGTAGCTCTGCAGTCGCTCGATCCACCGCGCCAATTCGCCTTCAGGATCCTTAAAGTTCAGGAGCCATCTCAATGCCGCATGATCTGTGCGCAGGCGAAACCTTTGTCCATACAGATATTTGTGGAAGTGTTTTACGCAGTCCAATACTGCCAGCAGTTCTCTCCGTGTCACACAGTAGTTGCGTTCCGGTTTCGACAGAATCCTACTGTAGTATGCTATCACTTGTTCTTGGCCGTCTATTATCTGTGATAGCACACCGCCAATACTATGCCCGCTCGCATCCGTATCCAGCACAAACATCTCTCCAGGCACGGGGAAGGCCAGAATTGGAGCAGTGCACAGTTTTTCCTTCAGACGTGCAAAAGCCTGCTCCTGCTCTTCGTTCCACTCGAAAGCTTGGCTCTTTTTCGTCAGTTTGTGCAAGCTGCTGGCTATGTTCGCGAATCCCGGAACAAATCGGCGGTAGTATGTGCACAGGCCCAGGAAACTGCGGAGTTCGTGTAGATTGCGTTGCCGGGCCACTCCTTCACCGCCGTGATTTTGCCTTCATCCGTATGTACTCCGAGGGCGGAAACCGTATGACCCAGATACTTGACCTCTTTTTGGAACAGCGAGCACTTCTTTGGGTTGAGTTTAAGCCCGGCTTTTTGTATCCGCTCGAATACCTCCTTTAGCTTTCCCAGGTGGTCGTCGAAGCTTTTACTCATCACGATTGTGTCGTCGAGGTACACCAGGCACGTCCGCCAATGCAGCCCTTTTAGAACGCGTTCCATTAGCCGCTCGAATGTTGCTGGTGCGTTGCAGAGTCCGAACGGCATGACGGTGAACTACCACAAACCATCCCCAACACTGAAAGCCGTTTTCTCCTTGTCCTTGTCCGCAAGCTCTACCTGCCAATAGCTGCTGCGTAAGTCGAGCGTGGAGAACCACTGCGTGCCTGACAGTGTGTCCAGGGTGTCATCGATCCGAGGTAGTGGATAACTGTCCTTCTTGGTCACATCATTGAGTTTCCGATAGTCCACACAAAACCGGGTACTGCCATCCTTTTTCTTGACCAGCACGACCGGCGAGCACCAGGGGCCCGAAGAAGGCTCTATGACCTTTTCTTTCCGCATGTTTTCGATCAACTTTGTGACCTCCTCCCTCTTGGCCAGAGGAACTCTTCTTGGCGGTTGGCGGATCGGTTTTGCGCTTCCGGTGTCGATGTTGTGCTTCACTATGGCTGTTCTTCCGCCTGCTTCTGCCGCAAATATTGACCCATAGTGCTGCAGGAGTGACCTCGCCTTCTGTTTCTGATTGGCCGTCAATTCGCTGTTCCACTGATTCTCCTACGGTATGACGTCCATGTTAAAACCGCTCTTCTTATTTCCTCCGGGTGGGCTACTCTCGCAATTGACCACTGCTACGGCTTCCCTACACTCGCCAATTACCTCATCTTTCCCGACATATCTGGGTGCATTCAGGGGGTTCAGTATTCTGACTGGTATTCTGCCATTCTTAGGTTCCACTAATGTACGTCCGATGATGATGTTGTCGTGTCCTTGTTTCGGTGCTTCTACGACCCACAGCCGACTTGTCCCATCGTCCTCGTCCACCTTTGCCCACACAACCGCCTCGGAATTCGCTGGTATCCTCCGGAGTTGACACGAGACAACTTTCCTTATCGCCACGCTTCGCTCATAGCCGGTGTGCAGGGGGAATTCAACATTGGCATACCTCAGCACATTTTCTTTCAGGTCCAGCGTAAAACCGTGCCTAATCATGAAATCCACGCCGATAATCACGTCGTCCATTATATCCGCGACGATGAACTCATGCTCCAGGCTGCTGGTGCCGATAGCAATTGTTTTTGTTACTTTCCCTCTTACCAGCGCACGCTCGCCAGTCGCAGTCCTCAGCTGTATGCCATGCAGTGGTTCCCAGTTCTTCAGATGCTTCCTTTTTATGATCGAATATGACGCTCCAGTATCCAGTGTCAACACGAACAACTTTCCATCTATCTTTCCCTCAATCGTCAAGCTGCTGGGTTGTCGTTTCAACTGCGAGACAAGGACGGTGGGGCAGCAGGTTGTGGGGATCAGCTCACGCCCCTTTGGGCTGACCCTTTTTAGTTTAACGGCTCCTCGTCCTCAGCCCTGCGCTTGTTGGCTGAGCCTCGATTGTCAGTATTCCTCGCTTCAGGCGATTGCGATCGAGAACGGGAACGCCTCTTTCGTTGGCGGCAGTCTCGTGATATGTGACCCTGCTTGCCACATACCCAGCAAACAACTTTAGTGGAGACCACCCGTGGCCTGCCCGGTGTCTCAGAGCTTATGGCCTGGATCGGAATGTCGCTGTCTGGCTGGATTTGGCGTATCCTTGCAGGTGCATACCGAGTGGCCCCGATCCATGTCGCCTCATATGTCATCGCGCTGGTCACCGTCTCCTTAAATGTCGGCTTGCCCATCATCAACGCACTGCGACGTGTTTCCGGATCATGAAGACCTTCAATAAACGCCTCGATCTTCATCCTCTCGAGATCCTCAGCGCCGAATTTTGGGTAGCACAACTGTGCGAGCCGCTCAATGTCTGCTGCATATGTCTGCAGCGCCTCGTTGGCTCTTTGCCTGCGGTTCTTCAGCTCACAGTAGTACAGCGTTCTGTTGTGCTCGTCGCTGTACTTCGCTGCCAACGCCCTTATGACGGTCTCGTACTCACTTCTTAAACATTCTGGAACTGATTTTATTACCTCAGCCGCAGCACCTTTTAGAGCCAGCGCCAATCTCCGACCTTTCCTTACATCGGTCCACTGATTTTCCAGAGCAGCCAGGTCGAATTGTAGCTTGAATGTATCGAACGGCGTAGTCCCATCATAAGTAGGCACTTCTGCTCGGGTGGCAACACTTTCCGGAACCGGCGGCAACCATTCTCGCGGCTGTACCTCCCTAAGCCGCTCGTCCATTTTTCTGTTCATCGAGTCCTCCAGACTATCAACTCGTTTGTTCAGGGAATCATCAAGATCGTCGACTCGTTTGTCTAAATGTTCTACTCGCGTCTCCAGGTGCTCGACTTTCACATTAATCCTGTCTGAAATTTCCTCCACCTTTTGCTCTAAGCGCGCAGAATTTTCCTGAAGCTTGCTGGACAACTCCCGATTTGCATTTTCAAGTTTTTCTGACATTTCTCGGTTCGCCGTTTCCATTTTAGCTATTTCCTGATTTGTCGTTTCGACTTTTGTCGAAATTTCCTGATTCGTAGTTTCCAGTTTCGCTGCCATTTGCGCCGACATTTCGCGATTTTCATTTTCCATTTTGGCTGCCATTTCACGGTTGGAAGTTTCGAACATGCCTTTAAGTGCAACCATTAGCTGGCTCATGTCTAATGCTTGTAATGGCGCAGCCGCTGCAGCCGTACTTTGCAGTGACGCAGCACCAGCAGGCGATTCCTCCACCTTGGCCGACGCCTCTTGCTCCTGCGTTCCGAACTCGTGCGCATTCCAATCGACGCCTCGTGCCTCACACGCCTCTCGCAAGCGCAGCTGCAACTCTACCTTTCCGCCAGCAGTCGGCAAATTCCAGGCAGCCAGCTCCTTCTTCAGCTGGTCCACCTTCAGCAGCTCGAGTTTAACCATGTCTGCGTTTTTGCAATTTTATTTAATTTTTTTTTTCTTTATTTATTCAGTAGCACAATCCCACTTCTGACACCAAATGTTACGAAATACTAGTTCTAGTGGGCTAGTACGTATCTCTGGATTGCGCAATATAAATAAAAACACACTAAATTTCTCAAACGCAGTCAATGAAAACCAACAGTCACTTTATTTCACAAATTTCACACTTTACACTTAATTTGTCTTTGCACTTAATTATTCGCTTAATTATTCCGTGTGGCACCTTCACTAGTCAAACCAAGACTGACTCGCTGCGCCGCACCCGGCTGCCTTTTATACCTGTCCGGCCATCGCGCAGATCGTTCTCGCACATTCCAGAGTGGACTAAAGGTTTCCATGATGATCGCGACCATCATTGCCAGGTTGGACTAAAAGTTCCCATTATCGCGGCCATCATTGCCAGGTTGGACTATGGCACGGCGCGTAGCGACAGGGTTGCTTTGCACAGCGACAGACTGTCTTATCGTTACAATATATATAAAAGAGAGTGGCAGTATGTGTGTGATCGCATCACGCTCAAACGGAACGGCCGATTTTCATGGGGTTTATTTTGTTCGATTCGTATTAAGTCAGTTCAGGTTCGTGCGGAAAGAAAATTCCGGAAAATCTATTGGAAAAGTCGGAAAATTCATGCCATATTTGACCGTGAAGTTTGCACATTTTCAGATAATAACTTTGGAACCATAAGTCACACATCAATTAAATTCACTACGAACTTACTATTTAGTCATGTCCTGCGACAGAGAGAATGGGGCGGGTATTGGGCGAGGGGGTGTGGCACCACCCATACAAGCCAAATCTTAATAATGGAATATCTTTGAAATTGTAAGGCGCACAGCATTGAAATTTGGTATAGCGTCGACCCATAGATGAGTCATTCTACTGGTAAGATTTGATGGGCGTTGGACAAGGGACGTGGCACATTTTTTCTGACCCAAATATTTCGCTGAACTATAAGTCGCACAGCAATGAAACTAAGTACGAACCTACCATTTATTTATATCTTTCGACAAAGGGAATGGTGCGGGTATTGAACTAGGGGCGTGGCACCGCCCATACAAGCCAAATCTTTAATATAGAATATCTTCAAAATTGTAAATTGAAACTAAGTACGAACCTACCATTTTCTCCTTCGACAGAGGGCATTGTGCGGGTATTGAATAAGGGGCGTAGCCCTGCCAATATAATTTAAATATGGTTCAAGCGCTATCCATTTCTTTACTGAAACTTAGCAGAAACATTGCTTATTTGAGGGCCTCGATTGCGTTAATCAGTAGCTCCCTCCTCTTTCTTTAGTTGGGTTTCTTCGTCAATTTGCATCGCCATTGATTCGCCATCTCGCGTATTTCATTATAAAAAAACAACAAATGTCGTGCGGGACGAAGTTCGCCGGGTCAGCTAGTTTTAATATAAATAAATCATTGAACTGCGTCAGGAATATATGTACATAGCAAAAATTTCAAATGGCATAAATGTAAAAGCAAATGGTATAAACGTAAATGTATTTACGCAAGTGAATATGTTGCGAAGAATATGTTGCATAGCAAATGTTGCGCGAGAACAAATGTATATACGGGATGACAACTTGTATGTGTATGCATTTATGTAGTTGGTTGACACACCGTATGAGAAAATAACTTTAAGGCGAAGATATGCACAATGGAAACAAAGAGAAAAGAGAAAAGCAACTTACATGGGAATTCGGCAGCGCGATCAGATGAAGTCCTCCAGCTGAGTCGAAGCTTATGTTGCTGAGCTGAAAAAAATGTTATTGGCACATGTTCGCCTCTCTATCCATTTCTCTCAATGTCAATTTATACCAGATGGCTAAAATTTACATTTTTTTTTATTTAAGAACTGTGATATTTAAGTTTAGGATTAAGTTTAAGATAGTTAAGATAAGGATTTAGTAAATATATAAAATATAATTTAGAAACAAATTTCCTGAGAGTGGTAATAGTGACATGGCATAATGAAGTTTGGCGAAAAGTAATTAACAAAGTTTAGTCCCGAGGCACATTGGTGGAGTTGAACTTAAGCCGATGGCGAGATTGACGATGATTAAGTTGAAATAAGGTTAGGAACACATTTTTTTTTCCACGAGTTAGGTTGTTTTCATTGGCGAAGTTCTCGATCTGATGCGAATAATGGGCTTAGTTGGCGTTCTTTTTAGGGTGGTCCTTCACATAAATTTTGCTCTCCGGTTAGAGCAACGGCCATGCGGCCAGCACAAGCCGCACCGCAAATGAAAATACCCAATGCACTGCAAATTTATTTGCTTTTAAAAAAGTGAATTGCGCTTTGCAAAATGGACAACTAATTAGACTCTTACCGAATAATGTGTATGTATGCTGCACTGAAAAATCTCTGCGAATATCGCGACTGCGATACCGTCAACTTGCGATCCTGCGAGCAGAGTCGAGGATTGTAATGCCCCTTTCCACTTTTATTTTACCGTCACAATTCACTCACTGAATTTTTGTACTTCAACACCGAAATAGATAGATGGGAAATATATGTATAAATATATATATTTTGTGGTCCTTATTCGTCGACCGATCTGCCCGAGAGTTGGATTAGAAAAGACCGAACTTCCGCGGAAATGCAACGAGGGTAGTCCGCGTGGTGTATATTTGACACTTGCTGCAGTTGGTAGCGTGCATTTGTGACAGACTTTGTGACAAAAGTAATCAGTTTTGCAAGAGGATTTTCCTGGCCACCTCGTTTGCAATGTTTTTAAATATAAGAAAATGTTAATTGACTAATGTAAAAATTGTATAAGGATTTCGGGAATTTTAACCCAGCACACGACCTATTAAAAAAATTCAAAAAAAATAACGAAAAATTGCGAAAAGCGCTTTATTTTAAAATCCAAGAATTGTTGTTCAAAGACGTTGAAAAATTCAATTGATTCTTTAAAACATATCAACTTTGAATCCAAAACATTTTGTAAACTTTTACTTAGGACCCGGCCAAAAGAATATTCTGACGAAGTGAAATATTTAGCGCAAAATATATTTATATTTCACAATCAACATATTCTTTCCTGAGAGATAAGCTAAATTTCAATTTGCCGCATATCAGCACCTTAAATCGGTGGGCTCCAATAAAGTTCCTTCAGCCCGGTATCAACAATGTGGCTTTTGAATCCATTAAGAAGATGTGCTTAGAGTTGAAAGAAAAAAATGAAATGGCAATACGCAGAGAATTACGATACAATCAAAAACTAGATTTAGTTGACGGATTTGAATGCACAGGCTCCGAAAGAACAAAAAAAATTGGTAAGCAAGTATGTGTATTTATGTTGAAGTCCATGTTCTCAAGTTGGTGTTCAATTTTAAACTATTTTGTGTCGGAGAATGGATTAACTGCAAATACCTTGTGCAAAATAATTAAAGAAAATCTTAAAATTTTAAGCAATTTTGGCATAGTAGTGAATGTTTTTGTTTGTGATCAGGGGTCTTCTAATAGAAAGTGTTTCTCCGACTTAGGCGTATGTATAGAGAAACCATACTTTGAATTTCAAAATCAAAAAATTTATTGCATGTTCGATTTCCCACATTTAATCAAGTAATTGCGAAATGGTTGGCTTAAATGCGACTTGAAAACGCCTGATGGTTTAGTTAGCTTTAAAGTAGTTCAAGAGCTTTGGGAGAGGGAAGAAAATTGTAAAACCAAAAATGTGCCCAAAATTGACTAGACAACACATATTTCCAAATTCATTTGAAAAAATTCGTGTTAAATTTGCCACTCAAGTGTTCAGTAAAACAGTTAAAGCTGCTATTAGAACAATTTCAGACATAAGTGGATTTAAAAAAACCTCACAAGAGGTAGCGTTATCCACAGCTGATTTTATAGCAAAAATTGATCAAATATTTAATTGCATGAATAGTGGATCTTTGTATGCAGATAACTGCTACCGATCTGCTCTTCAGATTAATAAAGAATCGCACACATTTATTCAAACATTTTTATGTTATCTAGAGGAAGTGAAATTTGTTGATGCAAAAAAACGAGTTTTCTTCCTAGATGGCATGAAACTATCCTTAAAATCGGTCCTTCTACTTGTAGATGAAATATTAAAAGATAATTCGGACAAGTTTTTTATTATGACAAAGGCCTTTAACCAGGACAAGTTGGAGAATACGTTTGCTGTGTTAAGGCAAAAAGGAGGTAATAACTGTAACCCGTCTGTAGTCGAACTTAATAACATCTTAGCCAGGTTATTAGCCTTTAAAATAATAAACTTTAGCTCCTTTACCAATTGTGAGAGACGCAAGATTCAATGACTAATTTAATTTCAAGCGCTTCTTTTAGTGAGGATGTTTTGCATGCTAATGACGATGACAATGACACTGAAATCCTGGATAACCTTGATCTAAGTAGCGAGATGCACGAGACGTATTTTGTAGGTGACACCTTTTGTAATCCGAAAGAGATTAACTTAGAGCTGGTTTCCATGAGGTATTTTGTTGGATACGTGGCGTACAAAATTATTCCTAAATTAAATTGTGAAAAATGCGGTGACGAATTGAGAAAAAGGGATGAAGTTTTGACTGCTCCAAGTGAAATTTTTATTTTTCACAAAAATTATCAGTCAATTTCTGATTTTGGTAATCTTTTTGCTCCTTCCAATTCCCTAATGAATGTATGCATAAAACATATTTTAATTTTTCATAAAATCTTCGAAGCAGAACCTGAAAAAATTGGTATTAAGGCACACGTTTTACAATCTTGTAAAAATGCTACACCTGAATGGTTCCATGGTGAGTACTGTAACCATAGAGTCACATTCTTAGATTTTCTTATTTTAGTTCTTCTACGAAAACACTGCATGTGGGCTGTGCAAAAAGGAAGTTCGAAAGAACGAAAATTGAAAATAATTGTTGGCCAATAAAAAAATTATTATTAAAAATTATTATTATTTTATGAAAGATAAATTAAAACAAAAGTAAAACAAAAAACATAAAACCTTACAATAATTTGTTTAACAAAGAACTATAAACTCCCTTGTGCAAAATGTTTGCACCCATATTTTACTACACCAAGTTCATGCATTTTTTTGCTAATTGTATTATTATTATTATTATTATTATTATATAGGCTATAGTGCACTACGACCAATTTGATCTTTTGTGCAGCCTTTGTTTTAACCGTCCAAGTTAAGGCTTTTTACAAATTTTAGCACTTTTTGGGGTTGTAGTTTCCAGATGGTTGATGGCGGTATAGACGCCTGACCAAACTGGAGAAATCTCTTTCTACTGAACGCAGGACATTCGCATAGAATGTGGAGTGATGTTTCCTGTTCTAGGAGTGATGTTTCCTGTTCTGGAGTGATGTTTCCGTTGAGGATATTCCCATATTTTTGAGATGGTACCTAAGTGAGCAATGCCCTGTTAGGTACCCAGTGAGGATGCGAAGGTCCTCTCGGTTTAGCTTGAGAAGTTTGTTGGATACCCCTCTGTCCGGGGCCAGGAATTGTTTTGCCTGCCGTAGTCCCGTTGTGTTGGTCCATTGGTCAGCAAATTCCTGGTCAGCCCATTTCCGTAACCACTCCTGAATGTGTCCTCTTGGTCCACAGAATGGTTCCGGGCCTATCAGTGGGCGTAAGGCACCCTTTTTCGCTAGGCGGTCCGCTTGTTCATTGCCGTCATGTCCTTCATGTCCTGGTATCCAGTGCAGTTCTACAGTGTTGCGCCTGCCCAGTTCATTCAAGAGATTGCGGCAGTCCGTCACCAGTCTTGAGGTAGTCGAGTAGGCTTCTAGCGCCTTTAGGACTGCCTGACTGTCGGACAATATATATATATGTGTGCCAGACGACTTCTTGCGTAGGCACTCGCTAGCACACTCTATGTTGGCGTGTGTTTCCGCCTGAAAGATGGTAGCTAGCTTCCCCATTGGAAAAGCTTTGTGAAATCTGGGACCATATACCTCGGCGCCAGTGCTCCCATCTTCCAACTTCGATCCATCCGTGTACCAGAGTTGCGACCCTGGGTCTGGTATGAATCGATTTGATCTCCATAATTGTCTTAATGTGCTAATTGTGATTTGCTTGTGATTATAAAAAAGAAAGCAGAAATAGCGACGCAACAATTACCAACAACATCAATGCTATCCCGCCTGCACGGCACAGCGCAAAAACAGTATACCGCTATCTTTTTTTCGTTTGCCAATATAATAATGCTATTCCCCGCAACAACAAAAGCAGCGTTCATCGTCATGTTTATCAACTGGCGCAACAGCAGCGAGAATACGAATGAGTACAGAAGCGACTTCTATTCACATGTTACGCCGAAGTTACAGAGATTTCTGCTGTTAGTAACAGAGGGTTCTGCTGTCAATAACAGAGGGTACTACCAGCAGTACCCGCCATACAACGCGTTTGCTTGTATGAGATGCGCGTTCTATATTACTTCATATTCTTTGGTATGGGCTACCAATTATTACAGACCTTATCTGTATGGTAGGACATTCGACCTATTAGCAGACCACCAACCACTCAAATGGCTGCACAGTAAAGCAAAAGGTAAAGATATACACCCACGCTTACAAAGGTGGCTACTAAAACTAGGGGAGTACGATATAAACGTGGATTACATAAAAGGACAGGAAAATAAAGTCGCAGATTTCTTAAGCAGAATTGACGGAGGAGAAATAAATGTATTCGAAAATAGTTTACTACAAAATACTGACAACCAATCAATGTACAATAACGCAGACAACATAAGCATAGACACCATTCATTCCCAGGAAGAAAACCTTAATGACCACATCCCGATATTAGAAACCGTAGTTAACAGATTTAAAACCCAAATAATATTAACAAATAGCAAAACAAGAGAATTCGACATTAAATACAAAAATAAAAAAATTTACATATGCCCAACAGATTTTACAAATAATAAGCAGACATATTGAGGAGACACATAACATAAGGCAAAGTAGGTGTTTATAGTGAAGTTAGCGACCACGAGTACAATTAACTACAGCAGAAAATCATCGAGCTGTTCGATGGCATTCATAACATAAAGTTTGTGAAGTGCACATTTCATGCAAAGGACATCGATAATGAGGACGAAGCATATAAACACATTACAAAATACCATAAATTTGAAACCGGACACACAGGGATATTTGAGAACTACGAAGGGCTAAAAAGATGTATTTACATCCCAAATCTTAAAAAACGAATACATAAATTTATAAATAATTGCGACACTTGCAACACAGCAAAGTACGACAGACCACCAATAAAAAACAAATTTGAACTAACAGAAACTCCAAAGGACTTTAAAGAAATAGTACACATGGACGCAGTAGCGGCTTAACGGGGGGGGCGGAGGGGCGGACCGCCCCGGGCCCCGGGCTGCGGGGGGCCCCCGAGAGAAGCTTGTATATAAAAATTTAAAGTTTTTCAAAACTGAAACTTGTAAAAAACTATTTGCGCTCCACAATGGTTGTTGAAAGGTTGTTTGTCACTTTTATCAGTTGAAAGAGACACAGTATCGATAATGGACTTTGAAATTGCAATAACACATTCAGTTCAATAAAAGCAAGAAAACATCATTTAAATAACAATTGCTTGCAAATTTTCAAAAAATTTTCCCTCGAAGATTGCAATATTTAATTTTTAACTTAAAATTTTGTGCAAAGTATGCAAATACAAAATTCTAAGTTAAAAATTAAATATCGCAATCTTAGAGTTTGCTTGTAAACTGTGCTAGACGTTTGTAGACGTCAAACAAATTTACAGTTATTATTATTATTTTTAAAATTGTTGGTTGGATAACAACACATCGTCCCGGAAATCCGGTTTTCTTCTTTGATAGACTCTTTTACGAAAGCAATTCTATACTCCTTGTAAGTAAGCTACTGCTACTGGGTTTTATAAAATATTTCTGTACATTTCTGAACTACTCGACACGAAAAATGCACCTAAAAATAAAAGTGTTTTCTAGACTGGAACTTTGAAATAGAATAAAATTTAGATGTATGAATCTACAGACTGAAATCCAAATCATGTATGTTTTCCCTACCTGACATATTTTGGTCCTGAAACTTCAAAATTGAAAATTTAGTTAAAAGGATGTCTTACATTTGATACCCATATTTCCATCATTGCACAACCGCATATATTTAAAAAAATATTTGAAATGTGTATGTCCTTAAAATTTTAAAGTTTTTTAAAAAGGACTTTGGGCCAGAAAATGAAAAACTGACTATGCCAGATTACTATAAATGATCTCTAGTCACGTCTATATCCAAATTTGGATGGGTCTCGGCAAAAAAAAAAATTTTTCGCACAGTGTAATAAATGTAAAGTTGGTGTTTTTACTCACGGTATCATAACTTTGTCATTTTTCTTTCAATTCTATTGATGTTAGGCTTAATATTTGCTCAAATAATATATTTGCTCAAAAAATATATAATAATAATATATCTTTCATTTTAGATTTTAAAACTAGGGGAGATAATTTTTTTTATCCATAAAAAAAATATTCGAAAATTTATGATTTTTTGGTCGAAAAATTCACTTTGTTACAACTTTCCTTTGGGGAAGTTACTTGTCAGTAACTTCCCCAAATCCCCGTGCACTGAAGGCTTTCGGTGATTATCGCATGCGTACAAATAAGGCGGTTAATCTAAGAGATGCTGGGCTTGAGTACGACAACAATGTTTACATCCATGAGAGCCTTAGCCCTGATGTTAGGAAGCTTCTCCATGCTGCAATTGCATGTAAGCGCAATAAAACCATCTATAATGCGTTTACAGTCCGTGGCTCTGTGTATATTATTAGAATGCATAAAGGCGGCGATGGCATTCAAATCAGCGCTGTTGATGAGCTTCCTGGTGCTAAAAGTGTTGCTGCTACAGACTAGACTAATCTATTGTACTATCTTACTATCTATTATCTTGGTACTTTTTATTTTACTATACTTTCTTTCACTATCTTCTTCTTCTATCTATATATCTTTTCTTAATGCTTACGGCTTGGCCACTACTCAGCTTTCTTATGGTGACTGCGAATAAATCCAATTCTAATGCTAACGAGAATTACAAAATTATGATTGATGTTCTTAGTAGACAACACTCTGGACTAAAAATCGTACATTTCAATGCCAGAAGTCTCAACGATTTCAAGCTTGACTGCGCCAAGTTCACTTTTGCTGACTCTTCTGTCGATATAATCTGTGTCACTGAAACTTGGTTTCAAGAGGATGTAAATGATTCGTCTCTAAATATAGTAAATTACAAACTTTTTCGCAATGACAGATCTGATAAAAGAGGCGGGGGGGTTGCAATATATTGTAAATCTCATCTCAATGTTAACCCATTAAGCCCTGAGCGTTGCGTTTGCGCAACGTTTGGGAATTTCGCTATATTAAGTAATTCATAAAGACATAAGACTTGAAAATGGGTAGAATTGGATTAGAATTGATCGTTTTAGATTCTGCCATACTCAAATTTCAAAATTATTTAAATATTCATACGTTTTTTTCGATCCAAAGTCAAAGGTTTTTTTTGGGCAATTTTTGAAATTCAATCAAAAATACTTATTCTTCAAACCTATCAAAATCCCTTAGTGGGCTGCATTTTGCAATGCTAAACTATTTAAAAATAAGTTTTAAAATTTTTTTTTTTTATTTTTTAAACAAAAAATATGCTTTAAGTTTTGTGTTGCGTGAATGCAACGTTGGGCCTAAACACTGCCAATTTTCATACAACGCAACGCGTGAAAATGTCAAAATCCAAGCAGCTGATATTTTATTGGCACATTTTTTTTTCCGCAAATGTTTGATTTTGTTTATTTGTGTAATGTTTGCGAAAAACATGACAAAAAAAAAACATGGTATGAAGTTTTTGCTTGATTTTTTTCTTGATTAGGTCAATTAATAAGATTGTGTAAAATTTTATGGAAATCGCACAAGCCTTTCTGGGGTCAGGTTTTAATGGGTTAAGCTTCTAGGGAAGTCCTGTGGCTCGGAGGTGGAGTTCCTATCTGTTGAAATCAATGACCACCAAACTAAAGTTTTTCTATCGTGCGCATACAACCCTAATCATAGTTGCTGTTTAGATCCATTTTTTGATGCTATATCGACCTGTGTTACTGAATATGATCATTTTGTCTTGTGTGGAGACTTTAATATTAATCTTTTAAGCAAGGACACTGCTGCTATCAAATTCCTTGATTGCTTAACCGAGGTGGGTCTTTCTGTGGTAAATACTACATCTCCAACTAGGTTCTCTCACAACTCTAGTCCTAGTTTGTTAGATTTGTTTGTTGTCTCGGATGTTTCGCTTGTGCTGCTGTTTGATCAAATTTCCTTTCTATCCGATCATGATCTGATTTTTTGCACTTTGAATATTAGCCTCGCCCCTGAAACCTCTAATACATTTTACTCTTTTCGGGACTACAAATCAATTGATTATGTTTCGCTGTTCAATGACTTGTCTTGTATAAATTGGTCGGATTGTTGGTTTCTGCGTACTGTTGATGATAAGCTGAATTTTTTCATTGAGAAGGTCAATAATTTGTTTGAGCTACATGTTCCGCTTCGTACAAAACGAGTTCCTGGCGCAGCTCATACGTGCCCCTGGTTCACACATTACGTGCTCTTGGCACTAAAGAAGCGGCATAAGGCATACAACAAATGGAAACGAAATCCTACTGCCTATAACTGGGAAACGTATAGGAGGGCCAGGAATGGAGCTACTTCTGCTGTCAGCATTTCGAAAAAAAAATTCTTCATGTCGAAACTTAGCCCGTCACTTCCACCGAAAATGCTATGGAATAATTTGAGGCAAATAGGTATTTGTAATAAGGAAACTGAGGCATGTCGGATTGATCCCAATATTCTTAATGATCATTTCATTTCCAATTCTGTTTCTAGCGCGCCTTTTGCATCCGTATTTCAACGTACTCGAGTCCCTAATATTAAATTTCAATTTGACGCGGTTAGTGAAATGGATGTTGCTCGCTGCATAATGAAAATCAAGTCGAACGCCATTGGAGATGATCGAATAGCTATAAAGTTTATAAAAATCATATTGCCCGCTGTGTTAGGTCCTCTAACTCACATCATCAACCAATGTTTCACTACTTCCAGATTTCCTGAAGTGTGGAAAGTAGCAACAATTATTCCAATAGCAAAAAAATCAGCAGCTCGTGAACCTGGTGATTTTCGCCCCATTAGTATTCTGTGCTCGATTTCCAAAGTATGTGAGTCAGTCATGGCTGAGCAGATCACCACGTACTTGAACAAGTTTAGCCTTATGTCTCCTTTACAATCAGGCTTTCGGTCAGGACATAGCTGTTCTACTGCTGTGGTTAAAATCTTAGATGACCTTAGAGTACCATATGATATGGGCCACTTGTCTTTACTCTGTCTGTTAGACTTCTCAAAAGCGTTTGATACAGTTAATCACGCAATGCTCTGTCATAAACTTGAATGTTACTTTAATTTTTCTGATTCTGCGGTTAACTTGCTAAAAAGCTACCTGGTTGGCAGATCTCAAAGAGTGAAGGTTGGTGATGCTTTCTCCGCATTTAAGGGTATTGCCAGTGGGGTGCCTCAGGGTTCTGTCCTGGGTTCCCTGCTGTTTACGATGTTTATTAATGATATCTTCAGCAGCTGCAGTCATGTTATCATGCATACGTATGCTGACGACCTACAATTGTACTTGTCGAGACCAATTGGGATGGTAGAGGATTTATGTGCAAGAGTTAATGAAGACTTAGGAGCTATAGGTGAGTGGGTTCGGAAAAACCAACTATTTTTAAACCCCCTGAAATCATTTGTCCTACCCATATCGAGAACTGTCTCTCACTGTTCAGATCTACCATCTATTCTTCTCAATGGCGTAGAACTGAAATATGTTAGCAAAGTTGTAAATCTTGGGTATCACATTAACTCTTCACTGTCTTGCGTGGACCACATTAATTCTGTTGTGTCGAAAGTCTATTATGGACTACGTAATCTGAGGCGGACCTCGGGGTTGGTACCAGTCGAAACTAAACGGAAGCTAGTCATTCAATTGTTGCTGCCTATTATAACATACTCGGATGCGGTGTATAGCAAATTGGATTCCAGATCCATGCATAAGATACAAGTTGCTTATAATAATGTAGCTCGGTATGTTTACTGTGTCAAAAGGTTTGACCACATCTCAATCTACAGAAACAAAATACTGGGCTGCAGCTTGCAGAGCTATATGGAAGCAAGAAACTGCATCTTTTTGCATAAAATTGTCCATACCAAAAGACCCCAGTATCTGTATGAAAAACTTCAGTTCTCTAAGTGTCACCGACATATGAACTTGTTACCTCCAGCCGACAATTTCCCCAACTCCAGTCGACTATTCTTTGTTAGCACCATTAGATTATGGAATTCGTTGCCCATAAAAATTAAATAAATTGCCAATAGACACCACTTTAAGCATTCTATTTTCAAACACTTTTCTTAACTCTGCCCTTCTCTCCTTTTCGCACCCTTTTTTTTCCTTTTCTTTCTTCTCTTTTTAATATTAAGATTGATTTGAATTGTTATCAACTTGTTATCAACTTGTGGCATGCAAAAGAACTAACTCTTAAATGCCGATGTTTTTGTAATGAAATAAATAAAATAAATAAATAAATAAATCTTATCTAATTTGAACAATCTATATATCACTAAAAAGGCTAAGGTATTATCTTCTTCTTGAACGACGGACAGCTCGTGTTAATCGGATAATTCTTTCACAAGATATGTGCTCATAACTGAAACAACAGAAAAAAACTCGTTTTTCGAAGATTTTTTGAAAACGCTTCTTAAAAAATTTTTTTTATTTTCAGTTCCGTGTTCAGCAGCCAAAAATAGTCTAGAAAACACTTTATCTATGCACGCGATTGGCCCATTTTTTGTCGAGTAGTGTTATGATGCACTGATCGCAAAACAATCTAATCCTCCTGCTCGGCTTGCTTAAAATAATGGCCAGATCGTAGTAACGAAGCAAGACTTTCTGTTTTTTTTTTTGCTCTCCCAAAAGTTTTCCTAATTTCACGAAAGTTTTTATCAAATTTGGAAAGATTTAGTAAGATTATCCTTTTATCTATTTTTCATTTTTTCTCTGGGATTCCATTGCTTTTTATAAAATTTCAAGCACATATACGTTTCAAAATAATTTGTCCCTTTACTGTCCATTTACTGTTCAATGGAATACAAATAAAAAAAAAAAATTAAAAAGCATAACCGGAAATTCCAGTAGTTAGTTTTGTACGCAACTTATTCTTATTCTCAAAATTCGCGACGAGAAGACAGAAATAACCAAACAATAACACAGCAAAAATGTACCATAGTCATTTTCATCACTTTTCATACTTTTTTCTTAAAAAATTAGGCCCTCAAAATATGCTCTTTTATATGTTCCATTTATAGTCTGAAATACAAGCAAAAAACAAAAATATTTTGAATTGCTCGAAACAAAAAAATTAAAAACTTTGCGTATTTTGAGGCTCCTAATTTTTTAAGGAAAAAGTATGAAAAGTGATGAAAATGGCTATGGTACATTTTTGCTATTATTTCGATGCGAATGTGTATCCCACCAAATAATTTGGCTGTGTTGTATTGCTTGATGTTTCTTCTTAAGATATTCATATACTTCGTAACTTGATTTATGAAACATCTGTAAAATTTTCGCCATCAGAAAACGCCTTGAAATTCAATATTTTCCTACTTTGAAACCTTATTACAAAGCCAATTTAGAACGCATAAAATTGAATTAATGTCAGAAAAGATGGCGTGAGATGTTGTTAGTGCAGCTATATAAAAATCATGTCGATAGGATTATTGGTTCAGAAATTACAGTCGAAAACGAGAAAAAAGCCGAGGAAAATTCGAAAAAGTGACACGCCCATTTTTTGCGAAAACTAGAGCTGTTACATAAAAATGGAGTATGGTTTTGAAAACAGCGTGGAAAAACGATTCAGATTCATGTAAAAAACTCCATGCAACAGACATGCTGTTGTGCAGTGTAATAGAAAAAATTAGGCAATACAAATCACAGAGAGGACATTTTAGTAAACTCATCACAGACAACGAGTTTAAAAGTGTAAACATTAAGGATTTTCTCAGACAGGAAAGCATCGAACTACATCTCGTAAAACCAAATAATCACACCGGTAATTCTGATATAGAGAGACTACATAACACACTAACAGTGAAAACTAGAGCTTTAGGCATAGAAGAAAAAGAAATGAACATCAAAAATAAAGTAAGAAAAGCTATCGAATGGTAGAACAAAAGCTACCACTCAGTAATCAAAGAAAAGCCAATTAACGTAGAGACAGAAAAATGCAATAAAGACGAAATTTACAAACGGATGCATGAGGAAAAACAGAAATACATAAACAAACGAACAAGACAAGAGAACGATATACAGAGACAAGGGACGAAGGATATATAAAAAACTACAAGAACGTTAGACACAAAGAAACCCCAAAATTCACAAAAGCTAATTTACAGAACATACACCTCAGCAATATTAAAAGGAAATACAAATTTTCAGGTAAAATGGATATTAACAACCTTCCTAATAATATTGACATCGACGGTAATCCAAGCCCACATGACAATGGAGAAAATCGAAACTGACCAAGGGTTCATGGAAATCCGAGTAGAAGAGGCGAGTTTCGCGGAAACATACAACACAACACTTCATATTATAAATCCACACGAAATTCTTAACATAATAAACAGTCTTCACATTAACATCAAGGCAGCCGATCTGGGGGACAAAACAGAAATTTTGAAAATACAGTTAAAAACTATTAAAACTAAAACTTTGACTCTAATACCACACAGACAGAAAAGAGGCCTGATTAACATAGTAGGAACCGCACAAAAATCGTTGTTTGGCACCATGGACGACAATGATCGCCAAGAAATAGAAGAACATCTTTGTACTGTAGAAACAAATAACCACAATGCAATACAAAATCTCAATAAAGAAATTTCAATTAACCAACATTTTAACGAAACCTTATACAGACTTAAGACAATCATACAAAATGACAGGAAGACGGTGCTCGGAAGAATAAACAATATAAACGACAAATACAAAAGCATAGAAAAGCAAATTTTATACACTGACTTTGTACTCAAACTTGATATTCTACAAGACAACGTGGAACATATTCAGGAAAACATAGCAGCATCTAAAACTGGGACTTTTTTCGAAAATATACTTACTTACTTATATACTTACGGCGGTTTGTCTCGTTCAATGTTTCATGTACTCTTTGTTATTCGTTATTCTACTCCCGAAGAATAAACACCCAACACCCGAAAAACCACTTGCGTTTTAATTCACCGCTCCGCCGCAATACGCATAAACATTCGAGCCGCTCGCGATAGAACCGACGCGGAAAACAAACTTTTTTAAAATACAAGACAATCAACAAGTGCAAAAACTAATAGTAAAAAGACAATCACACAAAAAAAAACATAGTGAAAAGTGAAACAAGACAACATAACTAATCACAAGAAAAGTGTACTAAAACTATAAAGTGTACCTACAATAATAATAACCAAACAGTGCACAAATTTCAAAAATTAAAAACAGAAAATAAAGAAAAACGTACAAAACAAAGACAGTGCAGTTTTGTGCATAAAAACACACAGTGTTACATATAAACACATAACAACAAAACACACACCCACAACACGGACCAAAAGAGGACAGTGAGGAAGAGCACGGCAAACAACAGCAAGCAACGCAGCACAACACAGCAGCGGACACAACACCTAGAGGAGATCCCCATTCTCGGGCACTGGGCCCCAATAAGATAAGCCCAAACATTTTTATTAAAAATTAACAAATTTACAATCACTAACACAAACGTATATTTATAGAAAAGCCCAATAAGATAAGCCCAAAAATTGTTATTAAAAATTAACAAATTTACAATCACATTTACTAACACAAACATATATTTATAGAAAATATAGTATTCCCATTTCCAAAAATCCAGTTAAAAAAATTATATACTGGTACCCCGCTACTGTTCGCTTATCGCAGTAAGCAATTCCGCTGCTGCGCATAAGTTGGCGCTTTTTGTGTTCGCATTCCCCTACGCAGGCAAAGCAGCAAAAACTCCCGCTGCAGCCTGCTTCCCACTACTTTTCTTATCTGCACAGCTGTTGATCTCCCTCTTTTCAATTTGTCCCGATTTTCTCATTTTCTTTTGTGCGATCACCGCTGGCAAAGCAGCAAAAGCTCCCGCTGCATCCAGCATCCAACAGCACGCACTTCTCCTCCTTTTTCGTTCCGCATTGCACTGTCCCACTTGCACACATTTTCGCGTTTCGTTTTCGCTCGATATACGCACGCACCAGCAGCAAGCACTCCCGCTGCTGCCTCCAAGTGCAATCACATTTTCGTACTTCTGCCTAAGCAATTCCCCTCTTTCGCTAGCAGAAGTAAACAACGCAAGCACAGTGGGACGAGTCCACTTTTTTGCAGCATATTGAATAATTTTCTTGGACTTCTGCTGCCATCCCAAGTGCATACAGTGGGACAAATATCGCCCATTCGCACACAAAAACTTTTTTTACAAAAAATTATTTTGACATTTGTATTTACATTAACACACTAAAACAAATAATCACATACACTTATATATATACTTTATACACATACATATTTATACACATACACATACATACGTAATAGCGGGTCGACCACAATTAGCGGCGTCATTGAGCAAGTGACGCCAGATGAAGTTGTTGCCATCTGCAGCCGGATCGGCGACAGCAAAGCCCCAGGGTACGACGGAGTGCCAAACGTCGCAAGGCGGCAATTAGGCTCCACGCAGGGCTGTTCGCGGACGTGTTTAACACGTGCCTGCAAGAGCAGACTTTCCCGGACCAGTGGAAGCTGCAAAAACTGGTGTTGCTGCCCAAGGGGGGCAAACCCCCAGACGACCCTTCCGCATATCGCCCAATATGTTTGCTGGATACGGCAGGGAAGGTTTTGGAGCGAGTAATTGCCGACAGGCTAGAAGCGGCTGTTACTGCAGCAGGCGGATTATCCGACTACCAATTCGGGTTTCAGAAATCGAGGTCGACGATCAACGCAATCGAGGTGGTGGTTGAAGCGGCTCGAGACGCAATTAGCGGCACACGCTGGAAAGGTAGCAAAAAGGAGTATTGCTGTCTGGTTACGTTGGACGTAAAAAACGCGTTCAACTCCGCGAATTGGGGTCACATCCTGTCAGCGCTGCGCCGACGAGGGGTGCCAGAGTACCTGGTGGCAATCATAGCCAGCTATGGCTATGCAATGGCTCACGGTGATCGGCCTGCAGCTGGCCGAACAGAAAACTGAAGTCCTGCTGATATCAAGCAGGAAGAAGGTGGAGCAGGCGCATGTTCGTGTAAACAGCCACACGATTGCTTCGAAGGTCGCAATTAGGTACTTGGGCGTCATACTTGACAACCGGTTGACGTTCAAGCAGCACCTACAGCACGCAGCGGAGCGAGCCACGAGAGCTGTGGTGGCGCTAGCGAGGCTAATGCCAAACCTTGGCGGACCAAAGCAAGCAACGAGGATGCTCTTGTCGAGAGTGGCAACCTCGACCTTGCTATATGGAGCACAAATTTGGGCCCCTGCGACGACGGTTCGCTCGTACCGGCGAAAGATCGAGGCAACGTACCGCCTATGCGCACTAAGGGTGTGCCGCGCATTCCGTACAACGTCGTACGAAGCAGCTTGCGTGGTCGCCGGCATGATACCGGTCGACATCCTAGCTTTGGAGGCGTACTACAAAGCGCGCGATAACAGCAATGGGCGAAGCAACGGCAGGCAGCGAAGTCTGGGCGACTGGCAGAGCCGCTGGGATAGCTCGTCCAAGGGGAGGTGGACGCACCGCCTGATACCAGTGCTCAACAAGTGGCTGGACCGCAAGCACGGCGAAGTCACGCATTACTTGACGCAGGTACTAACAGGTCACGGCTGCTTCAAGTCGTATCTACACCGCTTCGGCCACGAAACCGACCCATACTGCACCACGTGCGTCGGCGAGGTGGAGGATGCGGAGCACGTAGCACTAAAATGTCCTCAGTACGAGACACAGCGACAGGCGCTGCGATCAAACATAGGCAGCCCTATTAGCGTGCAGAACATGGTGCAGCAAATGCTCGAAACGGCGGAGAAGTGGAACGCGGTGTGTGCGTTTGCAGCACAAATTATGTTGGAGCAGCGACGACTGGAGCAAGAGCGTAGGGCAGAGGGCCCCAGTAGCATCTACGAGCCGAACACTTAAGGCTGGAAACCCGCCCGGCGACGCAATGCTCACCGGCAGTTCCGCCGGGACCACGGGTTGGAGAAAGGGGGTGGTTTTTAGTCGGTAAGAATCCGGCATACAGTTGAGCACGGGTTCGGCTGTATCTTTCGAAGATTTTCCACCTCCTCCGCGAAAAAAAAAAAAAACTCATACATACGTGTATATTCACATTTACATACAAATAAGTTCACTTTTTTCACAAATAAAGACAAATTATCATACACATTTGACTTCACATTTATATTATATTTATATTATAATAATTTTTACATACATTCCCAATTCCCATATACACATTTATGTTTATTACCCATTCATATTTACAAATTTTGCTTGTTTCCCATATATACATATTTCCCTACACTTTTACATACACTTTTGTAACCGTTTACACTCAACAGGAATATAAACTCGTATTGACAATTTTTTACACTTTTGTGTACCCTTTCCTAGTCTTAAATATCGTTCGTGCGGACGCGGTTAGACCACAGGTCCCTAACCCTATTACTTATTTATTGTCAATCGGGTTTCAAACCCCTTTTAAGCTTTTCTAAGCAAAATGCCTGTTGAGCGATCCCCTAAACGGCAATGTGTCACAATGGAGACTTCGTCCTCCAGATATGCAAAATCATCTAAAGCACATTTGACAGTTCCTGTCACTCGAGAGCCACCAAACACTCGCTCCAAACTCTCTAGTCCCAAAGCAACCGATCCCAGTGTTGCCAAATTTACTTTCGAGTACGATAGACTCGTGCATTTATGTACATAATTTTCATCGGTTCCCATTGAGGATTTGACCAAATCCCTGGTTCAAATTAAGCAAAAAAATTTGCAAACCCAATGGGAGAGGCTAATGCGCGCACAGAGGCAGTCTTCATTGCTGAAGACAATAGCCAGCTCGACGGTTTCAAAGAGTCGGCTAGGCAAAAGATTGACGCCTGCACAGACCAGTATGAGTTGTGCATGGCTCAGATGTCGGACATCATTGAGATGCTCCAAACTCAGTCCCCCCAGCCCGCTGCGCATATGGAACCGGTTCGACCCCCTAGAACCAGCAAATACCCCCTACATTTGCCTACAAGTTCCACCGTGCGATACCGAAACCTTCTTCGGGGGCTATGAGCAGTGGCCGTCCTTCCGGGACATGTTTACTGCGGTTTACATCAACCACCCCCAGCTCACTCCAGCCCAAAAATTGTATCACCTCCGATACAAGACGCAAGGTAAAGCCGGTGCTATTGTAAAGCAATATGCATTAACCGATGAAAATTTCGGACTCGCGTGGGAAGCCCTAAGATCCCGCTTCGAAAATAAACGCATACTCGTTGACACTCAAATCCAATCCCTTCTGAATATCGCTCCTGCCCACACTGAAAATAGTGAGGCACTACAGCGGATCCAAAACACCATAAACAATTGTCTGTCTGTTCTCAATACTCAGGCCGTAGACACTGACAATTGGGATCCGCTATTGGTTTACATATGTTGTACCAAATTGACCCAAGAGACACTCGCTTTATGGGAGCAGTCATTGACATCCCGGAAGGATCTGCCACCCTGGTCGCAAATGGATGAGTTCCTGACCGGCAGATATGAGGTAGTTGAACGGTTGCAAAGCATTCGTCTCGCTAAGCCGAAACCACAGCCCTCTACTTCCAATGTCCTCCCAAATCGGCCACACAAATCCCTAAATTATCACACTCAAGTGAAAAGGGACTTCGCGTGCAAACTCTGCAACGCAAATCACCCTATAAGGACTTGCCAGAGCTTCAAAAGACTCACCCCCAGAGTCGATTAAAATCAGTTAAGAAGCACAATCTCTGCGTAAATTGTCTTGCGACATCTCACCTTGTTGAGAATTGTACCAGCAATTTTACGTGCGTTTATTGCCAAAAGAAGCACCATTCCATGCATCATTTCCCCAAAGGCAATGCGCAACCCTCTCAAGCTCCCAATCGGTCACATTCGACCCGACCACAGGTCGCAACAGCTCCAAAACGAACGCACAACAACTCCGCTACTAAATCCCCCCTTTCGGATGCGCAACCCCGCACATCTTCCAGGCATATCGCACATCTACGCCTTACACTCAAGTACAAGTACAAGCCTTACACTCCAATAATGGCACCCAATCCCTTCTGCCTACGGCACTGGTGTCTATTGAGCACGCAGGAAAGTTGTTCAAAGTTCGAGCGTTGATCAGAGATTAGAAATGAGTACCGCAACTTTGGATACCACCGCATTAATACTCATTCTTTTTACTACATACTACTCATAAGCACCGCATAACAGAAGTATCGCAACCGCACGCATACAAAACCCGAACGAGTTTGCGATCATCGATTCATTTCGCGTATTGCTTACACGACCACTTCGTAACTGTATGCATATTGCACAATTCGCGTCGCGCAATTTTGGTTACCACCGCATTGATACTCATTCTCATAAGCACCGCTCATAAGCACCGCAAATCATAAGTATCCCAAATTCAATCATTATGCGGTATGCGTTGTTTGCAGTGAGTGAAAGCAATGAATACAAGTATACATAATATAGGTATAGGTATAGGCAGGTATACGCATTTGGAAGAAATGTTTGCGGCATGGATTTTGCCACCTCAACTGCTGCTATTTTTTAAGCAAGTTGAAGTCTAAAAGTTATAGAATCATGCAAAACAAAAATGGTTTAATACTTTAAAAACATGATGGAACTCCAAATATATGATGATTGAATCAATTGTCGGTAATTGGACCCACATCAATGAAATACTCTATGACAACGGGCAAAGCCATCGACTTTTCGACCATTCGTACTCTAAAAATTTTTAACATTACAAATTATTATTAATTGTTATAATCTATTACACGTATTATGAATTAAATATTACTTCGTTCGATAAAGGAAATTTTTTCATTTCATGTTAAAAACTATAAGATATAACAAATTTAATGTTAAAAAAATAAAAAAATTGTGTTACTTATCCTAGAGCATAATTTTTAAGGATTTTCTACTAAGTAAATGGTCTATACGTTATTTAAAAAAATTTTCGCCAAAAAGTGAATAAAAATCTATAAATGTATTTTATAAAAAATACAACTTCATTACTAACAATCGGTGTTAAGCATCCAGCAATTTTATAACGCCACTACTATCGTGGGTGTAATACACCCAGTGACTTTTTAAAACAATTGTAAAAAAACCTTCAGCTTTATTTATGCAACTGCAATGTACTCTAAAACCTTCCGAAATATGCAAATGTGGATTACATTATAACTTTATGTTGGTTTTGGTTAAAAAATCTATATTTTACTAAGAAATTGAACTCACAGGGTGGATTCCACCCTGACGATAGTAATGGAGGGTTAAATTTATTATTTGAGTATGTATACATTTATTGTAAAACATAACAAAATTGGGTATATCCTAAAAAATGCCTGTCATTTCTTTTCTTTTCTACGAATGCTTAATCACAATAAGAGTCAAAGAACAAGTGCGAAGCGATATGAAAATGCGGTGGTATGCGGTGTTTCCATCTTTCCTTTGGATCATTCGCACCACCGCATTCTCATATCGCTTCGGAATGCGGTGGTGCGAATGATTCAAACGAATATTTCCATCTTTCGTTTGGATCATTGCCGATCATTGTCGTCTTCGTTTGAATCATTCGCACCACCGCATTCCGAAGTGCATAGTTCGTTTGGATCATCGGCAGCACCGCATAGCCGAAGTGAAATGAAGGTGCGATAGTTTGCGTTCGTTTAGTATTGTAAGCTGATGATTCGTTCGTTCGGATTACTAGTATTCGGAATGAATGCTTCGCTTGTGGTGGGGATACATACTGATATCCGTTTTTTTGAGCAGTGGCACATATCGCACCGCATTTTACACGAATACATATTGAGCGATTAAAATATGACCGCATGCAGATCTCTGGCGTTGATCGACCAAGCCTCTCAGCGTACCTTCATTTCTTCGAAGGTCCAGAAACGCCTCAAATTGCCAATCGAGAAATTCCCCTTCCAAATCTCGGGCATGGGCGGTCAGATTGTGCAAAATGCCAATCATACATTCTTCTTGACATTTGCAGTCCCCCAATCGAACACGAAACTCCTCGTGCAAGCAATCGTGCTCCAAGAGCTTACGAAATTGCTCCCACCTGTACATATAAAATCACCCAATTTGAAAGATTTTGCTATGCTAGATCTCGCTGATCCAAACCCCTTCGAGACAGCGCAGAATGATATAGTGATTGGCAGTGATATCATCCAGCAGATCTTGCTCGAAGGTATCCACCGGAATGTATGTGGCAGATTACTTGCTCAGCATACAGTATTCGGTTGGGTATTAAGTGGTCCAGTAACCCCTTCGCATGTAACATGTGCCACAGAGGTACCAGGTCGCCATATGCATACTGGAACCGCCCTTCGAAATAACCTTCCCGCCCTAAAGAAAGCCCTTTCACAAGTGATTGCCGCCCTCAATCCCGTAGGGTTTCCACCCCAGGAAATAATGGAAAGTCACTCTGAGCCCACCACTCCTGCAAACTCATTCTCAAACCGGCAAATTTCCTCCTTCGTTGCCAAACGTTTCGATCCCGCAGGATGGCTTTCGCCTCTAATGAGGTCCCCCAAAAGGGTTCGACAAAAACGGCCCACATTCACAGCAACTGACGAAAATTGCATTCCCTCGCAGTTCCTCATTGCATCTCCTCTATCCCGGGTCCGAGAAGAGGTTAGTCGTCATTCCATTGCGACCTGCCCTAAGCGCTGCAAATCCCGCAGACATCGGACTGATCGGGTATACACTCCAAGATCTACAAGATCTGCTTCTCGGGTGGAACGGCTCCAGAAATTCCCATGCTCACACAATCCCAATTCCGGATCAAGGAGCGATTGACTGCCACCACCCTCTCGAAGAGCATACCGACATTCTCGCTCGGTTCTCCGGCTTCTCTCGACCCCTAAGTGAACCCAATTATCCTGGCGTTGGCTTAGTTTACAAACAGCCTTCGAACCCGCTCGAAATTCTCCCTCCCCCTAAAGAAATGGCAATGCAGCCAATTTTTATATCTATTTTTCTCATATTCCCTCGGCTGTAGCTTACGCAAACCCTGCAGCTTAGCCACTATTTCCCATTCACACGATGTCCACATTATAATTTCAATCCTCTGACATCTCACCTTTTTTGCAGATCAGCCGACCATCGCAGCAGGTACCCCTTAGACTGCCCCGCACGGCCGGATGGATCATCCCCCGCACGAAAGGTCATCGGCGCACCCCAAGCGCACCCACAGCCAGCCAGCCGTGAGCCATTCCCGCACCAACCAGACCTCAGCCGCGTCTCGGCGACCCTCCACCCGGACACTTCATTAATTGCACTCTGTAATGACGGCCGCGATGGCTAAATGAGTGCTGTGGTTGTTCAGTGATCTGTCGATTCCACCTCTAATCTCTTCCTGTCCTTGTCCTCTTGTACTGATGTTCCCCCTATTTATACTCCCCGGCTTCGGCCGTTTGTCTCGTTCAATGTTTCATGTACTCTTTGTTATTCGTTATTCTACTCCCGAAGAATAAACACCCAACACCCAAAAAACCACTTGCGTTTTAATTACACCGCTCCGCCGCGATACGCATAAACAGTTTGCTACCACTAAGAAATGATTAAAAAAAAATAACTGTCTCCAAATTTATAACAATGCTTCTGAAATTATAAAAATAAGACCGGGAATAGTATTTGTAAAAAACCAAATAAACACGACTTATACATATGTAACAATAACGAAGAGAAATTGAATGGAAATTATCTGATAAATTTTAAAAACGGTTCACTAAAATTAGGACCTAAGGACTTTTATAATAAGGAAATAATCTTTAAACACAGCTTCGTCAACAATAGCTATATTAAACAAAATATGAAAAATACGAATAAGGAATTAATATTTGACGACATAGTAATAGACGAAATAGAAAACATTTCCAAAATGAAAGAAATTAAATACAATAAAAAACACACTATACTACACTGCGTTTCAAAATGATAAGGTCAATGCGACTAAGCTGAATATTTTCGTTAAAACTAAATATTTCTGCGAAAGGGTCTTAAGTATAAATAACGGTATCTTAATATGTACATACTAATCATATGCACTTCGGCAAACCATTGTGAAGCTTACTGCAATTATTCGAGAAAGATCGCTCGCAGCGCGTGTTTCCAGCGTTTCAAAAGTATAAGGTCAGTGTATTCTGCGTCATTGAAAAATATTTTAAAGGTAATTTTTTACGTAAATTTGCTTAATTTTGATTAAAGCATATTATTTTTAGAAATGGGACGTGGAAAAATGCTCAGTGAAGTTGAAAGAGCAAAAATTTACGTGTTTTTGAGCGAAAATGTTAGTCTTCGCCAAATTTCCAAGAAACTGAATCGGTCTTTTTGTGTAATACAAAATTATGCAAATAATAAGGAAAACTATGGCAAGAACAAAGCTCCAGGACGACCCAAAGTACTTTCCGACCGCGATTCTCGACAAATTTTGAAGGCTGCTTCAAACTCTACAAAAATTTGTACCCAAATCAGACGGAACTAAATTTAAATGATTCGAAAACAACTGTTTGGAGAGCAATTCATGCTTCTCTCAATATTGTACGAAGTAAAATGAAGACTGCACCACGTTTAAGCTGAATAAACATTGTTTTTTAAATAACGTGTAGACTGTTTAGTAGAAAATCCCTACAGATTATGCTTTAGGATAAGTTACAAAGATTTTTTTTATTTCACACTAGAAAATCCAAAATTTTGAATTGTTACTTTTTTGATGACATTTTAATCCAATAATTACCGAATTATTTTAAGTTATGTCACTTTTGCTGAATTTAATAATTATAAATGACAGTTAAAAAGTTGAAAGGAAAATTTTTAAAATTCGAAATTAATTTTTTATTTAAAAATATATACCAAAATTGTAACAACTTTACTCAAAATTAACTTCAACAAAAATTTATTTCGTCAAAAATGTCACAATTTGAATTAGGACTCTTTTGCATTGAGCTGCAGCGATCAAATAGCATCAAACTTCTCGACATGAAGAGAGATCTAACTGTATTTTGGCAACAGTTAACAACAACAAAATATACTGAGCTTTTGCTCATTGGTAGATAGATTCATTGTGCACAGTATTAACACATAAACCCGAAAATTAAAATTTTGAGTTGTGTCACTTTTGAAGTGGGTGTGCGAAATATTTACAAGACGTGCGGAAGGCAAAGTGTTAAGAGAAACTTGATTTATTGAGCCAATTGACTTAAAATTTACGTGCAAAGCCGCGGGGCCCTGATAGTTGTGGAATGAACATTTTTTAATAAATGTTATCCCCGTGCAAAGCCGGGGATAACTGGTAGAATTTCTTATATTCCAGGAATTTAGTGAAATATGGGAAATTCAAAAAAGTTTAAAAAACATTGTATTTTAAATAGAATTCATTTCTTAATTTGAAGTCCACAAAACAAAACCTTAACTCAAATAATAACAAAACTTAAAATGAAATGTAAAAAATTAACTACTTATTACAGTAAATAACTAAAATTTGCTCGTAGTTTTCTACGGTCAGCATAGGCCATGCCTATTCCGTACACCAGCGCGTGGAGTACGAAAACGTTCATTATTTTTGTATGCTGTACTCGGCAATGCCCCAAAAAATAGCTTAGTGAGCCAAACTAAAACACCTTCAATAATGATCGTAAGAACATCATTTTCGGAATAACAAAAGTCTGGGCTTCCCCAAATTGAGCCCCCCTCCCAACCCCTTTACAAACAGGAGCACATGTTCGTTTGCATAGAAGAACATAAGTCTATATGAATATGTTTTTATACATACTTACGCCAAATATGGCAAAAAATTAAAAAAAAACATGCAAAAATATGGCAAAATATGCAACAAATATGCAAATATGCAGTGCATATGTTAGCTCATTAGCTCAATATTTTTCAAGAAAAATAGTTTCTGTCTTGGTCCCGTTCAAATCCGAAGCTCCAAAAAAATATGCACTTGCATATTATTCCGATCCGATATGTAATATTAACACTAGAACTACCGGGGCGGTCATTTGACGGTTTTCACTTTTTGATTAACCGTAGCTCGAAAACGGTTTAAGTTATGAATCTGGTTCTCCATGGCTTTTAATATTTTGGATTAAGCTCAATATTCTAAAATTTTGCAATCACTGCGCCGATCTGTTTTCTTTATATTATCGATTTTACCTACTAGTACCACGAGCGGTCAAATGACGGTTAACTACGTAGCCATGGAAATAAAATTAAAACATTCACAAAAAGTCGAAGACGGTACAAATTCTACAAGTACCTATGTCTTGCCTTCTTTTTTATATTAAATTTACAACCGACTTTTATATATTGTTACGAATGCTAGTTCCAGTGGGCTAGTACGTATCTCTGGATTGCGTAATTTGAAAATAAAACACACTTAGTTCCTCAACCGCAGTCAATAAAATAAACCAACAATCACTTTATTTCACAGGTTTACACTTTACTGTCTTTTCACTTAATTATTCGCTCAATTACTCCGTGTGGCACCTTCACTAGTCAAAATCAGAATGACTCGCTGCGCCGCACCCGGCTGTCTTTTATACCTGTCCGGCCATCGCGCAGATCGTTCTCGCACATTCCGGAGTGGACTAAAGGTTTCCATGATGATCGCGACCATCATTGCCAGATTGGACTAAAAGTTGCCATCATTGTCGCGGCCGTCGTTGCCAGATTGAATTATAGCACGGCGCGTAGCGACAGGGTTGCTTTGCACAGCGACAAACTGTCTTATCGTTACACTGCCCACCACTTAGACTTGTTCGTCCCGAACAAGTGCCGAGGTTCCGCTGTGATAAGGCACCAGGCGCTGCAAATGGACTACCTTCAGCTTAGCGCCTTTATTGCTGCAACGTCGAATCCTGTATACCACGTCGTTTATCCTAGTCACGACTTCGTAAGGTCCTTCCCATGACGCTTGAAGTTTCGGAGACAAACCTTTCCTCCGCTGCGGGTTGTAGAGCATTACCAGATCGCCTTCTTGGAACCCTGCTGAGTTGGCCCGTAGATCATATCTGGCTTTCGCCTTATCGCTGACCAGTTTGGTGCGGCTCCTTATAAACTGGTGAATCTCCTCCAGTTCCGCCCGCTTATTGGCCACGTAGTCCGTCTTAGCGCCTCCCGTCGTGCTGACTACCCCGAACTTCAAGTCAGCGGGTAGCCGCAATTCTGTGCCGAATACTGCTCGGGCTGGAGTGAGTGATGTCGTGTCGTGCGGGGCTGACCTATACGCCATCAGGAACAAGGGGATATGCGTGTCCCAATCCTTTTGATTCCTGCCTACCACTTTCCGCAGGTATTCCTCCAGTGTCCGGTTAAAGCGTTCCACCATGCCGTCGGACTGTGGGTGCAAAGGGGTGGTACGCGTTTTCTTTATCCCCAGCAGCTCACACACTTCCTTGAATACCGCAGACTCGAAATTCCGGCCTTGATCCGAGTGCAACTCCAACGGAACTCCGAACCTGGCTACCCAGTTGTTTACCAGCTTTTCCGAGATCGTAGTGGCCTCCTGGTTAGGAATTGGGTACACTTCGGGCCATTTGCTGAAGTAATCCATTACCACCAGCACATATTTGTTGCCTTGAGTACTAGTTGGGAATGGGCCGGCGACGTCCATAGCAATCCGCTCGAAGGGCGCTCCCACGTTGTACTGCTGCATGCGGCCTCGAGATCTTCTTGTTGGCCCTTTCGCTGCTGAACATCGGTCGCAGCTCTTAATCCACTCGGCTACAGACTCCTGACATCCTACCCAGTAGAATCGTCTTTTTATTTTGGCGACGGTTTTGGTGATGCCTAGGTGCCCTCCACTGGAGTCGTTATGGTATGCCTGGATGACCTCGTTGATTCTGCATTTCGGCACTACCATTAGGGAGTTGCTGGTCCGTCCATCCGCGCTCTCCCATTCGCGGTACAGGCATCCTTCCTTCAGCCGCAGACTTTTCCACTGTGCCCAGTAAGCCTTGGCGATCGGGCTGTCACCGGCCATCTCCTGCCAGTCTGGACGTGCGCCTTGCTCCTTGCCTTCGACGATTTTTGCAAGATCCGCATCCTCACGCTGGTCCTTTTGTAGCCTCTCCACAGACCACTCTTCCTCTGGCATAACGCTCACCAACCGGACGTCCACTATCTGTTCTTTGCTTTCGGCTCGCGAGCACGCCCTGTATTCGACTTTGCACGGACGGCGGGACAAGGCATCGGCATTGCCATGGCTACTGCCCTTCCGATGCTCTATCGTGTAGTCGTAGCTCTGCAGTCGCTCGATCCACCGCGCCAATTGGCCTTCAGGATCCTTAAAGTTCAGGAGCCATCTCAATGCCGCATGATCTGTGCGCAGGCGAAACCTTTGTCCATACAGATATTTGTGGAAGTGTTTTACGCAGTCCAATACCGCCAGCAGTTCTCTCCGTGTCACACAGTAGTTGCGTTCCGGTTTCGACAGAATCCTACTGTAGTATGCTATCACTTGTTCTTGGCCGTCTATTATCTGTGATAGCACACCGCCAATACTATGCCCGCTCGCATCCGTATCCAGCACAAACATCTCTCCAGGCACGGGGAAGGCCAGAATTGGAGCAGTGCACAGTTTTTCCTTCAGACGTGCAAAAGCCTGCTCCTGCTCTTCGTTCCACTCGAAAGCTTGGCTCTTTTTCGTCAGTTTGTGCAAGCTGCTGGCTATGTTCGCGAATCCCGGAACAAATCGGCGGTAGTATGTGCACAGGCCCAGGAAACTGCGGAGTTCGTGTAGATTGCGTGGCCGGGGCCACTCCTTCACCGCCGTGATTTTGCCTTCATCCGTATGTACTCCGCGGGCGGAAACCGTATGACCCAGATACTTGACCTCTTTTTGGAACAGCGAGCACTTCTTTGGGTTGAGTTTAAGCCCGGCTTTTTGTATCCGCTCGAATACCTCCTTTAGCTTTCCTAGGTGGTCGTCGAAGCTATTACCCATCACGATTATGTCGTCGAGGTACACCAGACACGTCCGCCAATGCAGCCCTTTTAGCACCCGTTCCATTAGCCGCTCGAATGTTGCTGGGGCGTTGCAGAGTCCAAACGGCATGACGGTGAACTGCCATAAACCATCGCCAACACTGAAAGCCGTTTTCTCCTTGTCTTTGTCTGCAAGCTCTACCTGCCAATAGCCGCTGCGTAAGTCGAGCGTGGAGAACCACTGTGTGCCTGACAGCGTGTCCAGGGTGTCATCGATCCGCGGTAGTGGATAACTGTCCTTCTTGGTCACATCATTGAGCTTCCGATAGTCCACACAAAACCGGGTACTGCCATCCTTTTTCTTGACTAGCACGACCGGCGAGCACCAGGGGCCCGAAGAAGGCTCTATGACCTTTTCTTTCCGCATGTTTTCGATCAAATTTGTGACCTCTTCCCTCTTGGCCAGAGGAACTCGTCTTGGTGGTTGGCGAATCGGTTTTGCACTTCCGGTGTCGATGTTGTGCTTCACTATGGCTGTTCTTCCGCCTGCTTCTGCCGCAAATATTGACCCATAGTGCTGCAGGAGTGACCTCGCCTTCTGTTTCTGATTGGCCGTCAATTCGCTGTTCCACTGATTCTCCTGCGGTATGACGTCCATGTTAAATCCGCTCTTCTTATTTCCTCCGGGTGGGCTACTCTCGCAATTGACCACTGCTACGGCTTCTCTACACTCGCCAATTACCTCATCTTTCCCGACATATCTGGGTGCATTCAGGGGGTTCAGTATTCTGACTGGTATTCTGCCATTCTTAGGTTCCACTAATGTACGTCCGATGATGATGTTGTCGTGTCCTTGCTTCGGTGCTTCTAAAACCCACAGCCGACTCGTCCCATCGTCCTCGTCCACCTTTGCCCACACAATCGCCTCGGAGTTCGCTGGTATCCTCCTGTGTTGACACGATACCACCTTCCTTACCGCCACGCTTCGCTCATAGCCGGTGTGCAGCGGGAATTCAACGTTGGCATATCTCAGCACATTTTCCTTCAGGTCCAGCGTAAAACCGTGCCTAATCATGAAATCCACGCCGATAATCACGTCGTCCATTATATCCGCGACGATGAACTCATGTTCCAGGCTGCTGGTGCCGATAGTAATCGTTTTTGTAACTTTCCCTCTTACCGGCGCGCGCTCGCCAGTCGCAGTCCGCAGCTGTATGCCATGCAGTGGTTCCCAGTTCTTCAGAAGCTTCCTTTTTATGATCGAATATGACGCTCCAGTATCCAGTGTCAACACGAACAACTTTCCATCTATCCTTCCTTCAATTGTCAAGCTGCTGGGCTGTCGTTTCAGCTGTGAGACAAGGACGGTGGGGCGGCAGATTGTGGGGATCAGCTCACGCCCCTTTGGGCTGACCCGTTTTAGTTTAACGACTCGCCGTCCTCAGCCCTGCGCTTGTTGGCTGAGCCTCGATTGTCAGTATTCCTCGCTTCAGGCGATTGCGATCGAGAACGGGAACGCCTCTTTCGTTGGCGGCAGTCTCGTGATATGTGGCCCTGCTTGCCACATACCCAGCAAACAACTTTAGAGGAGACCACCCGTGGCCTGCTCGGTGGCTCAGAGCTTGTTGCCTGGATCGCAATGTCGTTGTCCGGCTGGATCTGGCGTATCCTTGCAGGTGCATACCGAGTGCTCCCAATCCATGTCGCCTCGTATGTCATCGCGCTGGTCACCGTCTCCCTAAATGTCGGCTTACCCATCATCAACGCACTGCGACGTGTCTCCGGATCATGAAGACCTTCAATAAACGCCTCAATCTTCATCCTCTCGAGATCATCAGCGCCGAAGGACGGGTAGCACAGCTGTACGAGCCGCTCAATGTCTGCTGCATATGCCTGCAGCGCCTCGTTGGCCCTTTGCCTGCGATTCTTCAGCTCACAGTAGTACAGCGTTCTGTTGTGCTCGTCGCTGTACTTCGCTGCCAACGCCCTTATGACGGTCTCGTACTCACTTCGTAAACATTCTGGAACTGATTTTATTACCTCAGCCGCAGCACCTTTAAGAGCCAGCGCCAATCTCCGACCTTTCCTTACATCGGTCCATTGATTTTCCAGAGCAGCCAGGTCGAATTGCAGCTTGAATGTATCGAACGGCGTAGTTCCATCATAAGTAGGCACTTCTGCTCGGGTGGCAACACTTTCCGGAACCGGCGGCAACCATTCTCGCGGCTGTACCTCTCTAAGCCGCTCGTCCATTTTTCTGTTCATCGAGTCTTCCAGACTATCAACTCGTTTGTTCAAGAACTCATCCAGGATGTCAACTCGTGTGTTCAGTGATTCACCCAGGCCGTCGACTCGTTTATCCAAGTGTTCCACTTGAGCTCCCAGGTGCTCCACCTTCGCATCGAGCTTGTTGGAGATTTCTTCCACTTTGCGTTCCAAGCGTGCAGAATTTTCCTGAAGCTTGTTTTCCATTCGCTCTGCCATCTCTCGGTTCGTAGTTTCCAGTTTCGCTGCCAATTGCGCTGACATTTCCTGATTTTCACGGTTGGAAGTCTCGAACATGCCTTTGACATTCTCGATTTTTGCAGAAGTTTCCTGAAACATGCCTCTCATTGCAACCATAAGCTGGTTCATGTCCATTGCTTGTGGTGGCGCAGCCGCTGCAGCCGTACTTTGCATCGACGCAGCACCCGCAGGCGATTCCTCCACTTTGGCCGACGAATCTAGCTCCTGCGTCCCGAACTCGTGCGCAGTCCAATCAATGCCTCGTGATTCACACGCCTCTCGCAAGCGCAGCTGCAACTCCACCTTTCCGCCAGCAGTCGGCAAATTCCAAGCGGCCAGCTCCTTCTTCATGGTCCACCTTCAGTTGCTCCAGTCTAACCATGTCTGCGTTTTATAATAAATTTTTTTTTTTTTTTACTTTCAGTAACACAATCCCACTTCTGACACCAAATGTTACGAATGCTAGTTCCAGTGGGCTAGTACGTATCTCTGGATTGCGTAATTTGAAAATAAAACACACTTAGTTCCTCAACCGCAGTCAATAAAATAAACCAACAATCACTTTATTTCACAGGTTTACACTTTACTGTCTTTTCACTTAATTATTCGCTCAATTACTCCGTGTGGCACCTTCACTAGTCAAAATCAGAATGACTCGCTGCGCCGCACCCGGCTGTCTTTTATACCTGTCCGGCCATCGCGCAGATCGTTCTCGCACATTCCGGAGTGGACTAAAGGTTTCCATGATGATCGCGACCATCATTGCCAGATTGGACTAAAAGTTGCCATCATTGTCGCGGCCGTCGTTGCCAGATTGAATTATAGCACGGCGCGTAGCGACAGGGTTGCTTTGCACAGCGACAAACTGTCTTATCGTTACAATATTTATGAAAAATTTTAATGCAAAACCAAAATGCGTTATTTTACATGTTGTGTGTGAAAGCATGATTTTATCGGCGAGATGTCACGTAGCTTCACTTTTCAAATATTTGCCAAAACTATACTTTTTTACATTCAAAATAAATAAATGTATAAAAATATTTATTTAACATTGTTTTAATGCTTACAATGAAACATTTCTTCAAATTCAACCGATTTCTTTAAAAATTCTGAATACCGTCATTTGACCGCTCACGGTATGAGTAGGTATGAAGCCGAGCCCGGTACTCCTAGTGTTAATATGTTGCATTTTAAAGTAATATATTCCAACACGGCTCTTGACAGTAGTACAAACTTCACATTTACATTCAAAATACATAAAAGGTTCGTTCAGTGAAAGACAATGAACTTTTGGATGTATGGTGCCACTGGTGCATACAATTTTTATAATGCATATAAATCTGTACGATTTTGTTCTTTTGTATTTGGAAAAGTATCAATATTTGTACTGGATGAAAAAAAGTGTCCTTCCGAAATGCGTCGCAAAACGTATCACTTTTGCTCCACTTATACTCCTGACAGACATAGGATTGTTGTACTACGAAGAATACTACAATCAAAGCTCTAAAAACTCATACTAGCACGCTGACACACACTTGGTTTTTGTACTACGTAGTACATTTTGACAGCGGCGAAAACGAATTTAAAAATAACGGATATATTTTTCTGTTTATTTTCTATTCCTGCAGTGAGGTTGTCAACGAAGACCTTTAAGAGTTTAAAGAGCTTTAAGCTTTGCAGTATGTTCAGTCGATTCCCTTTGTAGTAAACTGAAAATTCCCATTCCTGTTCGTGGTATTCTACTAGATTTTTGTACTATGATTGTAGTACAAAAATCCAGTTGCTTTCGAACAAAAGTTGAAAAAACCAGTGACATTGGTTTTTTGTACTAGCAGATCAACACGGTCACACTGCTCACACCCCATACGTGATCTATAAGAACCATACAAAATTTTTGCTTCTTAGACGTGTGTCTTCTGTATCTTTTTTTCTTTGGTAATATCAAAAAGTATAGAACATAAAGAGTGTGCATCACGTATAACCAAAAATTTGGCAACAAGAAGAAACACTTGAAATGAGAGCACAATGCTCTGTGCGCAAATCATAGCAACACGAATGCCGCGTCTGTGCTCACTCGTTCATTCTCGCACAATTGTGCGAAGAGGAGGAAGACGATGTGCTGTAGTTGTTGTTGCGCTGGCGAAAAGCTGAAATTGTAAAACGATTTCTATTTTCTGGCTGGCTGCATGGCGTCTCATATTGCTCCTGAACTCACTGCCGACTGTAGTGTGCGCAAAGTCATAGAAAAGAAAATAAACCATGGCTGGCATGGCGACCTATATGATCGCTACAGGCAATTAAAAAATAAATAATAAGTAATCATCAAAGACAATTAAATAAAAAGGGAATTGGAAAGAAAGGAAGACGCTTTTATTAGCCCGTAATAATTATCCGTCCCGTTCTTTGGAACTTTTTCTACGGCCCACATATAATGCTTGTTTAAAAGAACTAAAATAAGAGAATCTAATATTGTAAATTTATGGTCACATCATTCGCCATGGAACCATTCAGGTGTAGAATATTTATACTATTTTTGAACGTAGGCATACCGTAATAACATTTTTCTTATGACAAAATACTTGTCTTATTATTAATTTCTTTATTTAGTGCTTTAGTAGTGCTTTCGCCCTATTGAAAGTCAATAGACCGATTAAATTATGTTGTTCCATACAATCTTTTAACCCTTGGTTTGCCCGTTAGATTTCGATTTTCAAAAAAACAAAATTAAACACGTATCTAATTATTTATGATTTCAAGTGTTTTCACGAATTTTGAAGTCAATATGCCCATTTACCCATATTCTCAAAATTGTAATCAACCATTGAAAATATAAACAAATAATTTTACTTCGAACTCGCCACGTAAAAATATTTGTAAACATTTTAAATTGGGATCAACCACCAAATTTTTAAATCAATCAAAGCATTGGCCAGCAAAAGCCATACACCACAAAGATTCGATTGATGGTGACATGACAGCAATTTGTGCAGCAAAACCAATCGGCAACACAAAAAAGCATACACACAATAAACGACACCAACGAAAACATTAGCGAATCCCGAATCATCTTCGTTGAAACGACGATGCTTTGGTTCGTTGTTTGCTCTCCGCTTGCGCTTCGACGCATGCAAAAAATGAGCGATCACTACGCCACAGCAACCACCATTTCACCATTCATCACCATTTCAATATACACGAGCGCAGCCGTTGCGAACAACAACATTGCTTTTTGCTGTTGTCAAACGCAGTGTTTACGTTCTCGCAAACTGTTGAGCGCGAGAAAATTTCCTGCGACCTATGCCTCCGCTCATCTCTTATCGCCCGCGTCAACAAACACGCTTGCAAAATTTTTGAAGATGCGTATTCTTTATATTGTATATTCTTTGGTAATATACAATTGTACCTTATAACATAAAAATATGTTCCTTTTCTTTTTTCCCTTTCCTCCTATTCTAGACGAAATTGGAAAATTTCTTTCTCGCGAAAAAGTAGGTAGTACGAATGTGAGTGAAAGGGGAATATGTCGTTTCTTTTCGGGAAATTTTTCACCACCAATTTGCGAGGGTGTTCGTGCAAACAAGTTTTATTAAAGAAAAACTAGCTTAAAATACCTTTGTTTAGGTCAAAAGCAACAAATGCAACTTTTATTGCATTTCATTTCCATAAAGACAACAAGGTGGAGTTTACCCAATTCTGTGTTATATCTGCCTTTTATAAAATAAATATGTTATGTAAAGCACAACACACTAGAGCTGTAAAACTATTGATAGTACTGTCGATAGTATCAATTGTTCTCCTTTGACGCCACTATCGATGGTTTTTTGGCACTATCGATAATATAATAAAATAGGAACTACTTTATCAATTGATTTGAAATTTAGACACAATGGAAGATTTGTCCAGGATGGTGAAATCTCGTGGGCGTTGGACAAGGGGCCTGGCACTGTTTTGTAACAAACATTTGCTGATAATTATAAGTCACACATAAAAACAACAGTTCGAGTCGAACTACTGTAGTGTTTGGACGTGGTTATTTTTCGCTCCGCTATGACCAGCTGTTCTAAGTGCAAATTGCACTGCAGCGCTCTTGACGCGGTGTTTTGTGGCACCTCTTTGACAAAGTGGCACCGTAAATGTGCCGGTCTCAACAAAGACATTGGCGAAATTCTTAAAACTAATCTTAATATACTCGTAAGTTTTCGCTGCGATTTTTGTATTAATATTTCGCGATCTATGAACGGGCCCGTGGTTCCGTTAATGCTTGAGAAATTTAGTGACTTGCGCGGTCTCGTTAACTTTTTCGCGGCATCTCATATAGAACCATTGAGTGCCGTTAAGTCGTCATCAACGTCAGTGGGCAAGACTATATTGTCACCCGCTCCCGTGCTAAATCTGCAGACGTTCGCGTAAGTGCATCAACAGCTGTTGTTGTTGTTTCAAGGAAGGACCAGTGACCAGTTGGCTTCTTGCTCGTCGTCGCCCTGCGCTATTACCAGCCGCGCCATAAACTCTACCGCCGCAGCCAATGCCAGCGGCGCTGCCAACGCAAATGCGCCTAAGACTCCTGCTACCTCGCTTTGTGGTGCTACCAGCTCTGCCGCCAACACTACTGCTGCTGCTGGCGTCATTGCTGCAGCCAACGCCGTCATAGTTGTTGATACCTTCGCTGCTGCGCCCTACGTTGACTCTACTGCGCCTGCTGGTGGTTGCGCTGCTGCCAACGCTTATGTCATTGTTGCCGCTGAAACATGTGTTGCTGCGCACCATGCTACTTCTAGCGATGATGCAAACTCTACTGCTGCTGTCAATGCTGGTACCGACAACGACGACATTGATGCTGCTCTGCCGGTCGCCGCCTCCTATGTTCGCCTTACCGCGAAAATTGCACAAACATCTCTACATGTTCCTAGTGAGCCGTGCGAGTCTCTTGGCGCTCTCCCGCTGGCTGCTGAGCGCTCGTAAGCATCGCTTATCGTTTTGTTCGCGTCGCTTGATCACCTGCTCTTTCGTCTCTTGTTGCTAGTGCGCTGCTAAACATTTCTACCGAGACGGAGTGGGTTACTGTTCATGATAAGAAGCGAAAGAGGCAAAAGGTCATTGTGGTTGGATCAAATGAGCACTCTGGCCTTGATGTTGCTGTAACCAAGAAGTGGCTCAACTTTCATAATTTCTGCCTTCTGTGACTGAAGAGAATCTGATCGACTGCATCGTCAGTCAAACCAATATTGATAAACATCACCTCAGTTGCTTCAAACTTATTAAGAAGGATGTTTCAATTGAATCCCTTAAGCGCATCAACTTTAAATTTGGAGTCTCCTCTTCTTCTTATGCTAAGTTGCTTGATTCACCGCCACCAACAAATGCTTAGCGTCGAACTCACCTGCGAGTGCTGCGACTGCTGTCCGTAGGGATTTGAGTCACATCAGGTTGTATTTTCACAATGTTTCTGGTATGAGGACTAAGCCTGATTCGGTTCGTGTACTAAGTTCCTTGTTGGACCATGACAGCTATGTTATAATCGAGACTTGGTTGAATGCGAATTGTTTTGATTCCGAGTTTTTTGATTCCTGCTTGTTCAGTGTGTTTCGTAAGGATAGGGATTAAATTAAATCCGGTCTTACTAGGGGAGCGGGTGTTTCGATTGCTGTCATGCGGAATTTACGAGCAAACTCAGTTTGCCTTGCTAATAATGACTCACTTCTTGACCAACTTTGTGTGCAAGTGCAGGGTGCCTCAAGGCTGCTCTTTATATGCTCTTCGTATATTCCGCCGTCTAGTAGTGAGTCTATCTACAGGTCACATGTCGATAATGTTTCGTCGCTCCTTGCAAAATTTGGTGGCAGCCAGTTCTGTGTGCTCGGTGACTTTAACCTGAGCAATATTGTATGGACCCACATGGATAACTCCTTTGTGCTCACTCCTTCAAATGTAAACTCCTCGCCGGAGATTTACTTAATTGACAATCTGTCTGTGTCAAATCAATCGCTTCGTTAGTAGGCTCAACCGTTTTCTTGATGTGGTGTACGTCACTGAAATCCTGTACTGAAAGCTTGAGGAGTGCTCCTCCCCCTTTCTCCAGCAAGCTTACACCACACTCCGCTCACCATCGCACTTAAACACTACGAGCTTTTTACTACTGCCTCGTGCTCTCGACATATTTCTTTAAATTACAGTGTTTGTGATTTCACTGATTTGGATAATCTGCTCTGTAACGTTGATTGGGCTGTACGATTTTCGCATGCTGCTTCATGCTATTGTATATTTAAATCTATCATTTTTGATCCATGCTTGAATCTGATTCTCACTTTTCCGAATAAAACTTATAAACTACTGTGGGTTACTAAGGAGCTGAAGCATCTAAAAAATTTGAAAAATATACATTACAGAAAATACAAGGCTTCCAGAAGTATCACCTCTCTTTGTAACTATCAGCATCATCTAAGGAACTACGATAAACTTGCTGAGCGGTTGTATAAGAGATATGTCCGTAATCATGACGCTAGCATTGAAAATAACCCAAAAGCCTTTTGGAGTTATATTAAGTCGAAAAAGCCGCTCTTATTAATATTGAACAAATCGTTATCAAAAACCCCCGCTTTTCATTGCTGATTGGAAGATTGGCCTCAATAACTCCAATCTTCAAGGGTGGAAATAAAAGTATCGTGTCGAGTTATAGGCCTATTTCCAAACTCTCCTCGGTATCGAAACTCTTTGAAAGAGTCATTTACGACAAATTAACTTTCAGTGATTGTCCGAATCAGCATGGCTTCGTACGAGGCAGATCAACCGTTTATAATCTTGCGGTCTTTACTGAGGACTGCCTCTCTGCTTTTCAGTCTGGGCACCAAGTCGATACGGTCTACACTGATTTTGCCAAGGCGTTCGATCGAGTGTGCCATTCTGTTTTGGTTTCGAAATTGGCCCACATGGGGTTTTATTTTTCATTTCTTCAGTGGCTAAAATCATATCTTAGGAATCGCCGCTGTGTTGTCACTGCTGATGACACCTACTCTGAACCATTTGTTATTACCTCTGGAGTTCCCCAAGGCAGCATTTAGGACCGCTGTGTTTGTTTTGTTCATAAATTATATTGGCTCCTGCTTCTCATTTGGTAAATACCTCAAGATATTATTTTTATAATTAAAGTGTAGGGAGCGTCCAGAAACGCGGGCGCGTAGGCGAAGGTCTGCCCTTTGTGCCCTGGCTTGCACCTTCCTCCTTGGGAGCAAGTAACGGGCCCACTTTCGTTGGCGACTCTCATCGCTAAGCCAGAAGGGGCCATTTCTAAGAAATACTCAACTGCGGTTCCGTTCGCCGGTCACAAGACAGAACCTGTCTCCAGCGACCTATTGCATTCTGGTTTGCAGTCGCCCTAAGAAGGTTCCCATAAGCCCTGGATCTCAGTTAGACGGAGCGTGGCTTTAGCAAAGCTGAGCACGTCCGACAACTTGAGGTTCCTGAGCTTATCCTCGCGGAGGATCATACTGCCGAAGCAAATATGCCTGAGCCGCCTGAAAGCCGGGCACTCACAAATTGGTTTCGTCGTCCTCAAGGCAGATGTCACATAAAGCGGAGTCTTTGACCCCAATCCAATTGAGGTACTCGTTAAAAGAAATAAACCCTGTGCGAACCCTAAGATAGTTCTCAAGTCACTCTTGCCTAAGCCCAGCAGGTAGCCCGTGTAGAACGTTACCCAGGCGTTGGGTTTTCCTCAACAATGAGACACCGCTTTAGATTAAAAAAAAAGGAACAAATCAATAAGTTTGTTAAAACGATTGACTATAAACAGTTTAATTATTCGTATCGAGATCTCTGCGCGCGTTGCCTTTCTTGTTGACCAACCCGAAAAACAAGCTGCCCGGGTTGCCACGTTATCCCCGGTCTTCAGGGTTGTCAACAGTCGGCCGTTCCTGATAACTGAAGCGACCTCGCTTCTGACCTTCGTCTTGGTCTTCTTCTTCATCAACACCTTCGTCGTCTTTTTCCTCGTCATCTTCTGATTCGAAGCGTGGTAAGCAACAGTACCGTTTCATCTTGTCGGTGGCCTATACCGCCTGGTAGTGGCGTTGCGTTCGATGGGTACCAGGGTAGTCTTCGATTACGTACCTGTCGTTGTTGAGTTTCTTGACTACCTTGAACGGACCTTTATATCTTGGCTCTAGCTTGCGTGAACCGCCGATGGCACCTCGTTCATTCTCCACCAAAACGAGTTCACCTTTGGCGTAGATTAGATTCGATTGGGGTAGCGGGAGTCGAGCACCACCTGCCCGAGGCACTGCGTCCAGTGTTGAACTATTGTGTCACGTCCCTTTATCTTACTGGAGGAGTTCGTATCCTCCGATGCTATCCAGGAACTCCTTTACTTTCCTTAGATTAAATTCAGACAGATCGTGTGTCTGTACCAATTCCCCTCCCAGTACCCGCTTTCTTGCGTGTATGAGGGCGGGACATTCCGTTATGATGTGTACAGAAGTCTCCTCGTCTTCCATACAAAATCTGCATAGTTCATTGTCCGTGATTCCCAGTCGCGCTCTATGCATATTTAGCAGACAGTGTCCGCTTAGGATCCCCGTCATGAATCTAAGCTCTGCTCGGCTTAGCTCCAAGAGGTAATTAGATTTCTTTGCAGAGTAAACTGGAAAGAAAAGCTTGGAACAGCGTTGTCCCACTGTGTTCGACCATTTGTGGTTAGCTCGATTTAGAAATTCCTGTTTTACACAATGTCTGTAATGAGTCTTGCTAACACCTATGATTGGTTCAGGTCCGTAGGGTCGTCTTGCCGCCCCCTCCTTTGCCAATCTGTCCGCCTCCTCATTACCATCGTGTCCACAGTGCGCAGGTACCCAGTGTATTATCACTTGGTTGTCCTTGGAAAGGTCTTGGAGGACATCTACTGTCTCCCAGACCAGTTTAGAGTCAAATGTCGTCGAGTTCAGAGCTTTGATTGCAGCCTGACTGTCAGACATTATGATTATCCTCTTCCTTTTAAAGTTGAGTGTTAGTATTGTCCTGGCACATTCATTAATGGCATAGACCTCAGCCTGGAAGACTGTGGCCTTGTCCCCAAGACTGACTGAAAGTTGGGAGCTAGAGCTATAAATTCCCGCTCCTGTTCCTTCTTCCGTCTTGGACCCATCAGTGTACCATACAATATCGTCACACGTCGGACTGATTCTATTATCAGCCCAGTCCTTCCTGTGCGGTATGTACGTTTTGTACCTTCTTTTGAAGAGGTGCTTCTGAGGCATCAGATCAAGGGGCATCCAAAAGCCTCCATCTCGCCTCCTGTCCCTCAGCAGAGATAAGTGGCCGATTGCCTGTGTATCTTTCGGTATAAATCCACTATGCATCCTGTTATGCAGGTATTTGCTAGTCGTTGTAGTTTCTCTAGCTTGGTCGCAGTAGTTACTTCTGTGGTCTTCCTCCACCAGACTATCGCCCCGTAGGTTATCGTCGGCAGAACAACCAGGGAGTATAGTTTTTGAAGCCACTTCGGCCTCAGTCCCCAGTTTTTTCCACAGATTCTTTTGCAACTCCAGAGGGCATTGCCTGTTCTCTTGATAGTGCAATCAACGTGGGGTTTCCAGTTCAATTTACTGTCTAGAGTTACCCCTAGGTACTTGACCTCATTCGAGATGTTCAGCCCCTTACCAAAGATCTCTATCTGTCCAAGGTCAAATTTCCTTTTAAAGGTAAAAGGCACTATAATTGTTTTGTCCGGGTTCACAGACAATTTCTGTCTTACACACCAGCGCTCCACAATTTTCATCGCGTTCTGTAGCAAGTCCGAGACTGTATGTCCGTCTTTGCCCCTGACCGCAATGACTAGGTCGTCTGCATAGGCGATGACTTCATATCCCTGCTCCGTAAGTGAGCGGATTAGTCCATCAACGACCACAGACCACAGCAGCGGGGATAGTACCCCTCCTTGGGGACATCCCCTCCCTGTTCTTGCAGACAGCTCTACCGCCCCTAAGTTGGACTGAATCAGCATGGATGATATCCATCTGATAAGAGTAGTAGGCACCTGAAATTCTTCTAGCGCCTTTTCAATCGCTTCGAAGGTCGTGTAGTTGAAGGCCCCTTCTATGTCTAGAAAACCTGCCAAACAGATTTATTTTTCCTCCAGGGACTTCTCTATCCTGCCTACCAGCGCCGATAGGGCCGTTTCAGTGGATCTACCTTTCTGGTAGGCATGTTGGTTCGCACTTAGGGGACACCGAGGAAGAATATCTTCTCTCAGGAAGCGGTCAACGGCCTTTTCCAGGCCCTTTAGCACGAATGACATCAAGCTTATTGGCCTGAAGGATTTTGGATCCTTTTTGTTGGATCTTCCAGGCTTGGGGAGATAGACCACGTTTACTGCTCTCCACACCTCTGGAATATGTCCAAAAGCTAAGCTACATGAGTAGATTTTTGTTAAAATAGGCGCCAGTATATCCTTTCCCTTTTGCAGAAGTGCCAGGAAGTTGCCATCTATTCCCGGCGCTTTGTATGGGGAGAATGATTCCAGCGCCCATTTCACTATTGGTGTGCTGCACACCGCTCTAGCAACCTTCCAGTCTTCCCTACTTGGACAATATGTCTGTCCTGTACTGTTTGCCAGAGGTACGGTTGTTGATAATATCGATCCCGGGAAGTGGGTTTTAGTGAGTAGGACGAGTGATTCCATTTCACTAATTGTGGACGACCCGTTAACATCCACCAGTGTTCCAATAGGACAGGATTTCTCCTTCGAGACATCTTGAATGCAGTTCTGAAACTGAGATATATTCCAGCACTCTGGAAAGTATCTGAAGTGTTAATGATACCTAAGCCTGGGAAACCTCCCCAGGAAGCATCTTCATACAGGCCAATTTCATTGTTGCCAATTCTGTCCAAATTACTGGAAAAGCTGCTAATTAGACGTTTAAATAAAATTATAAATCAAAAGAAATTAATACCAACTCATCAGTGTGGATTTCGACGCGGTCATTCAACACTAGATCAAGTACACAGAATCACAAACATTATTGAAAACACATTAGACAAACAGGAAGTGTGCTCTATAGTTTACTTAGATATTTCGAAAGCCTTTGATAAAGTCTGGCATACTGGAATGCTAACCAAAATCAGGGAGATCAGGGAGAAATCAAAGCGGGTGTCCCGCAAGGTAGTGTTCTTGGGCCACTGCTGTATCTTATCTACACCCGTGATCTGCCCGTTTGCCAATCCTATACCACAGCTACATTTGCAGATGACACAGCACTCATTGCTGTTGGAAAAACGGAGCATGATACCACGAACACCATACAAAAAGCAGTGAATGACTTTGCCAAATGGGCAATGAAATGGCGTATAATGATAAATAGCAGCAAAACAATCAATGTTGTCTACACAAACAGACAAGTCCGATACTTACCCCTGTAGCTAAACGGTGTGCAGATTCCACATGCGAACGTCGCCAAATACCTCGGCTTAACACTTGATGCGAAGCTCCGTTGGAATGAGTATATCAAAAAGAAAAAACTTGAACTCGATGCTAAATACCGGAACCTATGTACATTGGCTAATAGGTAGAAAATCTATTTTATCTATACAAAACAAAATTACTATCTACAAACAAGCCCTAATGCCAGTATGGACGTATGGATGTCAACTTTGGGGTTGTGCCAGCCAAAGCAATCGAGACAAAATCCAACGATTTCAAAATAAAGTGCTGCGAGGTTTTGTAAATGCACCATGGTACATTCGCAACATCGATATTTATCGCGATCTTCAAGTAGAGACAGTTGAAGCCACAATACACACTCATGCCGAAGCCCACATGGAGAGGCTGAAAAACCATGAAAATGCAGAAGTTTCCCTCCTTCAACATTCGTTTGTACCGGAAAGGAAACTAAACAGAATAAGGCCCAGCGATCTTTTAAAATAAAATAAATGTCCGATGTTCGAATTCTTAAGTCAAATGTTAAATTGTTTTAAAATTTAAATTTTATCCTTAACTATTATGTCATATGTAAATTGCTAGTTAGTTTAATTTTCTTTGTATAAACTAGTCGCAGTTTTTTTGTACGCAAGTCGTAAATAAATAAAAAAAAGGGATTTTTTGGATCCTTAGAAGATTTTTGGGAGATTTTTGGATAACGAAGTATGATGTATTGGGAACACTGTCAACAAAACATATTTTGGCAACTACTTTAACAGTCAAAGCATCCTATTATGTTAAAAATTTGTAAGCTTACAAATTGTAAGCTCGTTCTATCTCGTTCTCACTTATTGCTGTCACAAGGAAATCCCGCCAAAAATGGCACTTTTTGTTTAATTCATTTGTTATATGTTTTGTTATATTTTTATTTTTTATGAGAAGTTTAATTCCTCTAAAATGACGCAAATTATAAAAAAAATTTTAAAAGATTTTTTTAACTTTTGGGAGGAAATTTCAGTATTTTTTAAGATTTATGAGAAAGTCATTTCAGGTATCTGGCAACACTGTGATGGCATCTGACGCTTTGCGTAATGAAACTTGTTCCATACAAATACCAAAGTATATCCTAAGTACCGCCACTCTTTGACAACCAGACGTCGATTCTGTATGACAAGAACTGTCAAATTGTTTATTTATTTATTTATTTATTTAAGCCAATCGAAATACAAAATATCTACAGGCTAGAAAATAAACAAAATGAACATTACTTAAGAATTAGACTAACAATTGGACTAAGTATAAAACATATTAATTAATTCTTTAAACTTTGGTTTTGAAATGGAAAAATCGACATCATTGCTGCAAGCCAAATTATTAAATTGCATTAATGATCTAACAAGCGGTTGATTATAAGCATAATTCGACTTGTAATGCTTTACTACAAATAATTTATTTGTGCGAGTAGTTCTGATTGGGACGAAGAAGTTTATAAGACTAAGTAAAGCAGGGCACTTGGTACTGCCACAAATGACGTCATAGACGAATAATAATGAATTTACCATGCGCCTCGATTCTAATGATTTCAAATTTATAAGTAAGCAACGTGACTTATACGAAGGAATCGGTTCGTGAAAGTTTAGTGAGAATAGGGCAAATTTTAGAAATTTCTTCTGTACTCTTTCGAGGCGATTAATATGAACAGCATAGAACGGATTCCAAATAAAAGCAGCGTATTCTAGCCTAGACCTCACGAAAGCAGAGTATAAAAGCTTGTATGTATAGGGGTCCTTAAAATCAGAGCAGTTTCGACGTATAAAGGCTAGCATAGCATATGCTTTAGGGATAATATTATTTAGGTGATTGACTGTTGTTGTTCACTTGTAAAAATGAGATCGTGTTGAATACGTACAGAATGTGGCAGTACTGCGTGCACATGAAAATTACTGAAAAACTGCGATTTTCATGAATTTTACAAATGTAATTTAACACGATTTTACATACGAGACTTTATGTATGGACCATGGAATTCAATTTCGTAAAAATCATACAATTATTTGTGTAGAAAGAAACGGGCGGCGGACGGTATAATTTTAGGCTGACCTCATATTGTAACCAAATTCAAGTCCTTGTAAGCTCTTTATAATTTTAAATAACGTAAATGCTAGTCCCGTTGTGTTTGTTCGCTTAGCTGACACTCATACGCTTCTTCACCTGTTGCGTAATCTCCGCCAGCAGCTGCTTCACTTCTTCTAGCACTTGGCCATTATTATCCCATTTCTGCTGCTCATTTTCTACCGCACGTATCACCGGGAGCCGAACGAGCCGAATTCAGCTGGGACGTCACCATAGCCTCACTGTCTTCAGCACTGTGGTTGGTAATTGCCTCCAGCGACTGCTCACACATCTTTCGGCACAGCTGAAGCACCTTCAGCGCAAAGGGCTCCTTGGTTGTCCATTCCAGCTCTTTGTTTGTGTAGACGTTTATCGCCTTCACCATTTTTTGTGCTTTACTCAGCGGCGTGTTGGTAAGCAGCGCGGCCAATTCCTACACTCTCGGCTCGTTTGCAAATCGAACGCACTGGTGACCCATTAGCGCAGTGGCCTTTTTGTGTAACCGTTCCGGTGTTTGGCCCTTGGCATCGGGTTGCCCTCAACGAAGGCGGTGATGGTGATGCTCAGCACTTCCAGATCCAGATAACGGCTCTTGAGCTCACCAAGTCGATTGTGGGCATTCATAGCATCCTCCCAATGACCCGTATCTACGGACACAAGCATAAAGTTCTCCCAGACCTATGCGAAACGTCAATTATATTCCAATTCCAATATATTTTAATATTTACTTTGCAAAATTTTGTTCCTTTTGAACAATTTAATCAGAAATGACATTTTATTTTTGCATCGGTGGTGAAATTTGCACATTTTGTGGTGAAAGTGGTAAAATTATTATAAGACAGGGTTGAAATTTTTGCTATCAATGGTGAATATAGAAATGTATTTAAATGGGAAATGTTTGTAATGGTTATGATTTCATTTAAATTATATCAGTCAATGCAGTCGCTTCAAAGATACTGAATAATGAATAGAAAAATGTTCTCCTGAACACATTCATCATGTTTTGATTAAATCATCGTGTCGTGCGTTTGTGTTGCCAATAAAAATGAATGAAAACATATTTTTAATACTTATTATGATTTATAAAGATGCACAACATTACTATTACGTAAAAGTTTTGAGGTAATTTATCAAAAGAAACTTTGTTCTGGTCTTTTTCACTTGTACAAGAAGAAAATTACATTAATATTGATTCGGAAAGTTTATTGTTTTCATTATAACATTATTTGTACGCAGGCAAAATCGAAATTAGTATTCAAATGTTCTCTATTTTAGTGAATTATGGTATCAACTATTGTATTTTTACAGTAATTGCCCAGTTATCTTAAGATATTTGATCTTTCAAACATTTCTTTAATACTTGATTGACAAAGCAATCAGAAAAATAGGCATAAAATTCGCTACCTAAACCAACAGAAAATGGCGTTGGGGTAACACTACCACATTCTGTACTTCACGGCAATACTGCCACATTCTGTACCAAAAACAGCTCGAAAAAAGAGTGGCGGTACTTAGGATATACTTTGCAAATACACTGATTCTACTTTTTGACTGCGGTTACGAAAGCGTTGCTGTAAACAAAGCGTGTTATGGAGTAGCAGCTTTAGGGGGATCGCTCTAAAGTCATCTGGCAACACTGTTGTTATTGTCGTCATAGGAAGGGTAATAGGTTTTTAGTTTAAACTATTGTTGAACTACATTTCGCGATTGTTAGAACTTAGCCTTATAATGTTCAATATTTAGGTAACTTATCAATGTTTGTTTAGTGTATTTTCGACTACCGACAAAATGCACAACCAGCAATCACAAGGCCAGGGTCAGCAAACGCATTCCCAGACTTCAGCGCACCTGCTTCAACAACAGACTGTTCAGAATCTCAGCACCGTGGGAAAGTTTAACGACTCTCACAGTCTTTCATCTGTTGGTAAGCATTTGCATTATTGTTATTATTATTGATGGGGATAATGCACTGCGACCTAGTAGATCTATTGAGCCCCCCCTTCTTGGACCTCAAAGCATTTGCATGTTCCTTTTAATTACACGTCTATATGTGCAATTGATGTGTTCCGTTGGTTTTCGGCTCATAATGCATCAACCGGTAATGAAAGGTCCATATTACTGTAGTAATGCTCAGCGTTGGCAGAGCTACTAAACAAGCGTACAAATTATGTGCAAGTATGTTTTTATGGCAAGCGCATACTGATTCGCTGCTACCCAGTTGGGCATGGCTAAATCCTAAATCCCAAAATTTTAAATGTAATTCAAACCCAGAAGCATGATACAAAAATATACAGGTAGTTTAAATGCGACAGATATAGGAACAAGTGCAGAATAGCGTACCCTCGTGAAAAAAGGAAAATTTGGCATAAAGCTTGTTTTTGTGAATGTAACAAACTAAAAATGTTGCCTGGGAAACACCTACAAAACTTTTATCAAAATAACTCAGTAAATTTTCAATCGATTTATACGATATGGGTATCAAACGAAAGGTTTTTTTCATACCTTTATTTTGATGTACCACATTATATGCTTTATATGTACGAATAAAAAATTAGAAGCAAAAAATATTTTTTTTTATATAAAATTTACAAAACCCGATTTTTTTCTCGAAAAACCTCGTTATTAAGGTACAAACAAACTTACACTATTATAGCGTGTGGAATTCTCTTTTCAATGAAACATAAAAACATACATTTATGTTTTTTTTCAATGCGTGTTTTAATTTTTTCTAAGTAATAATTTCGTAATCCCCTTCATTTTCAGGCAATGAAGGCTGAAGGGGGTTGTGCAATGTACGGTATATTTCCAACGGTATTTTTCCATTAAAAAAAGGGTGGTAGTAAACCGCGGTTTTTGTGTTTTGATACCTTTTGTGTGGGCGGCCTTCGGCCGGGCTTCAAAAAAATAATCCTCATGGGAGTAACTACGGCATCAGGTTCAGTAAAGTACGTACAGTAGTTATCTATTCGAGACAATAAAGAACGTTGGCTATCTCGTAAGCAATAACCTTTATAAACGTAACTTCGGTTTCGTGACCTAAAGAACTTCTGCATTCAAGTACCTTTTGTGTTGCCGGCCATCGTCCGGGCTGCTTGAAAAATAACCCTCATGGGAGTAACTACGGCATCAGGTTCAGTAAGGAGCGTACAGTATTTTTATATTCAATTCCTATGATTGGAAAATATCGCGCCTAAGCAATAACTTTCATAAACGCCATTTCAATATTGCAGGCAGATTCTTTTAACTCAATTTAAATTTAAATATTTCATTTCATTTATTAAAATAAGTACATTAAGTGTTGTAAGATCGAGTCTTTTAATAACACCTCAATCAGTATTAAATTTCTTAGACTAGAATTAAAATTAAACAATTACAATTACAAAATTAAGCAATAAACAGAAGCTTAAACTACATAATATAAATATTATAAATAATAGAAAAAATAATAAGACATAAAGGAGGGAAAAAGACAAGAAAGTAATGAAGGAGGAAAAGTAGAGATAGAATGGGAATAAAGAAGAAAAAGAAGATGCGCCTTGCAATCATTATTGATCCTCTGGAATCAGAGTGTGCTGAAATACTCATAGAGTTTAGCCCTATAGTTGCCCCTGTTTCGCCCAGCTCTTATAACTGCAGGAACTGAGTTCCAGACTCTGACGGCGTTGATGAAAAAAAGTCGTGATGTTGATAAAAAATTGTACGTTGGTACAATTAAATTGTGATGTCTCCGTGACTTAAAAGGTATGAGCTTTTCGTACAAATAAGAAGGAGTTTCCATTCCATTAGTCTATAGACAAAGATGCAATTTTTGGCAAAGAGGTAATTTTCCATATTACACCCAAGTACTTTATTCTGCCAGGGAGAAATATGTTCATACCTTTTAAGCCCGTATACATATCGTGTAGCATTATTAAAGGCTATATTAACTTTGTGTAATGATTTAGAATCAAGCTTACTGTACACCACATCGGAGTAGGCAATAAGGGGCACAATTAGTTGTATAACTAACTTGCGCCTGGTTTCCAAGGGTGCTAATGAAGCTGAAAGTCTCAATTTACGCAGCATGGCATATACCTTTCCCACGACTCCATTAATATGATCACAGCAACTTAAATTAGAGTAAACAATAAATCCTAAGTTCTTAATTTTGTCCGTAAAAGTAAGCACACTTGAGCCTAAATACAACTTAGGGATGTTGTCAACATATATTGCACTATGACAAATCGGTAAGACATAGGACTTGGACGCATTTAAGCACAAGTGATTGGCAGCTGCCCACACAGAAATTGCAGACAAATCACTGTTCATTTTGAAACATAAATCCTCAACGAGACCAATACGACTAGACAGATACATTTGTATATCATCAGCATATGCATGGACATTTACATACTGACACACAGAAAAAACATCATTAACAAAAAGACTAAACAGAAGTGGACCAAGGACAGATCCTTGTGGAACACCAGTACATACCAATCGGGCCTGAGACATTGAGTTGTTGGACATAACTTTTTGCGTCCGTCCCTCAAGATAACTTGCTATAAGCTTCGCTGAGCTATCATTGAAACCAAAGTAGCTTACTAGTTTTGCACATAAGTCAAAAGCTTTGGAGAAGTCGAGTAAGCAAAGAATTGTTAAGTCATCATTGTCAAACTTGATTCTAATGTCATCAAGTATTTTTACCATGGCAGTGGAGCAGCTGTGTTTAGGTCGAAAGCCAGATCGTAGAGGGGAGAGAAGGTTGTGCTTTTGCCAGAATGCATAAATTTGCGTCGCCATCAAATTTTCGCACACCTTGGAGAAAGCTGGCAGTATACTAATAGGCCTGTAGTCACCAGGGCAGGAGGCATTTGACTTTTTAGCAACTGGCAGGACAACCGCTTTTTTCCACACTGAGGGGAAGCTAGTACTTGTGAAGCAATGATTGATTATGTGGGTAAGTGGGCCAATTATAAACTGAGCAATAAGCTTGACAAATTTTAAGGAGATTCCATCCTCACCCACCGCGTTTGATTTAATATCCATTATAGATTTTAACACGTCAGCCTCACAAACTGCCACGAATTGGAATTTCCCTTTAACACGATCACAGGACGGCAAATGTTGTGGCAAAACAGCAGAACTTGATTTATTACTGGCACTAATAAAGAAATCATTTAGCACATTAGGATCCAACTCACACCCAGAGTTTTCCTTGCCATGGACCTTTAGATTTTTTAAATTTCGCCATAGTTTTCTAGGCGGGAGAGAAGGATCCAGCTTGGAATTGAAATACCAACGCTTTGCTTGTCTAATGATAGTCGTTGCAGCGTTGCGGGCAGCTTTATAGTTAGACCAAGAGACATCAGACCTAGCTTTTCGCCACTTTGTGTACAACTTATTGCGCTTCTTAATAGCTGAGCGAACTTTTGTGTTGAACCAGGGACATGAACTATTCACAGCATTGAGGGTACGAAGAGGAACATGTATATCAAACAGCATAGACAAATTGTAATTAATGAAATCAAGTTTTTTATCAACAGTGTCAAGAAACCAGCATTGGTTCCAATTTACACTACACAAGTCATACATCAAAGAACTGACATTCAACAATTTAAAGTCACGGTACACAAAAGCAACATTAAGATCAGAACGATTCACCACAACATCTAAAGTACAGAATATTAAGTCATGGTCAGAAATGAAGGAAATTTGGTCAAACGTCAAAACTTGCGATGGGTCGGGAGTAATAAAGTAGTCAAGCAGGCTGGGTGAAGCATTATTCGCATACCTAGTTGGTATATATGTATTAATCACACAAAGTCCTAGAGCTTCTAACTGGTCAACAAGTTTACTTCTGCTTGGGTCACTGGATAATAAATTGACATTAAAATCGCCACATATTAAAACATATTCATACTCAACTACCAACTCAGTCAACTCATCAAAAGAGAATCCAAAGAGAAGCATTTGTGAGGATTGTACACGCATACTATTAAAGTTTTTTCTGCACCATTCGCCACTTCAGCAAGAATAAACTTAGTGTCAGTGTCAGGAGATTTAGCCACCAGTCTCAGTTTAAGGTTTTTTAATAAGTTACCCATACCATACCATACCCATTTAGAGATAAATTAAGATCAGGGACATCACTATGAAACCAAGTCTCAGATACGCAGATCACATCCACAGCAGACTCTTCAAAAACATACCTAATGTAATCAAGTTTGTCATGGCCAAGACTACGTGCATTAAAGTGTACTACATTAAGGCCATCATACTGTTTACTTAAAATGTCTATCAGAATTTTGTGATTTTCAGCAACGCCAGAGCCAGGCTTATTAATCAACCCCACAATTACGAACAAGACCAAAACAGAAACAACCAACGACAGCCAGCGTCAATGAGTATGTAAGCAGATGTGTGTACATATACGATTGCAATGAGTACAAGGCAAAGCAGGAGAAAAACATGAAGGTATAAAAGAGAGAAAGTAGAAAGTAAAAGAGAAAGAAAGAAAGAAAAAATAGTACAAGAGAACAACTTAAACGTAAACATTTAGCAGCTAACATTTGTATTAGACTTTAGACATTTAGGCTTTCAGCAGTCTGCAGAAACAATACTTTCCAAGCACTCCTTATTCAGCACCCTGAGAGCTTTGCTTCTTTGATGAACACGCACATAAACACACCCACGTATTGAGAAAACAGCAGCCAAACTCTTTTGCTTTTTCAGCTGCAGTGCTAAGTGCATTAGCTCTCTGTTGCTTTTGGTGAGACTTTCATGCACATATATCTTCCCATCAGTGGTGAGCCCAACATCCCTAAGCAGCAGGGACCTCTTTGCCTCTTTACAGAAACGGACGATTGATCTGAAGAGTTTAGAGCGGTCGTCTGGAGATCCAAGTTTAATGATGACAGGTGCAGCAGCATTGTTGTTGATATTTGGCACCCGAAAAGCAGTGCAAATGCGAAGCGGAGACAATTTGACGGAGCGGCACAAATTGTGGAATATTTCCTCAATACTCTCCCCATCAGCTTGCGGGAGACCATTTATAATAAGATCCGCAGACACAGCATGGTTCTGGCACACATTGAGCTCCTCTTTAAGTAGCAGAATTTCATTTTTCAATAGCTCATTCTGCACAATTTGCGCTTCTGCCTTCACCACACGCTCTTCGAGGTTTCTTATCGCCTTCTTGAAATTAGTAATTTCAGCCGACATCTCGCCAAACCGCTGCATAATCCGTTCTTCGTACTCTCTCATTCGCACTGTAATCTGATCAATCACATTTTTTCTCAGCGAGACCAAGCGAATGTGGTGAACTCTCAGCTCTCCCCGAACTGCTTAAGCTGTTCTGTGGTGTAGAAACCGTTTGACGCGTAACTTTTGCAGCTCTGGTTGTCATGCTCAATTCCAAATTCAAGTTCAAAGCTATTTTAATTAATATAAACAGCGTTTATTGCGCTATAACTTCACTTAGCAAGGACAATTGCAAGTATCGCTTAAGATCACTTAACAAACGCAATTAAGTTGACGGTGGTAAATACAAACAATCGATTTACTGCAGCACACCAAAAACACGTCTACTCACAACGACTCATCTCAAAAAAAGTTCAAATGTTCTATATTTCATGGTAAAGGGAATTCCGTAGAGAATATATGGTAACAAATTTATTATATCTGTAGAGGCAGACTTTCAGCTCGCCTCTGATAGAACACTTGATGAAATAAACTTCCTTTTCACTTCGGATTCCTTAAACATTTATTGATGTAATATTCGTGTCCGTTGCCAGTCGCCGTCCGTGATCAAGTGTTCGAATGTACCGTTTGTTGAGTCCGTTATCGTTGTCCGCGTCTCGTCAAGTTTCGTCCAGTCGCAGTGTCGTATTCGTAGTAGCTTTAAGTCCCAAATCCCACATTCGGCCCTCCTGACACTTCATTCGACCCGAATGAAGTCCAAGGCTTCATGAACTCCGCTACGGTTGTGGTCCTGTTCGGCCCCCTCATGATTCCCCACTTTCTCTACTTCGTACCTGTCATGGTTGAGCTTACTCGTCACCTTATACGGCCCCAAAAATCGTGGTCTTAGTTTCATCGAGACTCCGTATTGCGTCCTCTTAATCGCCACCAATTCGTTCACCTCGTACTGACGCGCCACTTGTCTTCCCCGATCGAATGTCCTGCGATTTTCACCTTGAATCTCTTGCTTCAACTCGCAACTGCTCTCTTCGTTCGTCTAACTCCTGAAAGTCTAGGTCATCTAAGAATTCTCTCAAATCGGGGTCGTCACCCGTACGCATTTCCAGGCCTGTTAAAATTTTGAATGGGGTAATCTTCGTACTACGCGGAGCCGTGTTGTTGATCACTCTCTGGACCTTATCTACGAAACCATACCAATGGGTAGGATTGCTCTGACACAGTTTGCTGATCATTGGAATGACGATCTTATGCATTCGCTCTACCTGCCCGTTGCCACGCGGCACTCCGGTGGCTATCATGAGATGTTGGATGCTCTGCTCTTCGCAATACGCCCTAAACTGACCTGAGGTAAACGCAGTCCCTCTATCCGTCACGACACGCTTCGGGTGTCCGAACGTTGCTGCCTGATTTCGTAACTTATTCAGTACTTCTTCAGAACCCGTTGACTTCGTGGGGTATAGCCACACAAACTTCGAAAACCCGTCGACTATGACCAGTATATGATTATACTTTTTCCGAGTTTCGGTTAACGGTCCTACGTGGTCTAAGTGATACGTTCCTAATGGCTCGGTCGCTTTGTCAATTGGTGTTAACAAACCTTCCCTTTTCCCCCTCTTTGCGTCGGTTATCAGACACTCTATACAACCTCTAACTATCTTATTCACCTTCCCCTTCAGATCTGGAATGAAATATCGACTTTCAACAAATTCCTGCGTTTTCTTTGCTCCTACGTGCCCCTGGCGATGCGCTATTTTTATGATTTCGTCCTCCATAACACTTGGCACTACCAATAACTCACGGTTTACGTCCTTATACAGCAGATCATTTTTGATGAAATAATCCTCGTACGCGTCCCTTTCAAGTACCTTTCCAACTGCACGAATCCATTCGTCTCGACCTTGCGCTTCCCTAAGCCTATATTTTAGCGAATCTTCGGCGAGAAGGCAATACGCGCGACCCAGTGCATCAACGTGCTTCATCCTAGTTCCCGTTCTATGCTCAATGGTGTAATCAAATTGCTGCAAATACATCGCCCAACGCATTATTCTGTCTGGTACGTCAACCTTTTTCATTGTCAAAGCAAAAGCGTTGCAATCGGTGATGATTTTAAAGGGAATGTCCTTAAGGTACACTCGCCACTTCTTCAACGCATTGACTATGGCTAGTACCTCCAGTTCGTACGCGCTATACCTCTCCTCGCAGGATGTAGTTTTACGACTAAGGTATTCAACCGGATGTAACGTCTCGTCTTCGGAATTTCTCTGCAGTAATACTGCGCCATAGCCGTACTTGGATGCGTCTGCATGCACTTCCGTAGCTGCTATTGGATTGTATAGTCTTAGCGCGGGTGCCTCTACCAACGCGCGCTTTAATTGTTCTACCGCTAAAATCTGTTCTTCGTTCATTGCAAACTTTGCATCTTTCCTAAGTAGGTCTGAAATGGGTTTAGCTACCTCTGCGTACGCATTTATGAAACGCCTAAAGTACGAAGTCAAACCTAGGAATCGCTGCAGTTGTTTCTTACTATTCGGCATCGGAAACTCACGTATAGCTCTCGTCTTACGATCCGATGGCAGTATCATACCATTTTCAATAACATAGCCCAAGAACGTTATTTGATTCTGCAAAAACTGGCATTTAGGCCACTTAATCTTCAACCCGTACGTTTTGGCCACATCCAACACTACCTCAAACTTCCGAATGCCCTCGTCCATGTCCTTAGCTGGGATGACGATATCGTCCATGTAAATCACTACCGTACCATCTTTGAGTAAATCGCGAAATACTGCGTGGATGTATCTACAGAAAGCTGCCGGAGAATTCGATATACCAAACGGCGCGTAACAAAATTCATATTGCCCGCCATGCGTTACAAAGGCCGTATACTTCCTTGAGTTTCGTTCGATAGGAACATGAAAAAATCCGTTTGCTAAGTCCAACGTAGTAAATATTTTAGCACTTTGCAACTGTTGGAGCACTTCGTCGATAAGCGCCATGGGAAAATTGTCCCTAACAATCTTTGCGTTTATTTTCCTAAATCACAACACAAACGACTGGTACCATCCTTTTTGGAAACTAACACAACTGGTGCTGCATACTCTGAACTACTGGGTACAATAATTCCTTCTTGCAACCAGATATCGACTTGCTCGTCAATGAACTTCCTGTCATTGAACGACAACCTTCGCGGAGTTTGATAAACGGGTACGTCATCTCTCACCACAATGCGCATCTCGACCGGTGACTTTACTATTTTGCATGGGGCATAATCGCGAATCGCACTATCTATCCTAGCAGCAACTGGGGCAAATTTAGGCAAATGGTACAGGTCTACAACACTCTCACTTTCTTCAACTTCAACGCTAGCTACCAGCAAATCCAAAAATTCCTTCCCTAAATCTGACTCACTTTCCTCTTCTTGAGTCCTCAACACTTTGACCAAACCTTTCTCCCTGAAAGTAACTCCATCCTGATCAATCACCATATCCACTTTCTCAAAAATACTGCTACCCAAAATAGCCGAATACGCGATATCCCTCTCTCGCACAACGTGAAACGTTACGTTTACAGTCAACTCGCCTAGCACTACATCCGCATTGAAACTACCCAAAGTAATTATACTTCCTTCACCGACGCCATGCAAACTCAATTTATCGATAGATAACTCCACGTCACCTATCATCAAAAGTGTATCGTATCGAATGATACAGCACTCACTCCCGGTATCGACCAATGCACTACACAAAAATCCTTTGAGTGTTATATCCGTAAAAATCATATTACTTCTTCGCACAACATTTAAGGATGCTGTGCCTAAAGTATTCACGCGTTCGGTTTTCACCTCTCTTTTCGACTGCTGACATTCATTAGCTATATGCCCTTTCTGGTTACACTTGAAGCACGTCACGTTCTCCCTACAGCTTCTAGCCAAATGATTTTCTGACCCGCACTTAAAACATTTTTTCTTGTTACTCGTCTGGACCTGCGTTACGTTTTCGCTTAGCTGATTTCGTGGCACTACCCTGTTTGACGACACGGGCGTTAAACGAATTTTTTCGTAAATGCGTATTTTCTTCCTAAGTTCTCTCAGCGTTTTAGCCTCATACAATAGTGCTTTATTCTGCCTAGAATCTGGCACGCCGTCTATAAAATATTGTATGACACTTGCCTCATCCAACCCGATCGGTTGACCAATCTCCACTAACGCGTATAAGTATTCGATTAAATTTTCTTTTGCTAGCTTTCGCCGTTGTCTCAAGGTGCGATGAATGTCTGCTGCGCATATTTGTATGCTAAACTCTTCAACTAACTTTTGTTTCAGCACGCACCAACCTCTCACACCGCCTAACTTTCGCACAAATAACTTTGCCGTACCGCGTAACAATTGTTTGGCATACACGAATCGCTGTAAGTCGTTCCAGCCCACTGTGTCAGCTACCTCTTCGAACTCGCGAACCCAATGTTTAACGTCATACGGGTCGGCTCCAGAGAATGACGACACACTGTCTTCTATATCGCGCAATGTAAACGAAGTACCCTGACAATTCACGTTTTGAGGCCTGCCAGCATTAGCTTCAGCGTAATCGGAGTTTGTCGACTCATCCTCGCCGTCGCGTTTGTCCTCACCTAAACCAAAGTGTTGCAAGAGCCTGTCGCATAGAACTTCCTTCTTCCCATTAGTATTCATGCCCAGTTCTCTCAACCTTTCCCTTAAATCTGTCAGCGTCATTGTTCGAATGGTGTCTCTGTCCATGTCGTTACAAATTATAGAAATACAGAATTAATATAAGAGCTTAACTGCTTAAGAATTAATATTAAATCTTATCTGAGTAAAATTTTGCTGCTGGCAACGCTCTCCCTTTGTTTCGTCGACTTCGCTCGTTCGCACTCGTTGCTTTTACTCGCTATGCCTTCCTGCCGCTCTGTGTTGCTTTGGACGTTGCTTTTGCACACGTTGTTGTTGTTGTCGTTTGGCCTCGAGCCCGCTGCTTGCTTCGTTCGCGCCTGTGCACAGCGCTTCCGCTACCAATTGTTGCCTCTGCGCCCACTGCTGGCGCTCTCTGCTTCGCACCCGTCGCCCCGTGCACGACGCTGGTGCTGCAGATCCTTCGAACGCCGGCCGCTCAGCACCAATCGCGTTTATGCGCGACGCCGGTGCCGATGCTAGATCCTGTGCTGATGATGCTGCGCCCACTGTTGGCGCTGCCTGCTGTGGACTTGTCGCGTTTATGCGCGACACTGGTGCCGATGCTAAATCGTGCGTTGATGACGCCGCGCCCACCGTTGGCGCTGCCTGCTCTGGACTTGCCGCGTTTATGCGCGACGTTGTCGCTGCTGATCCTTCGGGCGCCCTTCTTTGGATCCGTTGGATTATGTTGCGCCCTGGCGCTGCCTGCGTTGGACTTGTCGCGTTTATGCGTGACGCTGCTGACTCGTCGTAAGTTGGTAATGTTGCACCCTGGCGCTGGCTGCTTTGCACTTGTCGCGTTAATGCGCGACGCTGGTCCTTCTCACACGACTCGATCCCGGTTGAGCCCCCAAATGTAGAGGCAGACTTTCAGCTCGCCTCTGATAGAACACATGATGAAATAAACTTCCTTTTCACTTCGGATTTCTTAAACATTTATTGATGTAATATTCGTGTCCGTTGCCAGTCGCCGTCCGTGATCAAGTGTTCGAATGTACCGTTTGTTGAGTCCGTTATCGTTGTCCGCGTCTCGTCAAGTTTCGTCCAGTCGCAGTGTCGTATTCGTAGTAGCTTTAAGTCCCAAATCCCACATATCTTTATTATGGTTTTTTTTTTGAGAAAAAATCGGTTTTTGTAAATTTTATATAATAAAAATAATTTTTTGCTTATAATTTTTTACTCGTACATATAAAGAATATAAAGTGGTACATCAAAGGTATGAAAAATAAAGGTATGAAAGTATAGAAAAGACCTTTCGTCTGATACCCATATCGTATAAATCGATTCAAAATTGACTGAGTTATTTTGATAAAAGTTTTGAACTTTGACCTCTTGCCACGCCTTTTGTATGCGTTTCCCAGGCAAAATTTTTAGTTTGTTAGACTCAGGAGCCAAACTTCTTTGTATAAGCATAATTATTAATTTTTTTCACGAGGGTACGCTATTCTGCACTTAAGCCCAGATAAAAATAAAATTTACAATTGGAAACAAATATTTGTTTACAAATTTTGTACTACTATTTTCATTTTTGCTACAGAGCTGCAATTTCACACGATTAGTTTATGTAGTATATCATCCAGTTTCTGCATTTCTTACTTTTTTTGCACCCTTAAAATTTTATTTTTATTTGTTAAAAAAGCAAATGACTTAATTTTGCTCGATTGAATCTACCTGTACATTTTTGTATCATGCCCAGAAGTGAGGCTGTCAGGCTCATATTTTATTTATTTATTTATTTATTCATTTAAACAATATAGTGCTTTACAAAGGCTTATATTAAGATACGCAATTGAATCTAATAGTATATACCTATAGACTACTAACAATTTTTGCTAACAAAATAAAAGAGAAAAGAAAATAAAATTTAGAAGGGAAGAGAGATAGGAAAAAAAAAGAGGAGAGAGCTATAGAATAGAAGAACAGAGAGAGGACTCGAGTATTAATCTAAATGGTATAAATATTACAAACTGCCAGATTGAATCGCTGTAAATTAGATTCGGCCTTTAAGTTATTCGGTAACGAGTTCCATAATTGTACAGCTCTAACGAAGAACATTCTTGATGAAGTGACAAAATTTGTACGTGGCACTATGAAGTTGCACGTACGACTAGATTGTGCAAAGCTCAGTTTTGAGAAAAGATAGCTTGGACAACGAGTATGAATTAATTTATGCAAGAATAGTAAGGAGCGACGATTAAAGAATGAGTATATACTGCAATCCAGTATATTTATGGAGAATTTAGAGATGGAGTCAAACTTTCTTTTGGAGTATACATATCTAGCTGCATTATTGACTAATAGTTGCACCTTTCGCAGAGACGCACTATCAGGGTGGCCATATATTAATTCCTGGTGCGATATTATTGGCTTTATCAGGGTTTTAACAAGTTTTAGTTTTATGTCTTGAGGAATAAAACTAGCAGTTTTCCAAAGCTGCCTAAGTACATTATACATCTTGCTGACCGAACAATTAACGTGATCAACGCATGTCAAGGTTGAGTTCAATTTAAATCCAAGACTAGTAACAACCTTCTCATATTTGATAACAGTACCATTTAATGTAATGGGTGAGAAAAACTGAAAAACTAAATTTATTTTCCAAATCCAGTTAGTACATAGCATAGTGATATTAATAAAGCGTACCAGGCAGATGACGTACACTTATTTCTCTGAGTAGTAATTGTCAATATGTCATTTTATTTGTGTCAGTTCGATTAACCTATATTTTTGTTGTCCCTAAAATAGCACAACATTTAAAATTGACTTACATTACTCAGAAATATGTATTTATATGTGCGTATATGGCAGAAACATTTGTATAAATCAAAAGAAAACCTTTTCATCATACCGACTTATTCCCTTTTTAGGGAATATGTACTGTAAATACCTTTCTAAAGGCAAACAAATTGCATGTATATAAAACACATAGTTGATTGCAGAATGTTCAGCCTTATGCTTGAACGAGCCAGGAAAAATGTGAAGTTGGAGTATTATATAACTGTAAGTGACGATAAATCGTGCGTTATAGCGCTACAAGGTAGAAAAGTTCCTATTTTGCGTTTGTTCCTCAATGCATTTAAAATATTGATTGTATGTTAAAACTTTATTATTTTTCTTTTTTATTAATTTCTTTATTATTAATTTCTTTATTATTAATTCCTAATTCAAATTTTCTCCCTCTGTATATACCCTCTTGTAATTATGTATTCATCATCTTGCATCTATCTTTATACTTTACTTCAAATTTCTGAGCTTCAATTTAAATTTTCCGTCTTCTGTTTGTAACTTTATTGTATTAATTTAAGCTAAAATTGTTATTATTCACATTTAATTTTTTCAAACGCTCTTAAATGCTCAAATTCCTATGCAATTGTTTTTGCACTTTCAAAACTGAGTTAACTCAGTTTTATTCTTTACAGACGTCTAACAGAAAATGTTATGTTAAAAGCGGGAGCAATACTCACAAATGTACAAATTTTGATAGCATGCTTTGAGGCGCTGCAAGAGCCGTACGAACACAAACGAAAGAAGGGATTTGAATTGCGTTCGGTGTGGTAGATTTTTTGCCAAGACAATTACTTTTTACTGCATTTTTCGCAAAAATACATATCGTCAGTCATAATCAAAGTCAAAACTTCTATTATTTTCCAATAATAAATGCTGAAAAAGAAAATAAAAAACGTGGAACTTCTCATGAACCCTCTTGACATTAAAAATTCAGACAGCTCTGATATCAATCAGCTGACAACTTTCACAAATGAAATAAACATTGACAAATGAAATAAATTTTCACAAATATGAAAACGCAGACATTCCTAGACTGTTCAGAAGGAATGCGGAGTGGTTTTCATGCAGTAGAAGGGCTACAAGAAACCATACGTATGTATACAAGGAGATGGCGGCGATGGGTAAGCTGTGGCTGCCCAGAAATAAATGCAGAATTTGGCTTGACCAAATAAAAATGTAAACAAAAACCAGCTATTGGAGTTAACTCAGTTTCGGTGGAAACGCTTGACAGTTCTCAAAATAAAACTGATATACATATATGTTTGTAAAGAAGTTGAAATTTATTCATTTCTGCCAATTTTAGGGGTGTTTGAAGAAGTTCCAATACATTAATTTGTATAAATTTTATCTGGGTTTACATTAGATTCTGCCAAATATTCAAGACAACACAATATGCATCGTTAGCAAAAGAATAATTTAATTTTATTCGATATTTGATTATTTTAAACTAAAAGTTGTTCACAATTTCTGAGTTATTTAACTAACTCGACTTTCGACATTTAATAGTGTAAAATTTATTGAATATTTTGTTTTATTTGTACGCTCTTGCAAACTTTTCCCTACTTTATATACAGTCGTATGTATGGGAATCAGACAGAAAAATTTAAAATAAAACTATTTTATGTTTTCCCCTGATTGATGGAACATCAAACTTTTCATAATTGATGAACAAATGTGCAATCTTTGTGATGTGTTTTGTTGCACCATTATCTATCTACCAATCACCAGGACTCACCTCAGTGGGGCATACTTCGTTGCAAATCTAAATCAGCGAACAATTAACATCCCCTGTAACCTGCCTGGCTCCTTTATTCTTACTTGCCCGTCCATCTGATATCCATTTTCTGCATTCACGGACCCAATGACCTTTATTTTCGCAATAATTGCAGGTGCCTTCTCGCTTCGATGTATATTTGGTTGCATTCTCTGCTGACTTCTCACCCTTTGCAGCTAGCACGTTTTTTTATCGAACTGTAGCTCGCTCGATTGTCCAAAAATTCGCAACTTCTCTTCTCTTTTTAGAACAACATCATTGCTGACTTCATTCCAAAAGCTCCTTAGCAATGTAATGTGGATTGGATCCTGTCCCAAGCTCCAACTAAACGCGAAGAAATCAGTGCATATCTAAAATAACTGATCTTTCGCCTTTTCTGTTGCCTGGAACTGCTTTTTTAATGCCTCCCAGCTATGATGTGCTGTCTCCTTGTCCACGACCTGATATACCTCCTCAGTGATTGAGCTCGTAATCATTGATTTCGCATAGTTATTCGCTTTGCGGTACAGATCCAACTGCTCCTTATACTGCTTAGCTTCACCTTCCGTAACGTCCTGTCCCAAAGGCTGCGGCTTGACCAGTTTCTTATCGATGAAGTCCAAAGCTCCTTCGTGATAATCTAACAAATCACGAATTTTCTTCCTCCATATAGCCCAGTCAGGCTGCCCAGAGAGCGGCTTGATATGTTTCACAATATCCATTATTTTTTTTTTATTTTAGAGCCTTTGTAGGAGTTTTTATTTTAAACTGAAAAGTTTTCTCGTATTGAAATTTACAGTACAATCAATGGACACATAAATATCTAATATATTTATTTATATTTATTTATTAAAAAATAGCCTAGAATTAGGTAACAATTCATACAGACTAACAACAGTAATATAGTGTAGAAATTAAATACTTATATTATAAGCCTTTTCAGCAAATTACTAAAAACGTTTTTAGATAGTGAAAAATCTAAAGAATTTGAGAATAAGTTAGCCTCAGTCAAAGCTCGCAAAATTGGGGCATTAACAGAATAGTTAGTTTTACAACGTGGAATGAGAAAGAGATCTTGACTTCGTAGGGTTCTCAACGGAGCTAAAAAGTTTATACGCTGAAGTAGGCACGATGAGAAGAAGAAGTCACGGCTGCTGAACGAGCTCGATTTCGCTCGTGTGAATAATTCAAATTGTTTCAATCAGGCAGGTGCCAGATTTCGATCGAAATCGAATTGGAATCGAAATTGCAAATCGAGTGGATTCGTTTTTCATGTGCTGCATTCCACTCGTTTTCATAGATTCGAAATCGATTCACAATAAACTTTCGACTGAAGTTTAGCTTCGAAATCGATTCACAATAAACTTTCGACTGAAGTTCGATTGAATTTTTGACTATTAAATTTGAAACAAATATTTCTTGTGAGATTTGTAAAAATGAGTGCAGTGTTTATTACCACGGTTTTAACCATTCAACGAGAGAAAAACGCTTACGAAAAAATTAAGCGGCGTGCATTAAGGGACCAATCCAATCCCATGGAACTTACAGAGGCAGTGTAAGTGCTTTGAAATATTTCGTGGCTGGGAGTTTGTAATTACAATTTGTAACTGCATTTAAGGTTCATATCATACTACCGCGTGAACAAAGATGCGTTGAATATGTTGTTAAGAATTATTTCACCGCACCTACCATCATCTTCAATTCCTGCCCAGCTTCAACTAGCAGCCACTCTACGGTTTTTAGCAGAAGGAAGTTTCCAAAAATCAGTTGGAAAGGATGCTGACATAGCTTTGAATCGTAGCACAGTTTCTAAAGTTTTGACAAGAAACCTTACCATTTTGGAAAGAAAGATTTGTGCTTCCTGGATAAAATTCAATAGCTCTAATGACGAGCGTCGCAAGTCGAAGCGGCATTTTCTCGAAAATTTTCGCATTCCCGGTGTCATAGGTTGCGTCGACGGCACGCACATCAAGATAACTAAGCCGCATCAAGATGAATCACTATTTTACAATAGAAAGGGGTATTTCAGCATTAATGCTATGATTGTAAGTATACACATATGGCTGTGTATGAGACATGTTCCGGACTGACAGACCTACAAATACATAGATATGCGATTACAATATGATCATCAAAGGTGTCGATGCGCGTCATCCAGGATCGAGCCATGACGCGTTCATTTGGAGTATGAGCAGGGCTCGAGAACACCTTGTAAGAAGCTTTGAAGGCGGTGAACGCAATTCCTGGCTTCTGGGGGATGCTGGATATGCGCTGGAGCCTTTTCTTTTGACTCCATATAGAGATCCAGAAGCAGGAACTTGTAAGCACACATTTAACATAAAGCATTCAGCAGCTCGCAATGTGGTTGAGCGAACAATTGGTGTTCTGAAAAGCCGCTTCAGGTGTTTAGCCCGTTGTCTTCAGTACCAGCCGCAAAAAGTCGTGCAAATGATAAACGTATGTTGCGCATTGCATAATATCTGCAGACATTACAAGATTCAGGACGAAAATGATGGGAACTTTGCGGTACCAAGTGAAACAACGGAAAGCTATGAAATAACTGAAGTAAATGCAGAATTAACATTCAACAATGAAGCCAGCAGAATAAGGGATGAAATAGCAAATAATATAAATTTAAGATATTAAAACGCATACACAAATACAGCAGTCACATGCCCATGCAACACCATCACTCAGCAGCAGACATCAAATTGTAACAACAAAAGGCTGCGTATTTTATAAACACACTTAAATTTATTTCACCATCTATTTCTATTACACAGATAATAAAAACTCATATTCAATTCAATAAAATAATAATAAAGTAAAACAATACAAACATAACAGCAGTTTGGTTATAACAGGAAAACAGGAAAATTAGATGTTAAAATTTACTTTTTGTTTGCATGTTGGTCAATTTTCAGTTTTAATTCTTTGATTTCTAGTTTCTTCTGTTTTATTACATTTTGTTCATGTAGTAGCTCTTCCACTTGCATATTATGCCTTTTAGTTTCCTTATTCTGTTCCGATAGTAAATTACAAAGTTTGTCTAAACACTTATAAATTTTTCTTGTGTCTCCCTCGGTTTCTTTAGCCACTCTTAAATTTTCTTTCGACACTTCCAAATGTTCACATATATTTTTTGCAATTTGCTATTTCACTCGTTTGTTCACTCATAAATTTTTTTAAATTGACTTCTAACGGTGGTTCTGCTCTTCTTTTTCTCGGTGTCACACACACTGACCTGCTTGGCCCAGGCAAATCGTCATCATCATCCAGATGATCGAGATCATTGGATACAGTGGCTGAGTCTTCTACACTAAAGTCGAGAGTGTGTGCAATGCCTTCGACTGCAGTGTAGATACCACAGATCGTGGCCACGGTCTCTTCTGCCGGTGAAATCACATAATGGATAAATGGCCCACCCCCAGTAACTCTAGCTTCGGCTTTGTTGTGGGCGAGCTTCTTTCGTATATTACTTTTCCAATCGATCCAAACCTATTAAAACAGTAAAGGTAATGTAATGCAGAATAAAAAATTTTTTTTTGTGCCTCTGTTTTCCGATTTACTGGTTTTGCAATTATTTTCACTTGAACGCCGTTATTCGAATTCAAATCACATAGAAAACAATGGAATCGAAATGTGGCACCTGTCATTTCACATGAATTCATTTTCGAAAATGAAATCGATAGTAGTGAAATGCAGCACCCCAAATTTCGATTTCAGTCGGATTCAATTTCGATTTCGAGTGAAAGTGAAATCTGGCACCTGCCTGAATATAACGCGGTGTTTCTATTGGTGCTGCATTGCAGGACTCGCTGACGGTAGCCCTCTAGCTCCGCTGTTGTTTGTGCCCTGGAGATTTGAACGCGGTGTCTAGCTGTTGGATTTTAAGCTGGGTGGCTGTTTTGTGCTGCTGAACTCTGCCATTTTTTTTGCTGAAGCTCTGCCGCTGGACTGCGCTGCTGCTGGCATCGCTGCTTTTGGGGTGCTCCTGCTGCCGCCGATGTACCGTGGTGCTCCTACGTCTGCCAACGCTGTTACTAAGGTGCTGCTGGGACTCCATACGCCCCATCTGAGTAGCGAGCAGGTGGACTGGTTGCGCATACCTATCCTGGTGTTAAATTGCTGTGTCGCTGTTAAGTCTGTCAAAGAGCCGTCGCCGTCGTCTCTGCCGCCGTCGTCGCTGCTGCTGCCGCTGTGTAAGGTGCGTTTGGCGCTTTTGTTTATCTAATTTGGTTCTCGGACTCTGCGCTGTTGCCCTCTCTTCGCACTACCGTTATCGTTTGCCACCGTGACTGTTTATCTCTTTGTTGTGCAGTGTTTACTAGCAGGCAACGCAAATGTCACCGACTCCAATGTTGACACGCCAGCAACGTGAACAGCGTGGTAGCAACAAAATCGAAGGTACACCTAAATCGGTGAGCAGTGGTACAAATACCTTTGGTGAGCAACTTCATGCTCTGGAAGTAAGGCTGAAAGCGAATGTAAAAGAGGAGTTCAAACAACTAGAGGATCGACTTCGGCAACATACCGATTGCTTGTTTGATAGACTCTCGGCTGAAATAGCTCGTGTAGTAAGCAATTTGGAGAGCGCAGTAATCTCTATCAGCGCCAATTTCGTCAAGTATGATGAAAAAATTCACTGTTTGGAGGAACAAATTAATGCTCTGACTGCGCGATGTGATGAGCTTTCTCAACAACTAAGCAAAAACAATAATCACTACAGCACGGTTGACCATTCTTTGGATGCTGTTCTTTTCGGTGTGCCTTTTTCGTAGGAGGAAAATCTCAAGAGCATTTTCAATTTAATTTGTCGCTCTATTGAATTTTTGTCTCCTCAGCTTAAAGATATTTTTCGCATCAAGTCAATATCCAACAACTCCAATCCTGCGATCATCATAAAATTGTACACTCCTTACGATCGCAATCGGGTGCTGAAGGCTTTTGGCGATTATCGCCGGCAAGCAAAACAAGCAGTCAAACTGAGAAATGCTGGAATTGACTCTGATAACAACGTATACATACATTAAAGTATCTCAGCTGATACCCGTAAAGTTCTACACGCAGCGATTGCCTGTAAGCGCAAGAAAAGTATCCATAATGCGTTTACTCTGCGTGGCTCCGTGTATATCAGATTGGAGAAAAACGGAGATGGAATTAAAGTTGATAGCATTGAGGAACTGCGGAAAGTTACAAGCGCTGGTGCTCGCGGCGAATGATTTCTCTTCTCTTGTCACACTATCTAATTCCTTACTGTGCACCTTTATTTATAATTCAGATAAATTGTTTGTATGTTCTCTACTATCCATTACTATCACCTTTCCCTCCTTCACTCTTTTCTATACTGTTAACTTTTTCTACGTCTACTCTGATGCTTATAGTTGTGGTTTTACAATAGTTTTATATTATTGCTTCTGGTGTTATTGTCCCAGTGGCTGACGATATTTATAAGGCAATGATCGACATTCTCTGTAAACGGCACGCCGGTTTCAGCATTGTGCATTTTAATGCAAGAAGTCTCAATGACGTTAAGCTTGATTGCGTCAGACATACATTTGAGGGTTCTTTTGTTGATGTGATTTGTGTTTCTGAAACATGGTTTCATAAAGATTTGAATGACTCTTGCTTAAATCTTAATAACTACAAGATTTACCGCAATGATCGACCGAATAAAAAAGGTGGGGGTGTTGCAATATTTTGTAAAAATAGTTTAAAAGTAAATGTTTTAAGCTCATCTTGTGACTCTGAGGTTGAATTTCTTAACATCGAAATCTATGACAACAGTACGAAAATTTTTCTGTCATGTGTGTATAACCCAAACCGTAACTGCAGCTTAGACCCACTATTTTCCTCCTTGTCTGATTGTGTAATTGATTATGACCATTTTGTTTTATGTGGTGATTTTATCAGGTGTACAACTTTGCTTCCGCCGTTTTCCGATAGGTGGCTGTACCGGCTGAGGCTGGTTGAAATACATAGATGGTAATGCCTTTAAAGTGAGTGTGGACAGTGCCTAACGAATTGTCATCGCCGTTTCAGTGACAGTTGTTCTTGTTTTCGTATTATTCACGCTCGAAAATGTCCGTTTATGTGCCCAATTCTCGCTATTTGCGGGAAGTTTTACTTTTCTGTTACAATTCGCAAAAAAATGCAGCTGAAGCGCATCGAATGCTCTCAGAAACTTACGGTGATGCTGCTCTGAGTGAAAGAACGTGTCGGGAGTGGTTTCAACGTTTTAAAAATGGTGATTTCGATGTCGAAGACAAACATGGTGGTGGAAGAGAAAAAACCTTTAAAGATGAACAACTAGAAGCATTGCTTGATGAAGATTCGTGCCAAACCCAAGAAGAGCTTGCCGAATCGTTGGGAGTGAGTCAGCAAGCCATTTCAAAACGTCTCAAGGCCCTGGGCATGATTCAGAAAGAAGGAAACTGGGTGCCGTACGAGTTGAAACCGAGGGACATCGAGCGCCGTCTATTTGTATGTGAGCAACTGCTTCAAAGACAAAATCGTAAGGGGTTTTTACATCGAATCGTAACCGGTGATGAAAAGTGGGTTCGATACGATAATCCTAAACGCAGAAAATCATGGGGAAAGCCCGGGCATGCTTCTTCGTCGACGGCAAAACCGAATATTCACGGTGCCAAGGTTATGATTTGTATTTGGTGGGATCAGCTCGGTGTGATTTACTACGAGCTCTTAAAACCGGGTGAAACCATCACAGGAGATCGCTACCGAACGCAACTGATGCGCCTTAGTCGCGCGCTAAAAGAAAAGCGGCCACAATATCAAGAGCGACATGACAAAGTCATCCTCCAACACGACAATGCTCGGCCTCACGTCGCAAAAGTGGTCAAAAAGTACCTGGAAACGCTGAAATGGGAAGTCTTGCCCCACCCGCCGTATTCCCCAGATGTCGCCCCTTCTGACTTCCACCTATTCCGTTCGATGGCACACGGCCTGGCAGATCAACATTTTCAATCCTTCGAAGAATTGGAAAAATGGATTGCTTCATGGATAGCGTCAAAAGAGGACTCCTTTTTTCGAGCCGGGATCCGAAATTTGCCGGAAAGATGGGAGAAAGTTGTCGCTAGCGACGGACAATACTTTGAATAATACATCTGTAAGCACTTTTTCGCAATAAAGCTTTTAATTTTGGACACCTGATAATATAAATCTTTTATCCAATGACCACCTCAGCATTAGTTTTCTTAACAGTGTAAATGAGGTTGGACTTAGTTTTGTGAATACCACTATGCCAACTCGCTTCGCCAAAAATGCTCCTCCTAGTTTGTTGGACAGTTTGTCTCTGATTTGTCGTATGTTCTGCTTTTTGATCAGTTATCTTTTATTTCTGATCATGATCTTATCTTTTGCTCGTTAAACATAAGCTTTACCCCAGCTGCTATTGATAGCACCTTCTCTTATCGCGACTATTTTATGCACAAGTTGAGTCCTACCCAATCTCCAAAAGAGGTTTGGAACAACTTGAGGCAAGTCGGTGTATGTAACAGAGCATCCGACGGGTGTCTTTTGGACCCCAATCTACTCAATGACTTTTTCATTTCATCTCCCACATCTAGCACGTTGAATGCATCTGATAATAGTGAAGACTTTAATGGCAATTTTCCTTGCATGTTCGACTTTGTTGCTGTCGGGGAGGGTGATGTTGCGCGCTGTGTCAACAAAATTAGGTCAAACGCTGTCGGTGAGGATGGCATCCCAATTAAATTCGTTAAACTAATTCTGCCCTATGTGCTAAGCCCCTTGACTCATTTAATTAACCATTGTTTCACCAGCTCATGCTTTCCTGATATCTGGAAGAGGGCGACAATTATTCCTATAGCCAAAAAACCCAATGGCACTGAACCATCCGACTATCGTCCGATAAGTTTGCTATCGTCAATTTCAACAGTATGCGAGGCTCTCATGGCTAAGCAGATCTCTAAACATATCAATGAGGGCGTCCTTTTGTCACCTTTCCAATCTGGTTTTCGGGCAGGGCACAGCTGTTCCACAGCCATAGTCAAGATTTTAGATGACATCAGAGCGTCATACGACATGGGACATTTATCCTTGCTTTGCCTTCTGGATTTCTCCAAAGCATTCGATTCTGTCGATCATTTAATACTTTGCAATAAGCTTAAGGTATCATGGCACGTTAGAAAGGGGAATTTTTAATGATTTAAAAAATTGTTTATTTTTCAGCTCCTTTATTATCAATCTTTTGGAATTTTTTTTTACAATATATTGATGGTTTAAGGAACACAAAAAAATTTTTTTTTTTTAGCATATTGTCTCTTATATAGGTGGAGCTGAAGTCGCGTAACAAAAAATAACAAATCCTCCATTGCGGACACTTAATCTCCGAATCGGCTAATCTGAAACAAAAAAAACAAAAACGATTCATAATTATTAAGCTTTCGGACACAGGAATTCACCAGAAAAATAAAAAAAACGCTAAAAATAAAAGGAAAAAAAGTGTCAAAAATTTACTGCGTTTTTCACCTTTTTTCCCCAGAAAAAGTACTTTAAATAAAAAATTTTCTTCAATATTGTGGTGGATTCTTGTAAAAAATAAGTTAATAAAGAGAACTAAAAATTTTTTTTTTAAATCGGTCGAGCCAATCCGGAGATGAAGTGTCCGCAATGGAGAATGTTTTTTTTTTTTCTACGCGACTTCAGCTCCACCTAGATAAGAGACAATATGCTAAAAAAATTGTGTTACTTAAACCTTCACTATATTGTAAAAAAATTTTCAAAAAGATTGATAATAAAGGAGCTGAAAAATAAATAATTTTGTAAATCATTAAAAATTCCCCTTTCTAACGTGCCATGATACCTTAAATCAAACTTTGGGTTCTCTCGTTTGGCAGTCCGTCTGATGTATAGCTACCTAGCTGGAAGTTCTCAAAGGGTAAGGGTAGGTAAATGTCTGTCTGAATTCAATATATTAACTTGCGGTGTGCCACAAGGCTCAGTTCTTGGTCCGCTTTTATTCACAATGTACATTAATGATATTGCCAATAAATGTCAGCATGCTACTATGCATGCATACGCTGATGACCTCCAGTTGTACTTATCAAGGCCAATCGGTCTCGTTGAAGACCTTTGTGCCAGGTTGAACGATGACCTGAACACTATAGCAGCATGGGCCAGGGACAATAAGTTGAGGCTAAATCCTCTAAAATCTTTTGTTATGCCAATTTCTAAAAATGCCCACTCATTTTCTGAATTTCCACTAATTCAGCTCAATAATGTACCTTTGAAATTTGTAAGCAAGGTAAAGAATTTGGGGTTCTATATCAACTGTACTCTTTCTTGTGAGGATCACATAAATTCTGTGGTGAGCTGTGGTGAGCAAGGTTTATTATACCCTACGTAATTTGAGAAGGACTGCACCATTCGTGCCAGTTGAAACTAGGCGGAAACTGGTACTTCATCTAATACTGCCAGTCATATCCTACTCGGAGGTAGTCTATAGCTCGTTTGACTCTAAGTCCAAGCAAAAACTTCAAGTCGGATTTAATAATGCAGTTCGCTATGTGTACGGTCTTAGAAAGCATGACCACATATCTGATCATAGTCATCAGCTACTTGGTTGTAGCTTACCGAATTTCTTAGCTGCCAGGAACTGCTTCTTTTTGCACAGACTAGTCCATACGAAAACACCATTATATTTGTTTGAAAAGCTGCAGTTCTGCAAATCTAGGAGGAGTATGAACCTTGTTGCACCGACATTTAACTTTGCCAATTCCGGCAGGCTGTTTTACGTGACCGCAATTAGAATGTGGAATTCATTGCCAATTAATATTAAAAGTGTATCTAATAGCCGCATCTTTAAGCATCTTCTTTTCCAGCATTTCTCCTAATTATCTATCTCCCTATATCTTCACATCTCTCTTTCTCTGTTTTCCTCCTTATCTTATCATTTCCTAAATACTAACTGTTATTTTCAATTTAATTTATATTTAGTACTATTTATTATTATTATTATTATTATTACTCTGTTTTAATGCATTTTTTTTGTAGCATTTAAAAGATAAAACTTGTATGCTGAAATTAACCAATAAATAAATAAATAAAAAATAAAAATGAGTCAATAGCTCCACGAATTAAGTCAAAGATAAACATTATTCAAAGAAATGATCTTCCGCTGTTTCGCAAATCGATGAGCATGCACCGTGAAATATAAGAGGGAGTGGGATTTTCGAAGTGTAGAAGAAAAGCGTTTTGAATGCGTTCTAATCGTTTTATGTGGCACACATAGAAGGGCCTCCAAATAAAGACCGCATATTCTAATTTTGAGCGAACCAGGGAAATGTAAAGTAGTTTTAGTGTATATGGATCAGTAAAGTCCGAACTGAAACGGCGGATGAAACCAAGCATGGTATAAGATTTAGCAATTGTGTAGCTTAGGTGCTTGTGAAACAAAAATTTGGAGTCGAAGTAGACACCTCAGTAATGGCTTTGAGACAAGTATTACAGATACAATAACAAGTAGGAATAGGAGAACGAGACTTAGAAAATTACATATGAAAACACTTATTGATGTTTAACGAAAACGGTTGACACGACACCACTCGGTGACCTTTTGAAGATCCGATGGGAGAAAAGCCGCGTTTTAGTCATTCCTAATGGAAGTGTAGATCTTTAAGTCATCAGCATATAGCAGAAAGTTAGAATTGGTGAAGCAACTTGAAATATGATCAATAAAAATAACAAAGAAAAGGGGACCTAAAATACTACCAGAAGAAGCAATAAAAGGCAAGGAAGATACATTATTAACCACAACAACACATTTACGATTAGATAGATAAGAGTAGATCCATTGAAGAAAAGTAGAGTGAAAACCTAGTGCAGCCATTTTCAAAACCAGGATTGAATGACTTACAGTGTCAAAAGCTTTATAAAAGTCCCTATAAATAGTGTCAACTTGGAAACCTTCACTAAATGCTGCTAAGCAATATTCAGAAACAACGGCAAGGTTAGAAACTGTTGACCTACCTGACACAAAACCATGCTGGTAAGGAGAGATTAAGCTTTTGACTGCAAAGTAAAGTTTCTTCTTAATCAGGGATTCAAACAGTTTTGAAACTGTCGATAATTTGGTAATCGGCCTGTAATTTGTAATATTGTTCTTGTTGCCACTTTTGAAAATGTGTGAAATGGAAGTAACTTTCCACGCATCAATAAATTCGCCAGATTCCAGTGAACGGTTAAAGATGCTTAAAAGCGGTGACACAAAGGAATCAAAATTCACGACGATAGCCCATCTACGTCAGTTTGCGTAGAGGATTTAAAACAATAAATGCCTTCAATTACATCCTCACGAGATAAGCATAATGAACCAAAGTTTATGTGAGAGTTCGTCTCGAAATTTGCAGGAGTTCCAGAATCACGTACAAAATTTGAACGAAAAATATCCGCAAAAAGGTTAGCTGCCTGAAAGGAGGTATTCGCCGTAACATCATTCAAAAAGACTTTAGTAGGAATATTAGCGCATAGTTTTTTAGAATTGACGAAACACCAAAAGGCTTTCGGGTACAATTCTTACGAAGCGAATTGCTCAACGAAGTGAATTTTTTAGAGTAAAATAGGTATTTAGGTTTTAAGTGGGTATTACAAATTACTTTAAATTTTTTATAGAACTTATTCCTCAAATTCTTTAGTTTTTTAACTTTTTAGTAAACCAAGGTATTTTATAACATATACAGTGGCGGACAAAAGTGTTCACGAATTTTCGTGAGTTAGAAAGTTTATTAATTTTTTTACTTTTTAATAACAATACTAAAAATTTAAGTACATAGTTTTTAAATTTAATATTTTTTTTTACTGAAAAACAACAAACAAATTATTTTAATTATATAATAATAAATAAAAAAACACTAAAATTCAACAAAAGTGGTGTGAACAGTTTTGACGCATATAAGCAAAAATCGATTGATATTATCCTTAATATTTTGGGTGGTCTCCGTGGGCCTTTATCATGACTATGCCTTTATGACTTTTATGCGATTCGGCATGCTTTGTACTAGATTGTGTAGTATTTTTGGGGGTTTTTCCAACCACGCTGATGAAGTTTTTTCCCATAATCCGTCAATATCCTTTGGTGAGTCTTTTTGGGCATAATTTTTCTCTTTAACCCTCCGATTAGTGAGTCGTCCGTTGGCCTTAGCGTCGTGAAAAGGTCCCCAGGGACCTATAACGCAGTGTATAGCATTTTGCTTCATAGGGTGTGTTTTGATGGTTTTGGCTGTTAATTTTAGGCTATATATAGTAGTAAAAGGGCACAATAATGATTGATTGATAATTAAATTTTTGTTAAATATAATATTTTCTTATGTAGAAGAAAAATACAGTGTGTTCCACAAAAGAAATTCGACTAAACTTTTTACCGTGTATGATAACGGTACCAATCAAATGGTAAATTTTAAAATACATATACATATTTACTGCGCGGTGTAATAAGCATTTTATTTTTGTGCTTAATTTCGAAATAGGAGCACTTTACAAACCGCTATTGACTGACACTCATATCCAAAATGACTAGTTTGGGAAAAGGAAAACTTGGTTCGGGATTGGAGTAAAATTATATTCTCGGATGAGTCCACTTTCGTTGTTTCGAATATCTGGAGGAAAGCTTGGATCGCTAAAGGCCAAAACTTTGTTCAGCGGACTGTTAAGCCCCTACAAAAGTCCATGCTTTTTAAAAAAGGATTTGGCACTTTGACTATCTTTACACAAAATCTAGACGCCAAATTTATGATTAAACTTTATGAAAAATGTTTGCTAAAGTCTGCTGTAAAACTTTAGGGGCCGGATACAAGTCTTTGGATTCTACAAGAAGATAATGATCCAAAACACCGTAATCACCTATGCACATTTTGGAAAACGAAAGAAGGTATACAACAGCTAGATTGGCCTGCCCAAAGTCCCGATGCAAATAAAATTGAAAATGTATGGGCTTTTATGAATGCTAACATCCGTGGAAAAAAATATCCACAACCAAGCAGCTTTCTGCGACCCTAAACAAATTTGGAGGAATTTGCCTCCAGACTATGCCAAAAAATTAAGCGGAATTTGTGTAAGACGATGTCAAGCAATTATAGAAAGCAATGGGGAATGGACTGCATATTAACTATATCGCGCACTAGGTATTTAGGTGTGTAACAGTAAACAAGGAATACAATTTTGAAACACTCTTTCTTTAAAATTCTACAGGCAAATCTGTTTTGTGAAACACACTGTATATGATATAACTTACTTTTACACAAATTTCAAATTTCCGCACTCGATTCACTGTTCAATATCGAAACTTTATATGGTTGGGCTTATGAAACTTTAGAACTTTAACCCTCTATATAAAACGTAACAAATCGAAACAATTTGCAAGCGCGTTTATGAATTATTTTTGTAACAGTCAATTTATTTATGCACATCTTCGTCTTCGCCTGACGAAAAATTGTTGAATATTAAAAAATGGAAAATTAAGTAAAATTAAGTAAAATGTTCAAAAACTAAGTATGCATAAAACAAGCCTTTATAAGCCATAAGAATTTAGGCCTGCAAGCACCGCAAAACTGGATTTCGTTGCCAGCAATGTGATGACCACGTTTGCCTTTCACGCAAGTGCCATAGATGCATTGCATGAAAAAAAAGTTTAACAAAATATGCATATTACATATTATATAAATAGATACATATAACTACAAAAAATAAAATATAAGTAGTGGCTAAAAACGTTAAAATTAAAAAAAAAAAATTAAAAAAATTATATAATCATATCCTTCTTTTTACAGTGTATTTGTAGATAACAATGTATAAATAACATCGTTTGTGTATATACATATATACTTATATACATACCCTAGCCCCATGCTATTTTCGTCTGGCCAGACAAATTAGTGCAAATTTTAGCTATTTCTGAAAATAGTAGTACAAGGTCCCTAGGGACCTTTTCACTAATCCACGTACTAAACGTTGTTAAACCTCAATAAAAATTAAACTATTCCTAGAATCAGTTCGAAACCAATTTTAATAGCTTTAGCACAATTTTCTCTTGGAATACATGTACGGTTCGAATATTCTACCCTACAACAATAAAAAGTTATGAGAGTTTGAAAATCGAAAAGGTCCCCAGGGACCTTCTCACGAACAGAAGGGTTAAGGCAAACCACAAATGTTTTATGGGGTTTAAGTCCGGTAATTGGGGTGGCCAATCAAAAATGTGTATGCCGTTTTCGGCTATCCACTCTTTGGTGGCTCTGGCTGTATGTTTTGGATCGTTGTCCTGCACACAAATTTTTTCGTGACCCGGCTTTTTATAAAATATATCGAAACTTGGTAGGTAGGAACCCTCTAAAGTCACTTGCCATTATTCTAATTTTGATACGGCGCAAAATTCCCACATCACTTCCACTGAAACAACCGCATGCTATAAGAGAAGCAACTTTCAAACTTTAGAGTTTGTTCTATATTGCAATTTGGGACTACAACTTGCTTGTCTACCCAAGTGTAACGTTTACCGTCAGACCCCAAACGATTATTTTTTGTTTCATCCTACCAAGTTACTTTCCGCCAGTCATCAACGGGCCACTTTGCGTACTTCTTAGCAAATGCCAACCTGACCTTTCGATGACGACCAGTCAACAATGTTTTTTTTTGTTTTGATCTTGGCTACAAATTCGCTTTCGTTTAATGTCTTTTGGACGGTTCTAGTGCTGACTTGTATACATTAATCGGCTTGTAGTACTTTTGCGATGTCTGCAGCAGTGTTAGTGGCAACAGTTAAAATCAATCTGCGAACAACGCGCTGAACCACCGGAAACTACTTTTTCTTGCGACCATTTTTGCTCGATCTGGGAGTTATATTATAGCAGTCTTTAATTTTTAGCTGCACCGATTGATATTTTGTGTTTTTCAGCTAATTTCCGATAGGACAAACCACCTTCAATGTCTTCTGCAAAAATTTTCTTTAAATTCTGAAAACAATTTTCGACCCATTTCAAATCAGCAAATTTAATTAGAAGTTATGTACTTTGAAAAGTTTTTTGGAGTATAATGTTTTATATTATTTATCTTCTTAATACACCGCCGCGGTTCCGAATAGAACTAATAGCGATTGTCGAGATAAATGCTCTAATACGTAGCTGTGACCGATCGCGGACAAAACTGCCTGCAAATATTTCTTTACAAAACGGTATTTTGCAGACAATATAAACAGCTAAATTTATCATGGTATAGCATGCTAGCTTGAAGTAAAAATGTGGCAAACTACGATTGCTGTACTCTAAACAAGTACCCGCGAATTTAAGATTTTGTGAAGTTTATTTTTTTGTGAACACTTTTGTCCGCCACTGTATATGTATAGATATGTTCAACACAAATGTCATGCACCTTATTTTTGAAAATATCGAAACAATTAGATACATCATGCCCTTAGAAAAGAGAGCCCCATTGCAACGAATGTAGTACATTATTTACTAATAGAAAGTTACACTTTTTGAAATTAAAGCAAATTTTCTGGTTAGCTAAGAATTTATTCTTAAACTCATAAAATTGCAATTCAAGAACAAGGGGAACATGATGAAAACCCGAGCAAGAGAAAGGCAGAAGACATTCTTGTAAGGAAATATGTATGCCATCACTAATGAACACCAAATCCAGAATTCTATTTAGGTTATTTACTAAATCAAGTATTTATCTGAATTAAGTTTATATATTGAAAGTTGTCCAAAACATAGGTCTCCGCAAAAGTAATTGCATTGTTAGGAAATAAGGCCAAACTATTATCCAGATAAGACCATTCAGTATTACTAAAATTTAAATCACCCAGGAAATAGAAGTGATCATTTGGATATTTCGTTGTTAATGTTAAAATATTGTCTACATGGGCCTTGTGTGTGATGATCCCCACTAGCAGGTTTGATATAGGAAGCAAAGATAAAGAGCTTTGAGGCTCCTTCAAGCACAAGCACCGCATAGTTGATCCAGGAGAGTTTCTGAGTCCTGCAAAGGAACAAGCCACGATCGTAATTTGTAATTAACTGCAATGATGACCCCACCACCTCTAGACAACCCAGTTTTCATAGCATCCCTATATTTACGATAGACATTATAAAGATTAGCATAGAAAAATTCATTATCAAAGAAATCCTTAGTTAACCAACCAAAAATTTCATAATCCAGGTGAGAGCTCATTGTGAACAACGCCCCAGATTTAGTTCTGAGACCCGACACGTTTTGGAAGTAAATTCTTAAAGTCTTATTAACCCTGGTGCTATTTGCACCCGCTAGGCACCTGTCTGAGGTACATCGGGTCTTTGAAAAAACGGAAAGGACGTAATTCTACGTTAGCAGGCCAAAGATTTGAACACAGCACCTTCTCATAACAGATTTCTGAAACGCCTATCTGCCGTATCTTTTTTAATAAGTTTCTAGCATAAAAGGTGCTTAACATCAACAGCTGCATGCTTGGAAACATAATTGAGAATATCGGCTTCCGTCACTTTAGGGAGAAACGAAGAGATGTGAAGCCACTTCATTCGAACCGCAACATCTAAGTCTTTGTTGTTGTTGGAACCAACGACCACCGATTGCTTTTGCTTACTTCGATTGGGTTTGGCGACAAGTGCCCATTCAGGGTTGCGTTGCGAGGTTGGATTGGATCCATTTTGCGTGTTGACAGCATCAGCGGTCGCGACCTGTGCAGACCAAGGAGCATGAAGCGAGCTTAGCGCGGCGGCCACAGCAGCACTCGAAGCAGCATCGTCCACAACAGCGCCCGAGTTACCAGCAGGCTCGTTAGCGACAGCAGGAGTAGCGAAAGAGCAAGAAGCAGCAGCGTCAAAGGAAGCGACAGAAGGCACAGCAGAATTACCAGCAGCAGTAGCAACACCAGCACCGTTAGCAACAGTGGGAGCAGCAAGAGAGCATGAACCGGCATCATCACGGACAGCAATGGAAAGCGTAGGCGCAACAACCGCAGAATGATTAGAGAGAGCGGCATCGATTGGAGAGCAGGCAGAGGAAGAATGCTTCAAAGATCCAGAGCAAGCATCAGTAGCTGAGCTAAGCACAGTTTTGCTAGCTGGTTCTCTTCTCTTTGGCTTGCTGATTTTGTTGTTGTCATTGTTGTTAGATGGGAGCGGAGAAATGGAGTCAGCTGTACCTCCAGCTGTGACCAGACGTCCAGGTTCCATTACCTCAGCCTTCGAGCGAATCAGAACTTTGTTGTTGTTATTGTTGATGTTGTTTATGATAGCTGGCAGGTTGGTCTTGACACCAGCATCAAAACCAGCGACATGCTGGGTATGCGCACTTTTCCATGACTCAAAGATAGCTCAGACAACTTCAAGAGCGTTGCAGAGCTCAAGAAATTTGGCAGCACAAATCAGGCGGGGATTCTGAACACATGAATCGCACTTGTAAGCAATGTTCGGCGTCGACCTCAGAAAATTTAAGCAATCACCACTGTTTTTAGCGAAGCTTACGTGCAGGCAACTACAGCACAAGACACAAGCTATTGATACTTGATTAGGGGTAGGCAAACCGAACTTAGATCAAGCAGACATAGCGGACAAAGCAAAATGCACAACCGCACAGTTCGAGCAGTCAACTGAGACTATGTATACATTGATTTCATTTAACAAAGTGGCTAGCGAGAAAGTGTTTTTTAATATAATATTTGCTTACTTCAACCACAGATAACTCATCAAGTAGATGTCCAACGGCCAAGGAAAAAATGTGTCATAAAGTTCGACAAATTTGGCCTCCGATAAGAGCTTTTTGGCCTCCAATGTCACTCACACAAAGACCGCTTCACACGCATTGTGCTCTATTTTTAGACACACAAATATGAAAATTTTAGTTAAAACGGCGTTTTTTTTTGTATGTTAATTATTCTTTTTAAGCAAATACAAAAAAGTTGGATGTTGGTGGTCAAGTGTGTAAGCGCGAGTCTACTAGACGTTGGGTGCTCGGTTCAACCCTTGCTAGAGTTTGAATGTTTTTTTTTAATATATTCATTTTTTATACGTCCTGTGAAAACAAGTTTATTGATATATTTATTGATTTTATGTCTTGATTAGTGCATTGTTTTAATTTGGTTTTGGAGGCAATGATAAAAGCAATAAAAAGTTTGAACTGTAGCCTTAGTGTAATAAAAACTAATTTGGTGCCTTTTAGCAGGAAATATTTTTTATTTTGTCCATGTGCTATTTGCAATTTTTTCTTAATAACACAAGTAGTGCAATCATATTTTTTCGTTGCTTATAACATTCACTGTCGACATTGTACCAGTCTACCAGTTGCATTTCTGAAGATTTTATAACTTTTTCTTTGATGAGGCTTAGATATCAAAAATTTGTTAAAAATGATCAGTTTCGAAAAAAATTGTGTCGGAGCTTTGAGAGAACCAAAATCAGATAACTCACTATAGTTTTTAAATTTGATTAGCCATTCCTTGTTGGAATCCAACACGAGCTTTTCATCTTCTATCACCTGCAAACATTTTTGGCACTCTTTTATTGACTTGTTCCTCAGTACTTAGTAAGTTACATAACCCGCAAAATAAGTTAATGCGTTTTCTGATGTTCTCTTCGCAACTTACACTTTAATTGTTAAAATCAAAAAACCCATCTTCAAGATTCTGATTTGTATTCGAAGATTCATATGAATTATTAGTGATTAATGCAGAGTCAGTTTCTTCCTCGATAACAGCATTCCAGTCAACATCAACTCCTAATAATTTGTCTGAGTCCTGTTCACAATTTGCATATTTATAACTAGGTATCGGATTTATATGCACACAAAATATGCCCGAAATATGCAAAATATATGCACTCCAGCCAGGTCGAACCGCTGAAGCTACAAACATGAAGTTTGCAGTATAGGTACATCTTGAAAAATGAACCTTCGTTATAAATTGATTTTTTTAAATTCGGGGTCTAAAAGGGGTTAAGGTGTTGTATGAAGAAACGCATTTTAATGAGCCTATTGATTTCATATTTGGTGAAAACACTTAAAATAAAAAATAGTTCGACACGTGTTTTTCAATTTTTCGAAAATCCAAACGTAGCGGGGTCAACCTAGGGTTAAGGTTCGTATACGGAAAGACTACGAAAAAAACATTAACCGAAAAATTGGTGAAAACATTAAAAATAAAAAATAATTAAACACATATTTGTTACTTTTGTGAAATCTAAATTTAACGAGGTAAACCAAGAGTTAAATGTTTGTATGGAGAAACAAAATTGTTTGGCCCGTTTGACTTCAAACTTGGTAAAAGTACTTCAAATGCGAAATAATCAAACACGTGTTTCTCAGGTTTTTTTAAAATCGAAATCAAACAGGGTAAACTAAGGGTTAAAAGTTTGTATGTATAAGCATGATTTAATGGGGTTTTTGTCTTCAAACTTGGTTAAAGTGCACCAAATTATAAATAAAACGAAACGAGTTTTTTCTTCGAAAGTCGAAATCTGATGGGGTCAAAGATGGGTTAAGAGTTTGTATAGGGAAACATGATTTAAGGGGTCAAATTACTTAAAATATGGCGAAAGCCCTTTAAATAAGATATAATTAGACAATTATTTTCTCGTACGAATCTGACTGGGTCAACGAAGGATTAACACTATGCCGTTCGGCGACACCACAGTGGTGTCGTGCGCAAACTAGCGGCCAACAGCCAGCGACACCACAGTGGTGTCGTGCGCGAATTATATAAAACAAAAAAATTTTGTATTTATTTACGTATGTATATTTTCGAAATTTCATGAGAGTAGGGGAACAAGGTAGAAAACTTATGAGAACTAACGATGAGATTAGTAAAACTTAACAATTCATAATTTCCCGATAATGTAAAAAACGGTCGGCGACAAGCCAAGTAATCCGGATTAGCGCTGCCGGCGCCAAGCGAATAAATATTTACAAGACGTGCGGACGGCAAAACGTTAAGAGAAACTTGATTTATTGAGCCCATTGACTAAAAATTTGCGTGCAAAGCCGCGGGGCCATGCTAGTTGTGGAATGACATTTTTTTCAATAAAAGTATGAAATTCTTCCGTGCAAAGCCGGGGATAACTGGTAGCAGGGGCGTAGCCAGAACTTGGTCATGGGCGGGTTTTAAACAATTTTTTGCCAGTTTAGTATTACATGTTTTTTAAAGTAAAGCGCACTTTCCAAATAGGGCATTTTGTTGTGGCTTATGTCACTTAATGCATTAAAAACGAAATTTTTTCCTTGATTTTTAGTAAAAATTTCATGAAATTTGGTGGACTGAAAGCGAAGTTATTGCATCTGAAGTGGAAGTATGTTTGTGTCATCGTACAAAAATGTGCATCGAAGCATTTAAATTGATGGACCAAGTTTATGGGGATTTTTGTTTATACCAAAGTGGAGTTCATAAGTGGCAAAAGCGATTTAAAAACGATTGTCAGAACATAAATGAAATGTGTTAGCCAACTGAATCCGCGATCACCGTAGATCAAAACTGGGCGGTAATTCATAAAAGATCCAAAATCTTCATTGAAATTCTTGAAATTGGATTTAACCTTCGCTTTACTTATACCCACCCGGGTGATCTTTTTAATATTCATGTTTAATATCTGCACAAATTTTAAGGTAATTTTCAATAACATGAAAAAAAATTTTTTGAAATTTGTTTCATGTTTAAACTTGAATTGTGTCATTTTTTATACAAATGTATCTGGGTGATCCCAGGCGGGTTCGCTACCATTTTGATTAAAACTCACGATACATTTTTTTTGCAAACCTCATTATGTGTTCAATAAACCCTCTGGAAAGAAATCTTCTAATATTTTCCATAGTCTCAAAATAAATCATGAAAATTATACCTTTTTTCGAAATACGAACTATCGGCAGAGGAAGATACTACATACTGAAGTATGAAAAAAATTTATAAATTATTATATATTTATTGTGAGTTTTACTCAAAATAGCAGCGGAAGTGCCTGGGATCATCTTTAGTAAGGCGAAGGTTAAGCATCTCAATAGCATAAATTTATTGCATTTTAACTGAACATTTGGCTATCGAAGGATGCCATCCCATCTATTGACACTTGTTTTGACTGTTTTTTTGTTTTCACATGATGTGCCACCGTGCGAACTTTACCTTTTCAAAGAATGCATTTGCCGATGAAAAAAGCGTTTTGAGAACGTAGAAACCATCCAAAAGGCTTGTACCGACATCCTGAAGGACATTCCGGTCGACGAACTAAACTACTCTTTAGACATGTTTTTAGAACATGCAAATCGCTGCATTAAGCCTAAACGAGACTATTAAAAAAACAAATTAGTTTCGGTACAAAAAGGGTTTTGTTAATATTCTTTTAAATATTTAAAGATGAAAAGACCTTTTTGCTAATGTGGGAACGTACATACGATGCATAGTGATTGGAAATGTTGACAAATTATAGGCTATGGGGGCTTCTGACACTCTAAACCCCTCCCCCCCTTGGCTACGCCCCTGACTGGTAGTATTTCTTATATTGCAGGAACTTAGTGAAATATGGGAAATTCAAAAAAGTTTAAAAAACACTGTATTTTAAATAGAATTCATTTCTTAATTTGAAGTCCACAAAACAAAACCTTAACTCAAATAATAAAAAAAGTTAAAATGAAATGTAAAAAATTAACTACTTATTACAGTAAATAACTAAAATTTGCTCCAAGTTTTCTACGGTCAGCATATGCCATGCCTATGCCGTACACCAGCTCGTGGAGTACGAAAACGTTCATTATTCTTGTATGCTGTACTCAGCAATGCCCCAAAAAATAGCTTAGCATATAATTACGATCCCTGGTTATTACCTTATCGGCTGATGCTATAACTTTTGCAAATGGCGGCAAAAGTAAATTTTGCTTTGACATTCATTCATTTATTTATTCATTCATTTATAAACAATTAAAAGCCAAAGAACACTGGGTGACAACTTTTGCGCGAGGTGATAATTTTTGCGCCTCCCTATACATGTTGCATATTCTTTTCTTTTTCAATCTTATTCTTTTGATATCACCCTTATACATTTTCCTCTTTAAAACACTTTTTTACTGATAACAGTAAAATAACACATAAATTTCGACCACTTTAAAACAACCACGTTTATTTATGGGATGGCCCAACATATAGATTTTATTGAAATTAACTTTTATTTACAGGATTACTTGAGTTGGCCCATCGTGAATATCAAGCTGTTGATTACGAAAATGCAGAAAAACATTGTATGCAATTGTGGCGGCAAGACAGTACAAATACCGGTGTTTTGTTATTGCTTTCTTCAATTCATTTCCAATGTCGACGGCTAGATAAATCGGCTCAATTTTCTACTCTTGCTATAAAACAAAACCCTCTTCTGGCGGAAGCTTACAGGTAAGTACATATGTAATGACTTTGCAGGGTGGTAACGTATGTGAACTTAATTCTAGTTTTTTTGAATTAAGACATGAAGGGTGATTTTTTAGCAACTTGCTTTTTGGCAACACTGTTTTTGGCAGCTCAGCTGTTTTCGTGTCACATGTTACTGTCAAACATGTTCAGTTTGGTCTATGATTTAACCATGAATCGACTTACAAACGAACATCGCTTGCAGATTATTGCATTTTATTATCAAAATTCATGCTCGGTTAAGAAAGTGCATCGTGCACTTCTTCCATTTTATGGTCAGTGGGGGCGACTTTCTGAGGCGGCTATTTGGAATCTTGTGACATTTCGCACCAAATTTACATTATTGGACATTAAACCACCAACACGCATACGTAGAGTGCACAACAAAAACAAGACACATGCCACATGCCACACAGCACGCGAAACAATGGCCCAATTGAGAGGCGAGTTCGGTGAACACTTTATTTCACGTTTGGGGCCGGTCAATTAGCTGCCTAGATCGTGCGATTTAACGCATTTAGACTATTTTTTGTGGAGCTACGTTAAGGCTCATGTCTATAGCGACAAGCCCGCAACGGTTGACGCACTGGAAGCCAACAATTGAAGAATTTATTCGTGAGATACCGGCCGATATGTTGGATAGAGTACGCCAAAATTGGACCCAGCGTATGAACCATTTGAGGCGCAGCCTCAAACATTGAATTATATAGATCGACTTAAATAAAGATTTCATACATTTCTCTAAATTTGATGTGTTTTCTTTTTAAATCAAATCCGAAGGCTCTTTAAAAATCACCCGATATAACTCTTTTCGGTGCTATATTTTTATTATTTTTTTTAATTTGGCTACAGGGTCTTGCGAACTCGTTCCACTATTCAACTATTTCAGATGTATAAATCTCTATGTTTTTGTTGGGGTTATATTCACTCCTAAGTTCCACCGATTTTTCGGTAATGCATCTGAGTGATGTAATAGAACAAATCGGGCAATTAATAAATACAATTTTTTTTATTTCTTAAATTAATTCTAGCAGATTGGAAATTAGTAATTAAGGGCTCGTGCTCGGGTGAAATGTTACTTATATTAAGGGGGTCTTCTGGTTACGAGCTGAAAATTTAAGTCTATTTTTCGGAGTAAATTGCGAAGGAACTACTTGAGATAATCCAGTAATTTTTTTTTATTTTATTGATACATGCTTTATCTTGTAAGATCAAATTTTGGAAATTAAAAGTCATCACACTCGCGACTTTAGAACGACCTTGAGGTTTTTGCCTTTTTTAAACTTGTTGGTAAGACTTCTTCAAGAAATATTAATCGAATTCGATCAATTTTTTTTTCAGTTATTCAGGAGACATATGGCTATGTTTTCCCGTGTACGATTTTGAAATTTTTATTTTGTTCCATTTTTACACTCACCAATAGACCAAAAAACATGGTCGAAAATCAAACTTTTTACAAAAAACCTCCTAGTTTTGAAAATTTTCAAAATAAAAAAAATCGTACACGGGAAAACATAGCCATATGTCTCCTGAATAACTGAAAAAAAAATTGATCGAATTCGATTAATATTTCTTGAAGAAGTCTTACCAACAAGTTTAAAAAAGGCAACAACCTCAAGGTCGTTCTAAAGTCGCGAATGTGATGACTTTTAATTTCCAAAATTTGATCTTACAAGATAAAGCATGTATCAATAACATAAAAAAAAATTACTGGATTATCTCAAGTCGTTCCTTCGCAATTTACTCCGAAAAATAGACTTAAATTTTCAGCTCGTAACCAGAAGACCCCCTTAAGGTTTGTGCATAATGAGTGCATACGTTTTTATTTATAGTGTTCTCCTAGGTCAAATTTAAAATTGTTTCTTATAAAAATAGCTTTGTTAAACAAGTCTAAGCTCTCATGTCGAATTTTGATATCATTCGATAGTTCTTGCCTTCAAAATGTGCAGCGAAATAGAATTCCTTAAACAAATTTTTAGACTGCGCAATGAAAATCCAAATTTGGCTTTCATACATAGCAATTGCTCGAAAAGTACGGGTTTCGCGAAATACCGTTTCATCTGTTATTAAAGTATACAATGAACGCCTCACTATTATTAGGAATCAAGAAAGTGACAAAAAGAAAGGGCTTAATAACCCTGCTGTGGGAAAGAAAGTTATAGCTCTTTTAAAAAACTCCCAATGCTTCAGGCAGAAAAGTGGCTAAAAAGTAGTATGCTCTGAAACTTTTGTAAGAAAAGTTAAGAAGGTGGAAGGGTTGAAGGCATACAAGGTCTAAAAAGTTTCAGACAGAAATTCGAAGAAGAACAGCGAGGCAAAAGAGCGAGCCAAAATATTGTACCGTGATTTCATACGGAATTTTGATTACTGCATTATGGACGATGAGACCTATGTACTGGGTGACTTTTCACAGCTTTCAGGTGTGGATTTTTATGTTGCAGATCATAGAGGAAATGTACAGGAGCAGTATAAGACCCAGAAGAAGTATAATTCCCCAAGAAGTTTTTGGTATGGCAGGCAATCTGTAGACGAAGCAGTTCATTTGTAACAACTGGGACAATCAACACCGATATAGAGTAAGTTCGGGTAATGTGAGCTGGTCGGGTAATGTGATATAGTGGCTTATTTCACCTTTTTCAAAATTAACCTTTTAAAGCATCATAGCAACTAAAAAACTCGCGCTGCATGTTTTTGGATGTGTTTGCCTAAATATATTACAGTCAGTGTGATAAAGTGCTTTGAGTAGGCTTGCACAAGTTTTTGGTTATAATGTTTGAAAGCCCAAAATGTACAAAACAAATATTATTACAAAGTTCGAGGTTAATCAAAAGTAAATCAGTGGTATCGATTATGAGTTTGCGAGGTACGCTCTTCTTAACAAAATTATTATTGTTTTTCTATAATATTTTTTCGCAAAAAGTCAATTTCGTGTAATGTGATATACCAAAGTTCGGGTAATGTGATATAGTACATAACATAGACTGAACTTATTACAGCAGTACTATTTGTATACAGAAATGTATATATGCTTTATTTTATAATATTTGAAGTGGTATAAGCTCAAACATCTGTTATGGTTACGTTTCAGATAAAAAAATCCATGAAATCATGTTTCTCGATACAAATTTTTAACCCTTGGTTTACCCTGTCAGATTGTGATTTTCCGAAAAAAAATTAGAAGCACGTCTTTAATTATTTTTGATTTGGAGTATTTTCACCAAATTTTAAACTGATAGGTCTGTTAAATAACGTTTTGTTGGGTATATCACATTACCCGCCGATGGTATATCACATTACCCGCCACTTTTATCAGAGGCCAATATTTGGATATTTTGATTTGTAATTAAAAAACTCGTCAACAGTTTATCTTAAAGAGTTAATAATCTTAGATATACTAAATAATGTGTCAGTGAGCAGTTTGAGACCAAAAAAAGTGTCTTTTTTTTTTTTTTTTTTTAAACAAACAGGTATATCACATTACCCGAACTTACTCTATACATATATCCAGGAGTGTCTGCAAAAAAGACTTTTGCCATTCATAAAGCAGCCCGCAGTTTCTGATTTGGCTGCGTGCCATTACAGTGAAGCAGCAGTTGAGTGGTACGAAAAGAATAATCTAACACTTGTACCCAAATATGCAAATCCACCTAACTGCCCAGAGCTCAGACCAATAAAAAGATATTAGGCTCTTGTAAAAAGGACCATAAAAGGCACAAAACAGATTGCTGAAACCATTACTAGTTTTTCCAAAAAGTGGCTGTCATCCAGTAAAAAAATGTCTGAAAACACTATAAAAAGCTTAATGCGAGACATTTCGAAAAAATTTAAAAATTTGTATCAAAATGTAATTAAAAAAATATTTTGTTGAATAAAAACGAATGAAATGTCTGTTAATATCACGTTGTTTTCTTTTTAATATGTTAACTAGTTCAGAAGAAATTTGAATTTATTTGTGCACTAGTTTCATCGTGCGCAAATCTTATTACTAGGTATCGGATTTATATGCAAAAACTACGAATGCAATTTAAAGCATTTGCAATGCTTTTATTGCTCCACAGCTGCTCATAAGTTGCTCTTAGTGGGTTAAAATCTATGACTGACCTTACTTGTTTTATCTACTGAACATTTCTTTTAAACATATTTATACCTTTTCTCCAACCCTTAATGGGGCTCCCATACAAAATTATCATTTTTATAAAATAAGCTCCCACCGGTCCCAGGTTGGCCCCTGTCAAATCTTAGACCGACACTCATTTATTTTCTTCCAACCATACCAACCCGCTATCTCCAAATCTTAAGGAGGGGGCTGCCATACGAAACTGGCCATTTTCTATGGAATTGGCTACCCACTTGTAAATGTAGTAGTTAAGTAAACGATGAAATGTCGTGTTTCGGAAACTACTGAACTCATTTGAATGATTTATTCAGCGACCCATTTCGAATACAATGGTAATTGCAATAATTGGGTGTTAAGAAATTATTTTCTTTTTATGATAAAATGTGAATTTTTCATTCTGCCGCTACAGGTACTCCTTGCACAGGCAGCTTGCAGCAAAAATTATTTTCTATGTCACAAGATGTCATTATAGGCTCTGAAGAGTTTCACGCCCCTTCCAACAGCACCTTTGATCGAATGTAATTTATGCACAATGTTTTCTGCTTCTTGGTAACTCAATTATTCAACGGTTGGGACTACTGTTTCAAAATCCCCACTTTTACCCGACTAGGGAAGGCTGGGTCTTAGTCTGACAAAAGACAGAATTGGTTTTGGCTATCTACACCGACTACTCAAAAATGGAGACTTGAACTGGGCCTGGTCTCTACTGAAAGGATCTGCAGCCTAGACCGCTCTACTACCTGTCAGACACCTGGAACAGAGCTCGTTGCCATTTAAAGGCAGCAAAGCTTCTACATGATATTTCAGTTCAACCGATGAACATCACTATATTGGTTAACAGTCAGGTTGCCCTAAAGGCAGAATGCAAAGTAGTTAAACGGGAGACTTTAAAAAAATATCGTGCTTCGTTGATATTCATTGAGCGCCACAAAGTCTCACTCTATTGGGTACCTGGACATAGCAATTTTAAAGGGAATGAAATGACGGATGAGACGGTAAAACAAAGCTTGGAAATGGATATCATCGAGGCGGATACCTCTATCCAAACTACTCTCTGCAATTAACTTAGACGAGTTAATGAGTAAAGATTTATGGACTAACGGTAGTGATTGCGAAGTCTAGAAAAGAAATAGAAGAAAATCCTGTTGGGGTGCAACAAATCTGCAATAAAGTACTTCCAATAGTTATCAGTGGGCACTGTGCTACAGTAAAGACGAACGCCTCCAAGTACTTTCTACAGAAATGGTCGTTATAACGAAGAAGTGGAATCAATTTAGAACTTTCTATGACGATGTCCCGGGGTACACGACTCAAGTTCACGCTTCCTTACAGACCTTACAGAGATAATAAAAGTAAAATTATCGGAACTCTCAATTTTATCTGGGAGAGGAAATGGTTTAACAAAGACAATACGAGTAGCTTGACTTTTACAGGAACCCCAGTTACAACAATGTGCCTCCTCCTGGCAGTCATAGAGGGCACTCACATTAGGCAATGTTGACTCAGAATAAAATAACGGGTCTCCATACGCTCACCTAAAATTACAATTTTGTTCAAAATGGGGAGGTTGATGGGGTTTCGACAATACATTTTGATTACACAGTGCAACACTAAAAAAAGGGACAAGGTCAAACATGTCTCATTCGATAGAGGACCTCAGTAGATTAAAAAGTGTCAGAGGATTTTTCCCGGGATGTTCGAGTTTTTTTTAAATGCAGTTTAAAGATGGCGGCTTAGAGCCCCTTACTGAAACTTTTAAAACATCATATCTCTTGGCTCAAATGTCAGAAAGGAATAATTTTTACGTCAAATGAAAGCTAATGATATGAAGTCGAAGAAACAATATCTTTTTTTGAAAAATTTTATGAAAAAGGATATGAAGGACCACAACTAAATTTTTATCCTCGAATATCCTGGAAACCGTGAGAGCTAAATTTATATAAGTCACTTCTGGTAAAAAAGCATTCAAACATCTATACTGCTTCTAAATTTCATGTAAATCACTTTTACAGTTACATATAGCGATAACATATAGTACATATAGTAATAGCGATGACGCCCATGAAGATTATATACCGCCTGATGAAGCAGCGTCTGAGATGCTCAGTAGCTACTCTTGCAAGCGTGGCACAAACCGGTGGCGACTTGCCATGTTTTATAACATCATAGATATTGCTGGCCTGACATCATTTATTGTTCACCAATCATTTAAACGATCACTCAAAACGGATAAACATCGTGTATATCTAACTCTTTTAACGTCCCAGTTGGTCACTCCTCACATGGAACATATGGCAATGAAAAGTCACGTTAGTCGCTGTCTTAATAGTGCAGTGCAGCTATGGCGAACTTTAATGTTTTTGTAAGTAATTATAAAAAAGAAATTATTATACATTGTTAATTCTGTCTTTATTATTACATACACACTGTCATTACCCAGCACCAAGCACATCCGCACGACCAGCAAAGAAAGAACGAAAGGACTGTGCATGGTGTAATCCTCAACATGACGAAAAACGGCGCAAAACATTCTTGTCGTGTAAAACATGCAAAAAACTCATGTGGCTTGAGCACGGCTCTGTAAATAAAATAATTTTGCGCCATGGCTGTGCTGCAGAATAAGGGCGATTTTATGCTGCCGGTCAAATGATCGTCGGTCACGTCACTTTTTACGCTCTCGTTTTAATTTCTCTACTCCGTGCCCAAAGCATGTTATGCTGACGGTCATTTGATCGCCGGCCACCACTACGCTTTTCGGTTACTTTTACTACTTTTTCCGCACTTTTTATTGGGACTTTACTTTTTCAACTACAATTAGCAATTAAAATGTAAAATACTTTTTCGCGCTTGCATCGGTCTGAATAGCACACATTTCTAAAGGGATTCCTGCTCCTGGAACATTGTTATCAGCGCCTCAGTAGTTGATTGGGCCGAAATTTCTGGCATTCTCAGCTAATAATTTATACATGAAATTAATATAATATGTGTGTGAAAGTACGAGTATCACAATATTTATTTACCATTTAAATTTCCATTTTTCTTTCTTCTTTTCCACCGAAAACACAAATATAAACACACGCTAGTAATGAGGGTTGCTACCATATATGTAATACTTCTATATTGGCACTAACCTATCTTCACAATGTGTTTTCATTCGGAAATCAAAGGGAGACAAGCGATGAGACAGAAAACACGAAATTTTGCGAATGTATTTCTATGCGTGTATACATGTGCACTTCTACACATGAACAACTGTCGAACTGCTCCAGGGGCGGTTGAAGGAAAAGGTAGGCTTTTCAGTCAATTTCGACAAACTTTTATTTATTTCCAGTAAATTTTCACCACACCTGACTTTTGACATATGTCAAGGTACATTCGTTTATACGCTTTCTCGCTCATATTTCACTATTGCTGTACTGTGATGTTGGCGAATGTACCTTGAGCTTAGTGCCAATATATAGGGTGTTCTTTTTAGAGGTATAGAACTTCGAATTGAAATAAAACACAAGAAAATCGTTTTAATGTCCATCAATTTGGCTTTATTGGAAGGATAATTTTATGCCATTAATGTTTAAATATGATTTCGGGCATGTGGCCGCCGCGGCTGGCTCGAATAAAGCCAATTCTACAGGTCCAATTTTCAACCACTTTTTCGAGCATTTGGGGCCGTATGTCGGCAATAACGCCACGAATGTTGGCTTCCAAGTCCCCTAACGTTTCTGGTTTGTTGGCGTAGACGAGCGACTTCACATATCCCCAAAGAAAATAATCCAATGGTGTCAAATCACACGATCTTGGTGGCCAATTGACAGGTCCATTCCGCGAAATTATGCGCTCATCGAATGTTTCCTTCAATAAATCGATTGTGACGTGCGCTGTGTGGCATGTAGCGCCGTCTTGTTGGAACCACAACTCATCCACATTCATGTTGCGCAAAATCTTCCATAAAGTTGATGGACAAAGCTCCAATTGCTGTGCACAGTGGCGAATCGATTCATTCGGGTCCTCTTCAACATTTTGCTCTACAGCGGCAATTGTTTCTTCGGTGCGCACTGTTCGACGTCTCTGCGGATGCGTATTATCACATAGAGTAAACGTAGTGCGAAAACGACCCATGGTTAACCGAATTAATTGCTCTGATGGACGATTATGTCGACCATAAAATGGACGGAGCTTGCGGTAAACTTCGCGAACTGAACCATTATTTTCGAAATAAATTTGCACGATTTGCAAGCGTTGTTCTTTTGTCAACCTGTTCATGATGAAATGGCAAACCAAACTGAACATAAATGACATTAGAGTTGCCAGATTTGACCACAAAATGCCAGTTTTATCTCTATTCGAAAAACAAACCTCTAAAAAAAACACCCTATATCTGCTCGGCTGCACTAACTAAGTAGCTGTTAACTCGCTACACAATAAAATGTAAAAAATATTCCAGAAAGTTTCGGTTTCGGCCGTTCGGACTTTTTGGCCAAAACTGAAACCGAAAACACTTATTTCGGCCGAAACTGAATATTCGGTCGGACACTACAAAAAACTAGTGTCTGTCACCGGTTTTTTTAACTTTTGTTCAAAAGCAACTGGATTTTTGTACTACAATCATAGTAGTAAAAAATATTTCAGTTTTTTTAATTCGTTTTTGCCGCTGTCAAAATATACTACGTAGCACAAAAACCATATGTGTTTCAGCATGCTAGTATGAGCTTTTAGAGCTTTGATTGTAGAATTCTTCGTAGTACAAAAATCCTATGTCTGTCAGGGGTATTAGTCAAAAGTCAGTTATAAGTGTCTATGGATGAGATAGCGTCTTTCGATAGCCAAATGTTCAATAAAAATGCGATAAAATTATGTTATTGAAATGCTTAACCTTCGCCTTATCAACGATTTTATTCGTCTTTGACCAATACCCACCCGGGCCAGCCTCGATAGCTCAGCGGGTAGCGCGCTGGCTTCTCATACCGAGCGCCCCGGGTTCGATTCCTGGCTTGGGCTGGAAAAAACAATCATCTACTTCTATCGCTATCCACATGAAGGGAATGAGAATTACAAGAATCGCACAAGTGCGCTCTTGGCAGGCAATGCCAAAACCTCCAAGTGTGAACGAACAAACTGCCAATCGCCGTTCGGATTCGGCGTTAAACTGTAGGTCCCCTCCCCTCCCTTTCCCCATCCGTTTGAAATGTGTGTTGTATCACGAGGCCTAAGTGTGTCTCATACAGAGGCAGCCACCGCAACCTAACCTAAATACCCACCCGGATGACGCCAGGCGCTTCCGCTCTCAATAAATAAATAATAATAAATAACTTATTCCATACCTCAGTATTTAGCATCTTCCTCTGGTGATAATCCGTTTTTCGAAAAAAGGCCTAACTTTAACGATTTATTTTGCGGCTATGGAAATTATTAGAAGATTTCTTTCCATAGGGTTTATTGAACACATACGCCAAAAAGATTTTTTGTTTTGTTCAAAATGGCGGCGGAAGCGCCTGGGATCACCCGGGTGGGTATTTGGTATACAAAATAACAAAAATAACAAAAAAACATTAACAAAATTTCCATAAAAATATTTGTTCATGTTATTGAAAACTACTTTCGAATTTGTTCAGTGAGTTGAAATCATAACTACATTGGATAAATTCAGATGGCAGATATTAGACATGAATATTAAAAAGATCACTCGGGTGGGTATAAGGGAAGCGAAGGTTAAATCCAAATTCAAGTAAATTTTGGTTGATATTTGATGGCTTTGGCTCAGTTTTGATGGAATCTGCGGCGATCGCGGATTTTAGTTGGCTAACGCGTTGTTCATCATTTATGTCCTGACAACCGTTTTTAAATCACGTGTGCCACTCATGAACTCTGCCATGGGATAAACGATCACCATAAACTTAGTTCGTCAATTGAAATATATATTAAGGTTAAAGTTTTACCAAGTTTAAATCACAACATAATATTCGCTCTTTGGAAATTAGTATCGAATTTTGGTGCCAGTAACACAAACATAATTTTACTTCGAACACAATAACTTCGCATCCAGTGAACCAAATTTCATGAAACCAATGCACTAAGTCACATATGGCTGGCACCACCACAAAATGCCCTGTTTGAAAAACGGAGTTTGCTTTAAAAAGCATGTAATACTAAATTGGCCAACAACAATTTTTAAAACGCCCCCCCCCCCATGGCCAAGTTCTGGCTACGCCCCTGGGATACAGTATGGCTAAATATTTGAGTTGCGTATTTAACCTTCATTTTTTCGAATGAATTATGATATACTTATATGCTTTGCTGTCAATTTGAGACAAAGACGGGTTGAATTGTTTTTATCCAATTCATATAACCTGCGAATAATCGACCAAGAAATTTGTCCATCAGGTGAAGTGATATCATTTCGTGTTAAAATATTTCTTAGTGATTTTATTAAATGGGGAACATCGTACAATGCATAAATTGTTTTCGAATCTACGATGGTAAACGGCGATTCAGACGTTATTCCCAATTTAGCGAATGAAGATCTGTTGTTTGACCCTTGATCACACACAATTGCTCTTACGTTTATACCCAGTTTTTGAGCATTTTGTACATTATTTTGTATAATTTATTTAAGTTCATTTGACGTCAAGCCGGTAGAAGAAGCGTAATAGCTCAAAACGTATTTCCAATTTGAATACAGCCCCCTTAGCATAAAAACGCAAACTTGACCAGTAAGTGGGATTTTTCTTTCGGTTCCATCATCAACAAAGCCCACAACTTCATCATTAAACAGAGGCTGTAGTCCTAAACGTCAGTTGCGCTGCATAAGTACAAAGCAGTATGTTCCTAAACGCAAACAAAAAAATGCTACACGTCCACCCTGTTCCTAAACGCAGGCATCAAGCAATCGATAAGCATCAGATGCGCAAACTGCTCATCACAAATTTTGTCGATGCTTTGGTTTGACACTGGAATTTTTGAGCAGCGATTAAACGTTTTAGCTTTCGGCTCCTCAGTTTTGCAATGTAGTTTGCGTTGTTCTATATTGGCTCACTTGCCAAATCCGAAAATAATTTCAACATACAATTATTACGGCGTCCATCTTCATTCACAATGTTGCGCATGAAATGAATTCCTAAACAAAAAAGTGTTGCCAACCTGATTTATGCAAAGCATCGCAGTAGCATTCAGAAAATGTTTCACTGCGGCAGTAGTGATGCATCAATGCTTTGCATAAGTACGTTTAGGACTACAGCCAGATTGTACTGTAAACGTTTTCTGACAGCAAATTCATCGAACATCAAAACAGCTTCTCGATCGTCGATATTCATAGCTTGAAAATTTTTTTCAAGCATGCTAAACAATCTTTGGCTTATGCCTGGTTGCAACGATTTTATTGGAGCCCATCTTAGCAACGACGTTTTAGAAGGTCAATTTAATTTCAGTTCGTCCCTTAGGAATTGGTAAGAAGCTGCAGAATAAAAGAACATGCTTTGTGCTATAACTTTTTCTTTTTTTTGCCAAAGAACTCTTTTCTTTAGTAACATTTTACAAAATGTGGCAGTATTATCAGACAAAGAAGCAAATTTTTCTGTAATTTTACAAGCTTTCTCTTTTGGTCATAAATAATTTTTTTTTGTTTTTTAATTTCACCGCATGCGTCCCAATATTTCTTTCTGTAAAAAGCTTCGTTTTGTTCCCTTTTTAAACAATAATTGCAGTATTGGTGTTGCGGCAAATGCAACTGCTCAGGTCGAACGAATTTTAAACAACGGTGAATAACTTTAAATTACAATATTTATTAATATATTTTTGTTACACCGAGGGTTTTTTTTATTCTTTTTTGTCCGTCACTGAACTGCTCGTTGATCTCTTTTCACCAAAACGGAAGTCGCTCGCGGTTCAGTGGCGTTTACATCCCTTTTTTGTTTCCTTTACAATGTTGTATTTTGTGTGTATTTTTTACATTAAAATTTTAAAAGATTTTTTGTTAATCTACATCGGCAACATCCTACCCCCCGTGATTCGATTCACTGGGTTGAGAATCACTCTTAATATCGAGCACCGCAATCTTCGATGCTGGTCTTCGGAGGGTTCCTGATGTCGTTTTAACCAGAACGTTTCGCACTTGACCATCTGCGGCTGGGTTGGCTTCAGTTACTATGCCTCGTTTCCACTGACCGCGACTCTCATTATCGTCGCATATGATGACAACGTCTCCCACAGATATCGGCTTCACTTTTCTGAACCACTTGGTGCGTCGGGTCAAGGTTGGCAGATACTCGAGTATCCACCTCTTCCAAAAGGTTTGCTTCAGTTGTTGCGCTATGTGCCACTGCTTCCGTAGACATGTTGTTTCACGTACGGTGGGCGTTTGAACATCATTAGCGCAACCTAGTAGGAAATGGTTCGGCGTAAGAGGTTCGGCTTCGGTGCTCTCGATCGGCACATGAGTCAGTGGGCGCGAGTTGATGAGATTTTCGGCCTCAATGAGGAGGCTCAGCAACGTCTCTATTTGTGGCGCTCGTTTCTTTAAGGTGAACATTAAAACGCGCTTTACGCTTCTCACCATTCTTTCCCATACACCCCCCGCATTTTTTTCCGCATTGATAACACCATGGTTACGTGGGCTATTAACTCCTTCGAGCCTTTCAAATCTCCGGGACCGGACGGCGTCATTCCAGCTGAACTACAGCAAACCACGGAATCGACGGTGCCGTGGCTCGTTGCGATCTTCAGGGCATGCTTGGAATGGTGCTACATCCCCCTCCCATGGCGGGAGGTGGATGTTGTCTTCATTCCCAAGGCCGGGAAGACCTCGCACGTCAAGGCAAAAGACTTCAGGCCAATAAGCCTGACATCGTTTCTCCTGAAGACCCTCGAGAGGATACTCGACGTCCATATCAGGAGCCTGATTGACCCAGTTCTTCTTTCCGAGTCGCAACATGCCTACACAAGGGGTAGGTCGGTTGAATCTGCGTTGCACTCCCTAGTCGACTACGTAGACAAGTCGCTAACATACAAGGAGTACACCCTGGTGTCTTTTATAGACATAGAGGGGGCATTTAATAATGTCTGCCCTCTCGCGATAGGGGTGGCTCTTTCGGATCTCGGCGTTGATAGTAGATTAGTAGACTTCATCGGCGCCCTTCTTAGTAGCCGTTGCATTAACTCCACTTTGGGGACGGCGCATCTTCGCAAGTCAGTCACCAGGGGAACCCCCCAGGGGGCGTTCTGTCGCCACTCCTGTGGAATCTTACCCTGAACAGATTGCTTGTCAACCTAGCGGCTGCTGGCTGCAAGGTCGTTGCCTATGCCGACGATGTTGCAATGGCCATAGCTGGCAAATTTCCGAGTGTGCTCTCCGAGCGGATGAATCATTTCTTGGACATCCTATCCTCATGGAGCAACTCCTGCGGCCTTAAGGCCAACCCGGAAAAGACGGATCTTGTCCTTTTTACAAGGAGATATAAGATCCCGTCTTCCAGACTTCCCGCCCTAAATGGAACCCAGCTCAAATTGAGTAAGGAGGTGAAATACCTGGGGCTCATACTGGACTCCAGGCTAACCTGGAGCGTAAATATTGCTGAAAGGGCGAAACGGGCCTCCAGGGCCATCTACTGTTGTAAACGGGCAGTAGGTGCTAGATGGGGGCTCCAGCCTCGCGTTACTTCGTGGCTTTATGAGGCAGTGGTAGAGCCCATCCTCCTCTACGGCGCTGTTGTATGGTGGCCTGCGGCGGCTAGCCAAGCTAACCTGAAACAGCTCGATAGAGTCAGGAGACTTGCGGCCACTCTCATAACAGGTGCCATCCGTTCCACGCCTACCAAGGCGCTTTTTACTATGCTTAATTGGCTTCCTTCGACCCTACTAGTAAGGCAGTCCGCCAAAATTGCCGCTGTTCGGTTGAATGCCATACGCAGTTGGGCACGGGCGGACTTAGGCCACTCTCGGATCCTCGGGCTGGATCTTCCAACCCCGACGCATATCGACTACACAGTCCTTCCCCCTATCTTCGAGCATAAGTTCACGATAGGGATCCCTAGCAGGAGCGACTGGTCAGAGGACTGTCGCTCACTGCCAAACGCCGTCGAAATCTTCACAGACGGCTCTAAACTTGAAAATAGAGTCGGGTGTGGGGTTTTCTGCGACCAATTGGGGGCCAACATTACTGCTCGGCTCCCGGACCACTGTAGCGTCTTCCAAGCGGAGACCATGGCAATATTGCTGGCAGTGGAGCGGTTGCGATCGCAACCCCTCATTCCCTCGGCTATATGTATTCTCTCGGATAGCCAGGCTGCAATCAAATCCTTGAGGGGTACATATACCTCTTCCAAACTGGTAGCAAAGTGCCGGGCCGCTCTGAATGACTTAGCGGAGCATGCCAGGGTTCACCTGAGCTGGGTCCCTGGGCATAGCGGCGTCCCTGGCAACTGCATGGCGGACGAGCTGGCCAGAAAGGGCACTCTACTTCCAGCACCTACTACGCACTGTAGCATCCCCCTTGCGACCGTCAAATTGATGGTCAAGCAGGCGTACCTTCGCCTGGCTAATCGACTCTGGGCGGAGGAGAGCCTTTGCAGGATCTCCAGAGAAACCTGGCCGTCGCTTAACCATGGCAGAACACGCGAATTACTGCGACTAAAGCGGAATTCCATCTACTCCACAGTTTCTGTGCTGACGGGACACTGGACGAACGGCGAACACGCCAGGAGGCTCGGACTCCCCTTCAACGACCATTGCCGCAGCTGCGATGATGCGGACGAGGAGGAGAGCGTTGAGCACCTGATGTGCCACTGCCCAGCACTAGCGAGGAGACGACTCCGGGTGCTGGGTGCGCCGTTCTTCAGCGGTTTGGCCGACCTCACAGGACCCAGCATCGGCCGCATCGCCCGATTCATTACGGAATCGGGATGGCTCCTGCCTGACACCCGGGGGGGTGCGCAAACCTGAAGGGCGGCCACGTCCTTCACGTGGTATCACAACGGGCCGTATCTTTGGCCTAAGTGAGCTCTTCTAGCTGCCACCCTAACCTAACCTAACCTAACCCCCCGCAGATGGGTTCGCAGGCGCATTGAATACCCATTCTATGCCTCTACGGCTGCATTCAGATTCAATACCATTCTTAACATGAACCCAGTCTTCTTTGCTCGCACCAACAAAATTTGTTCCCCTATCGCTTCTGAGCCGCACAGGTACCCCTCTACGATTGATAAAATTGCGGCATACCAAGATGGTTGCATCTGTTGACAGGTCTCTAGCCAACTCCAAGTGGATAGCTCTGGTAGTCAAGCACGTGAACACAGCGACCCAACGTTTTTCTTGGCGGCGGCCTATGGCCACCAGCACAGGCCCGAAGTAGTCGACACCCGAATAGGAAAAAGGGCGCACGAAAGGCGTAAGTCTGTCGATTGGCAATTGCCCCATTTGTGGTACCTCTGGAACGACGGACAGGTTTTTGCATACCTGGCATTCTGCCTTAATTGAAGTTAACAGGCGGCGCACGTTCGGAATCCAATATTTCCGACGTACCGCACACACTATGGATTCGAAGTTGTGATGGAAAAGTTCGTGATAGTGTTTGGCTATCAGGCGCGAAAGAGCGTGGACCTTTGGACGTATAATAGGTAGCTTCGTTGACATTGGGATGCATTCAGCGTAGTCGATGCGACCCCCTAACCGCAAAACACCTTCGTCGTCTAACACTGGGCTCAATTTGTACAAACAACTGCTTCTGTCTACTGGGGTGCTGCTCCGCAAAGATTTGACTTCGTCGGCATAAACTTCCTCCTGGACCAATCGGCAAACCATAAGCTCCGTTTTTTTAATGTCAGCAGCAACAATTGTCTTCGGCGCGTCCGGATAAGCGATCTTGCGGAACTTCGAAACAGCTTTTCGGACCAGTGTCATCACCCTAAGAAACTTGTAAAAATTCGAAAATTTGTTAAACGGAATTACCGTGTCCGCCGGCCCCAAGGTGAATATCGGCTTTGCTCTTTTCTCTTCTTGGCACTCGACCCTTTTGGAGTCCCGTGGCATAGTTGGCCAGCTATCTTCCGGTAGCGCTAAGAATAGCGGCCCATTTAACCATTTGCAGTCCTGGGAAAAGGTTTTTATACGTGTTGCCTCGTCAGCGGGGTTATCCTTCCCCGGCACCCATCTCCACTGGCTCACTTCGGATGCCTGCAAAACCTCGGAGATGCGGTGTGCCACGAATTGCTTGTAACACCTCGCGTCGGATTTTATCCATTCGATAACAATCTTGGAGTCAGACCAAAATAAGATCTTGTGCGGCTTCACGTCATGTCTATTGACAACGGCATCCTTCAACCTTACTCCCAACACGGCCGACTGTAGCTCCAGCCTTGGTATGGACAGCGGCTTCAATGGGCTGCATCGTGACCTCCCAGCGACGAATACGACTTCAGTTTTGTTGTTGTAGTAAATGCGCCAAAAGGCGACAGCCGCAAATGCAAGCTCGCTTGCATCGACGAATATATGTAATTGTATATTGGCATGAGGATTCAAAAATTCTAAACTGTAGCATCTCGGCATTTGAAAACTTTCGATGGTGTTCAGACTTCGGTACCACTGCACCCATTTTTCGTAGATATCTTCGGGAATTGGCTCGTGCCAATCTACGTTCCTGTGCCACAGCCGCTGCATCAAAACTTTGGCCCGCAAAACCAACCCACAAACAAAGCCGAGTGGATCGAAAATAGACATCGTTACGCTCAACATCTCTCCTTTAGTTGGGCGTCTGTTGCAGTCTAAAACTGCTTTTGGCACTCGCGAGAAGAGCAGCTTAAAGAAAAAGTGATCGTCGTTTGGATCCCAGTGCATACCTAGCACCTTCTCGGTAGCACTTTCACCTCGGCATTCGCAATCTTTTTGTGGTGTAGGCTGTTGCTCGTTGCTTGACACAGCTTGGAGGAGCTCTTTCGAATTCGACGCCACGCTCCTTAATTCAAAACCCGCCCAGCTGTGGATGTTGATGACGTCTTTCGTGACTTTGATGCATTCCTCGACGGTATCAAAGCTGTCCATATAATCGTCGACATAATGACGGTCGACAATGGCATTAACTGCTCTTGGATGTGTGTCGCGGTAGTTTTCTGCATGTAAATTCTTTACAAATTGTGCAGAGCACGGCGAGCTAATCGAACCAAAGATCATCGCCTTCATCACGTACACGTCCGGTGCTTTTGATCGATCGCCTCCTCTCCACAAGAAGCGCTGCGCGCTTTGGTCTTCTTGACGAATCTGAATTCGATGAAACATCTCGCGGATGTCACCACATACTCCCACTTTACCCTGCCTGAAAGTAAACAAAATAGCTAGGAGCGATTTCGGCTGGTACTCCTCTGGCCCTTTCATAAGAGCGCAGTTTAAAGACATGTTATTGATTTTGGCCGCAGCGTCGAAAACAAGTCTGCGCTTGTTGCCTTTGTTCACGTTGCATGTAGCGAAATGCGGCAAATACCAAGTACGATTTGCATTTTCATTTATTTCTGCAGGCAATAGTCGTCTTGCGTATCCCTTTTCGACGTACTCGTTGATTTTCGAAACGTACCATTCAGCATAATCTGAATCGCGAGCCATTTTTGCTTCAATTTGTTCCAAACGTTTAATGGCCATACTGAAACTTTCTGGAAATTGTATTCTATCGCTGCGCCAAAGCAGCCCAGTTTCGTAATTTCCGTCAACAAATTTGGTTGTCTGGTGCAACAGCTTTTCGGCTCGAATGTCAGCTTCCGACCGGACAATTGATAATTGTTTTGGTTCAAATTTCTCCGCAGCGAAATATTAAGCAAACTGTTGGTTGACTTCAAATAGTGATGTGTCTTCAACGTCAACATGGCCAATAGTGCCATCTCTAGCACAATATTCGTTGGATCCAAATAATGTCCATCCAAGTTTTGTTTTGTGGGCTGAAAAACCGTCATCGAAATTGACAGCTTCAATTGTTCTCGTTAGCTTCGAGTGTGGCAATCCAATCAGAATTTTCGGTACTACGTTGGTGTAATCGGCGATTTTCATTTGTTTCAGCTCTTCGTGACATTGCGTGAACTCGTTCAAATTCAACGTTTGCTGCGGCAAATACAGCCTTTTCGTTGTGCGCACTCCCTTCATTTGGCTACTCGTTGCTCCTTCGCATGCGCCAGCGATTTCAAGCGACACTTGACGCGAATGCTCGTTCATTGTTTGGTTTCCGATCCACTTCAGCCGAAGTACATCTGTCTTGCCTTTGAGGCCAATGGCGTTTGCGATGCTCTCCTCCAGCAGAGATATCTTTGCCCCTTCGTCGATGAAGGCAATTACATCCATTTCTCCTTTTGGTCCCTTTAATTTGACCGGTAAATATTTTAGGAGTGTATGTGGACGACATGGCGAGTTCGTTTTAGCGAGTGGATGCTGCGAATTTCGGTTGGCAGTTTGAACGGTGGCCACAGGTGTATCAGTGGATGCAGGGTTGCATTTTTCTGGTTCATCGAGGTTATGTAGTAAACGATTGTGGAATTTATTACATGACGATATTTCACAGGCTCGGCGTTTGCGGCAGTTCTGTACACTATGACCGGCTTGCATACAACAAAAACACAAATGTTTGCTCTTTACAATATTCCAGCGCTTAGAATAGTCTGCGTCCTTAAACTTTTGGCACTGGTACAAGCCATGGTTTTGCTCACACAATACACATAATTTTGCTTCTTCTTTTGTCACGGTCATCACGGACTTAGAGTTGGTTTTGGTTTTTACGTTCGCTAAATCATTTGCTTGTACACTCTTTGTGGGCATAAGGGGTATCGCCATGGATATATGCATGGCGGTTTGCTGTAACCAATTACAAAAATCGCGCACTGTTGGGTATGGCTGCTGCAATGCAAAAATATGGCGAGTCCATTCCTCCCTCTTGTTCAGCGGCAGTTTACCAATTAACTCGAGTAAGATTGGGTTGTTCAGATGTGGGATGGCACCGGAATTTTCTAAAAAGGCAGTTAGGTTGGCGACCCGATGCACATAGTGGCTAGGAAATTGTGGAGCACTGTTTCTGTTGGGAGTGGGTGGCGTTGGCATAGAGCTCCAATTTGTTGGCATAAAATCAGCAGTATAGCCATTGCTTGTGGCGTTAAAGTTTGGCTGCAGTATTCCAGCTCTGTTCATGGCAGACCCGATGTAAGGGGCGTAGGCAGCGTCGGCGTTGACGCAGGTGACGTTGGCGGTGTTAGTGTCGGCAGGGTTTGTAGCAGTAATGTTAGCAGTTGAATGCAGTTAAAATGTTGTTACAGGAAGCGTAGTTATAAGTGGTGCTGGCAAGTTTAGCGCTACTATAGGTAGCGCTGGCTGAAGTTGCGCCGGCAGAATTGGCGCTGGCAAAGATGGCGCTGGCAGAAGTAGCGCCGGCAGAAATTACGTTGGCTGAGGTCGAGCCAGCTGAAGCGGCTATGGCGAGGGCGCTAGCAGAGGTAGCGCTGGCAGAGTTAGCGCCGGCAGGGATGGCGCTGGCAGGTATGGCGCGGGCAGAGGTAGCGCCGGCAGATATGGCGCTGGCAGAAGTAGCGCCGGCAGATATGGCGCTGGCAGAGGTAGCGCCGGCAGATATGGCGCGGGCAGAGGTAGCCTCGTTGCTATGTACGTCGGCAGGAGGGACGTCGTTAGCTGTTTGGCGAGTTATTACCTCTTTGAATAGAAGCTTCTCCTTCTCAGATGAGGCTAGGGAGCTCTGTAGGCTTCTAATCTGTTCGCGTAGTTCTTCAATTAATGTTTCTTGTGGGATGATTGTAGACTCGTTCTCATCGGCACTGCAGGAGCTCTCATCGCTGTTGTTGTCGGACATCTTGTCTTCGAGAACCTTCGGCCCTTGCTTCGTGCTACGTAGATTATAACGAGGCACGGCTCCGTGACTTGAACTTTCACGAATATTCGTTGCTTTCATCAATATCGCACGGCGGATGGCAATTTATATAAACGTATTTGGCGATACGAAAAAAGAATAAAAAAAGATGTTGCGGCAAATGCAACTGCTCAGGACGAACGAATTTTAAACAACGGTGAATAACTTTAAATGACAATATTTATTAATATATTTTTGTTACACCGAGGGTTCTTTTATTCTTTTTTGTCCGTCACTGAACTGCTCGTTGATCTCTTTTCACCAAAACGGAAGTCGCTCGCGGTTCAGTGGCGTTTACATCCCTTTTATGTTTCCTTTACAATGTTGTATTTTGTGTGTATTTTTTACATTAAAATTTTAAAAGATTTTTTGTTAATCTACATCGGCAACAATTGGTCTTCTTCATCTTTTTTATATCTGTTCCCAAATTTTTGGACAAATTTTTCCACGTATTATTTCTGCAAGGATCCTCAAAAGCCAAAAAATCTTCAATATCTCCCACAGTGTCCATTGGACAATTGTATTGGGTCACCACTAGTGTTGGGCAAAAAATCGCAACCGGTGATTTTTTCACTGTGATTTTGTATTCACAGTGTCACACTGCGATTGACTGGCAACGAAAACAGCGATTGTAAATCACTGTTTTCCAAATCACTGTTTTACCAAAATCGCTGTGAACAAATGAGAAGCGAAACGCACCTTGACTGGCAATAGAAAATAGCCACTAGTGTTGGGCAAAAACTCGCAACCGGTGATTTTTTCACTGTGATTTTGTATTCACAGTGTCACACTGCGATTGACTGGCAACGAAAACAGCGATTGTAAATCACTGTTTTCCAAATCACTGTTTTACCAAAATCGCTGTGAACAAATGCGAAGCGAAACGCACCTACACATACAGCGATTTCAGCACTGGGTTCTCTGCTCTGTGACAATGCTGCTAACATTTATTACGTTTTCTAGTGCTCCCTTTTCCACTACAGGCAAATGGTGCCCTCCTTATGAGTTGGAGTTAGGAGTCCTTCCTTCTTCCCTACCTTGTTCTCAGTGATGATGCATTCGACGCATCCCCGCACTACTCTCTCTACCTTCCCCCGTAAGTTAGGTATGAAAAACGATTTCTCGATTGCTTCTTGCGTTCTCTTAGTAGAAAAGTGGCCTTGTCTATGTGCTATTTTGATTATCTCTTCCTCCATCTGAGAAGGAACAACAACTAGCTCCTGATTTGGGTCTTTATACAACACGTCGTGTTTGATGAAGAAGTCCTCATCGACCGGCCTGTAACGCCTTCCGTACTGCCCGAGTCCAGTCGTCTTCTAGCTGAGCCAATCTCAGTCGGTGTTTTAGGGTGTCTTCTAATAATAAACAGTGCACGCGACTCAACGCGTCAACATGCTTCATCCTGGGGCCTCTTCGGTGCTCTATTGTATAATCGAAGTCTTCTAAAAACATCGCCCAGCGAGAGACTCTTAGTGGAATCTTCTGTAGAGTCCAGTTGACTCTAGTGTTGACCAGACGTCTGCATGATTGCACTCAAAACGTGTTGTGACTCATTCACTCTTAAATTACCTACTCACTCACATTCGTTTTTTTGATTGTGAATGAATGAGTAATAATTTGCTCTCGAGTGAGAGATTGTACTGTATTCATAAATTGAATGAGTCATTTTTAGTGCACTCAAACAGAAACTGTATTCACTTTATGCTGTGAATACAGCGAAATCAAATGAATGATTCGAATCATTCATATTGAGTAGTGTGCTCAAAATGAAACTAAAAAAATGCTTTTCTATCAAGTTCTATCAATTGTCAACGAATACCAACAATGAAAACAGAAACGAAATATACCGTTACTATATACAAATGATGCTAACTAATGTTGACAGCCTTACGAACAAGTGAGTACTGAATATTCACTAAAGAGAATGGTGTGTTATGACTCTCTCTATTTTGTGACTCTTTCTTTTTGTGCACAGCTTTTGCTTTGCCTACAGCAATTACTGTATTCATATTGTAATGACTCTCAGAAAGTGTGCACTCAGCAGAAGTGTCAACACTGTGGGAGAGAAAGTGAATAGAGCCATGCAGATGTCTGGTGTTGACAAGTGTTACACGTGGGCAGACGTGCCGTTTTGTGCTCCGCGGTTCTTATTGTTTCTGTCCGTCCGTCGCGTGTTTTAATGTTTGTCCGACTGATATGTTGGTTGCTACGTTGGTTGCTACGCCGCGTGTGCTCAATAATTAAATAACTAATAATAATATTAATAACTAATAAAAAATCATCCAAACCAAACGCAAATGCAAAACCACATAACAAATATAAATTGCCGTTAACTCGTTCTCGCTGTCCGCCGCATTGACTTCTGCTCGCGTTGTGTTTGTTATGGTTCATTTTTCGTGTCTCCCTCCTCCGTCCGTATTCAGTGGCGCTACATGCGGTCTTGTTCGACACTGAGAAATTGACTGCTCTGTGGTAAAGCCATAACACTTACCACAGAGTATAATCAATTTCTTAGTGCGGCAGATCGCATTACCGGATCTTTTCCTTGTCCTTTAACCCACCCAGGCCATGGTGCTGGACAAATTTCGCATAGCCTTCTGCAAACTTGCGCGGGCTCAGGGCGAACTTTTTTGCTGTATACGCGTTTGTTAACCTTCACAAACCCCATGTAATGGCACTAAGTGAAACCCAGGTTTGTGAGGATGCAGATCCACGGGATTTTCACATCCCGGGGTACCACTTACTGCCATTATTCTCTCCCCACAGGGGTCTTGCCCTTTATGTGTGCAGTAATGTTGCGTACCAGTGCCAGCAGCAACTATACACGACGGATGCCGAATTTAGCTCCATGTGGGTTAAATTCAATATCCAGTCGCACATTCTGCATTTCTGCTTTCTGTATAGAACCCCGAATTCAGGGAGAGATTTTACTTACAACAAGTTTGATCTTCTCTCTGATTCTATTTCTCATATTTTGGAATCGTATCCGAATAGTGAAATTGTAGTTGCTGGTGATTTCAATATTCATAATTCCAATTGGCTATGCCATTCCAGCCACACAACTCCTGAAGGCTTATTTGTCGAGCTCTTTGCCGAGTCTAATAACTTGACACAAATAGTGCATGAACCAACGCATATCCCCTGCGTTGCGGGGCAAGCTCTCAATACTCTAGACCTTTTTCTCACTTCACATAATGAAAAATATGATGTTGAAATGCACGCACCTCTTGGAAACTCGGACCATTGGCGTCTTTCTCATACTCTTCTATCCGCAATGCTTCGCCCTTAGCCCCGAAGCGCTTAATGTGGATGTATGATAAAGCTAACTGGAGTGGACTTAACGATTTTTTCGCCCACTTCAATTGGAAATTGTGTTTTCTTGATAGAAACATAAATGCCGCAGCCAAAATTGTTGAAGAAATTGTATAATTAGGAATGCGGTCCTTCACCCCTAATAAGCTGGTTTGCATTAAACCTAAGGACAATCTCTGGTTTAACCTTCAAGCGGGCGCGCGATGTCGAATCGACCGTGCTGAATACATTTTCGTTCATAACATTATTACTCGTCACATGTATTTCTAATTTCTAGTAGCCTGTCCTTTTTTAATTACTTGTTTTCACCAATTAGACTTTAAATACAATAATAATATATCTGTGTACAAAAAAATAAATGATTATTGTATAATTAGTGCTTTATTTCTCTAATATATCCCGTAGGTCTTTTCGATTACGCGCGACCGCTGCCGTTATAAATGACCGCGCGCCCGCTTGACGGTTAATGAGACATGCAGAATTGCTGTCAGGTCTAAAGAGGAAGCTTTCAGAGCATGGCAGGGAAAAAAAAATGCCGCCACTGAACAGGCTAGAAATCGATGCAATGCCATCTGCACGAACAGCGCCAAAGGAAAAAAGTTCTTCAATGCCAGCGAGGTAGTAAGAACTTCTGGTCATTCGTTAAGAAAGTGAAGAACCAAACATCCTCTTCAATTCCAACTCTTCTTAACAATGATCAAATCATCACTCACTCGGTTGATAAAGCTAATTTGTTGGCTAAAATTTTCGCAGAGAATTCCTCTCTGCCCCCAGCGATCAACCTCTACCCGTAGTCGATAATGTCTCTTGCTCCATGCCTGAAATACATTTTCGCACACGGGTAGTTAAACGAGTGCTTGCAAATCTCGATGCAAATAAGGCTTCAGGGCCGGACGGCATTCCAGCCCTTGTTTTGAAAAAGTGCGCTACTTCGCTGGCTTGTTCATTACGCAAACTTTTCAACATGTCATACACCACAGGCGTATTTCCGACATGCTGGAAGGTAGCAAATGTTCAACCAGTTCCTAAAAAAGGCAAGGCTACTGACCCTGCGAACTACCGACCTATAGCAATTTGCTCGGTGCTTTCCAAAGCAATGGAAAACATTGTAAACTTCAACCTTGTGAAATATCTGGAGCACAATAGACTGCTAAGTGACCGCCAATACGGCTTCCGAAGACGGCGATCGACGGGAGACCTTATGGCGGTGCTCACCGAGAAATGGAACCATAGCATTCTAAACCTCGGTGAAAGCAAGGTTGTTGCATAAAGCACTCGTGTCAAAATTGATTGCCTATGGTGTCGGTAGTATCTTCTCTCGGTGGATAACGAGCTTCCTCTATGATCGCTCTATTCGTGTTGTAATAGACGGCATAGCCTCGGAAAAGCATTCCCTTAGCGCGGGAGTGCCGCAGTTTTCGGTCCTTTCTCCAACCCTTTTCCTGATCTTCATCAACGACCTGTTGTCGTCGACGAAGAATCCCATCTACTCGTTTGCGGATGACAGCACCATTTGTCATTCATACTCTTTCACAAAGCGTCCCAGCTCTGTGGAGATTGAGAGAGAACGGCGCCGTATGAATGACACACTTAATAGCGACCTACAAACAATCTCCAAGTGGGGTCAAGCGAACAGGGTCGATCTTAATCCCCGCAAGACCCAATGTTGCCTGTTATCCCACAAACGAGTCTCCCCACATCCCAACACATTCCTGGTTATGGGTGGTGTGGGTATTGCGGAATCGGCAGCTCTTGATGTTCTGGGCATGTCCATTAAGAACGATCTTCGTTGGAACGATCATATTTTTGGCGTGTCGAAAGAAGCAGCCAAGTGCCTCGGCTTCCTAAAGCGGTGCAAAAAATATTTCACTCCGTCTGATCTCCGCATTATTTACACTACCTATATCCGACCTAAAATGGAGTTTAACTCGCACCTTTGGGCGGGGGCTTCAAAACCCCATTTGGAGTTCCTCGATCGGGTGCAAAACCGTGCGATTAAACTTATAGGGGACAGTAGGGCATCCAGCTCTATTGACTCCCTGGAGCATCGTCCAAACGTGGCATGTGTGGTGTTATTTTACCGATACTTTTTCGGTAATTGCTCAGTGGAGATGAGCAGCTTGATGCCATCACTCCGGGTATTCCCCCGGGCAACCCGTTTGAACACTGGCGCTCATGCATTCCACGTCGAAACGATGTTCCAGCGCACTACGCACTACAGGGAAAGTTCGTTTCTGACCCGTACAGCGCAGTTGCGGAATGGTCTCCCTGCGGATATTTTTCCCAGCACTTATGATCTCGATGGGTTCAAGGCAAGAGCCCATAAACACTTTACTCATAACCCTATCTCCTAACCTTTATATCCTTCCTGAACCAACGCAATGCTTCGCATTAATAGGGGTCATCCCCTGCGCGTTTATTTATTTATTTATTTTTAAATATCCTTAACCCTTATTCTCATACCCGGGTACCCGGGTGCCCACTGCGATGTATTTTCGTGAAAAAAACTGACAAATAATGAAAAATTTTTTTTTACCTTCCGGATCCTCGTTATTTAGGTGAAAAGCGAACAAATCATATATTTAAAAAATTTTGTTTTCTATATTGAAAACTTAAAAATTTCATGAAATGGGTACCCGGGTACCCCGGGTGCCAAACGACGTTATTAAGTTTGGGTATGAGAATAAGGGTTAAGCTACAAGATAACAAGATATCTTAAATTTAACAAGCTTAAGTCATTTGCATTATTTAACCAGATTTAATTTTTTGAAAACTTATATTCATATATCACTATTTAATTAAACTAAGGCAGGAAGTAAGGAAAGAAGGAAGTAGGAAAAGAGAAAAGAAGAGGAAAGCTAGATTGAACTATTGTAAGTGCATGTTTAGTTTTTTATTCAATTGAACTTAAATAAGTAAATAGCGTTTTCTTCAATTTCAAAGCGTTACTAAAAGTTAGCAAGTACTGTGGCAGTGAATTCCAAAGGCGAATTGCGTAGATAAAAAATTGCTACTCTGACGTTAAGAGCTTATGCCTAAATCGAATAATTTGATTCGACCGGGCTGAACGAAGGAAATTTAAACGCGCGTGTAAGTAATAGGGCTCAGAGTGGTAGACAATCTTATGCAACTGCAACAGGGTGCGCATATTTAAAAGATTACACAGTGCAACAAATTCAAAAAAAATGTCGAGGGACAAGCTCAAACATATCTCATTCGATAGAGGACCTCAGTAGGTGAAAAAGTACCAAGGGATGTTTTCCGGTACGTTCGAGTTTTTTTTTTTAATGCAGTTTAAAGATGGCGGCTTAGTGCCCCTTACTGAAACTTTTAAAACATCATATCTCTTGACTCAAATGTCAGAAAAAAATAATTTTTACGTCAAGTGAAAGCTGATGATATGAAGTCAAAGAAACCATATCCTTTTTTGAAAAATTGTATAAAAAAGAATTGTATCCTTGAATATCTTGGAAACCGTAGGAGCTAAATTTATATAAGTGACTTCTGGTAAAAAAGCATTCAAAGATCTATACTGCATATTAATTTCATTTCAATCACTTTTACTGTTAAGCCACTACAGCGTTTCAAAAATTATACACTGCTACATTCATGTTTTTATGTACAGAATATTTCGTAGTTGCTTACTAAAAACATCGAATGTAGCAAAGCACATTGTTTTTAATCGTTGTAGAGTCTTAACTGTAAAAGTGATTTACATGAAATTTATAAGCAGTGTAGATGTTTAAATGCTTTTTTACCAGAAGTCACTTATATAAATTTAGCTCTCACGGTTTCCAGGATATTCAAGGATAAAAATTTATTTGAGGTCCTTCATATCCTTTTTCATAATATTTGTTAAAAAGGATATTGTTTCTTCGACTTCATATTATTGGCTTTCATTTGACGTAAAAATTATCCCTTTCTGACATTTGAGTCAAAAGATATGATGTTTTAAAAGTTTCAGTAAGGGGCACTAAGCCGCCATCTTTAAACTGCATTTAAAAAAACTGGAACATTCCGGAAAAAATCCGTTGACACTTTTTCATCTACTAAGGTCCTCTATCGAATGAGATATGTTTCAGCTTGTCCCTTTTTTTAGTGTTGCACTGTGTTATCAAACGTGATACCAAAGATTTGTTTTGCATGGACGGAGACATGATCAAAACGCTTTAGCCCATAAACATATCTGGCTATGTTGTTGTAGAGTAGGTTTTATTTTTGTCGACAAATGCTGTCACAATTGGCATATAATTCACACCGATACAGCAGCGTAGGAATGAGATACGTTTTAGCCAAAAGTAGACGAATTTTTTGAGGAGTGTAATACTGCGTTACTGTTGTTAGGCAGAAAAGAAACCACGTTGTCGGGTTGAATGCAGAGCAGGAAAATTAGCAAATTTATTACATTTCACATGACATCACCAGCCAGGGTTGCATACATATGTATAAAGTTAAATTACTATTCAATACCTTTTACAAATGTTATTCAATACCTTTTACAAATGTTATTCAATACCTTTTACAAATGTTATTCAATACCTTTTACAACATTTTCCCTGAATAACAGTTTTATAAGTAATTTTATTTCATTCATTACCGCTTACAACATTTTCCCTGAATAACAGTTTCATAAGTAATTTCATTTTATTCAATACCTCTTACAACATTTTCCCTGAATAACAGTTTCATAAGTAATTTCATTTTATTCAATACCTTTTACAACATTTCCCTGAATAACAATCTTAAAAAAAAACATATATATTTCAAGCCAAATTTATTCGAAAAGAACTTAATTTTGTCGGCACTTACACTCTTAGTGAGGATGTCAGCCAGCATGTTGTTTGTGTTTACATATTTCAATTCAACTTTTCTGTTTTCAAGTTGTTCTTGTATGAACTTAACTTTTATGTCTACATGTTTTGTCCTATATGAGTAAGAATTATTTTGTGCAATATGTATTGCACTCATGTTGTCGCAAAATAAAATCATCCGCTTGGGTATGCCCGTTGTTATCTCAGTCTGCAGTCGCTGCAACCAAATCGTCGCCTGAATGGCCGAAGCCACTGACATGAATTCCGCTTCAGTGGAGGAAAGAGCCACGGTACGTTGACGTCTAGTACACCATGAGATGGCTCCACCTTGACCGCTTGTCATCAACGTTGCCTGCCCAGTCTGCATCGCAAAAACCAACTAAATCAATCGGCTTGCTCTCATAAATCAGTTTCTTGTTGATGGTCCCCTTCAAGTAGCGCATGATACGTTTCACAGCAGTCCAATGGGCTTGTCCTGGATTTGTATTGAATCTACTTAACGAATTGACTGCCAAGCTTATATCAGGTCTTGTAATTTGTGCTGCGAAAAGCAGCAGTGCTGCCGATTGTCTGCATGTAGGGTACCTTTGCCATTTCAATTTTTTAATTTTCATCAGTGGGACACATTTCGAGGCTCAACTTCTGATTCATGTCCATCGGCGTTGCAACAGGATTAGCATCGTCCATTGAAAAACGTTTTAAGACACCCTGAATATACTGCTCTTGATCGATTGTTATACCCATATCTGCACTGCGTGTAATTCGTACGCCAAGCACGGAGAAAGCCTAACCCATATCTTTCATCTGGAAGTTTTTTGATAAGTCTCGCTTCAAATCATTAACGACTGCCATGTTGTTCGAAAATACTAAAGCATCATCAACGTATATGGCCACATACAAAATTTGATTGCCATCAACACAATGATAGACGCATTGATCAGCCTCAGCACGTTTTAAGCCGAACTTTAGCAGCACAGAATTCAGGTTTTTGTTCCATACTCGGCTAGCCAGCTTTAAGCCATATAGTGATTTCTTTAACGCGCATACTCGATTAGTACCATCATTGTAGCCCTCCGGCTGCAACATAAATTTCTTCTTCAAGTTCTCCATTGAGAAATGCCGTAACTGCGTCTAGTTGGTGAATCAACAATTTGTGCCTAGCAGCTAGGGCAAACAGAAATCGTAACGAAGTATACCGCACCACCGGAGAAAACGTTTGTTCGTAATCAATACCTTTCTGTTGGCTGCATCCCTTTATCACTAGCCTGGCCTTGTACCGAACTACACTACCATTTGCATCGATTTTAGTTTTAAAAACCCACTTACTCTTGATCGGTTTCTTTCCGGGCGGCAGCTCAGTCAAGCACCACGTGTCATTTAGCTCCATTGACTGCATTTCGTCATCCATCGCTGCTCCACGATGTGGCCTCAGATGATGACATTGCGTCCTGGACTGTTTCTGGATCATTCGCAACAAAGCTTGTTGCACAAAAGTTGTAACTGCGGCTTAACTCGTTTCCGCTGCGCAACTTATTCGCGAGGCGTTCTGATCTTCGTACTTCATTTATTTGCTAATCGCTGTCGCTGCTTTCACTCGCGTCTTCATATTCCATACTGGCTTTATCGCTATTGGTATCTTCGTCTTTAATTGGCACTTCTACTTTACATTCTTCCTCTGAATTGGCAATATGCCCACCAATGTCTACAGTGGGAGATGGAATTCTATCAGTGGAGTTTTCTTTATCGGCACATACCTGGTTGCTGCTTTCAATAAATGTTACATTTCTGCTGATTATGATTCCTTTAGTTTTGTTGTCGTGCAACCGATATGCTTTTGACTCACTGCTGTACCCCACAAAGATGCACTCCTTCGATTTTGCATCCAACTTGGACCGCTTTTGCTGCGGTACGTGAACAAAAGCTTTACTTCCAAACACACGCAAATGTTTCAAGGAAGGTGTCTTGCCTGACCACATTTCTTCTGGACTGCGATTGTTGTTTCTGCATGGTACGCGATTTATTAAATATGATGCAGTAGCGGGGACTTCTGCCCAGAATATATGTTTTAATTTTGAATCAATTAACAGGCAGCGTACCCGCTCCATTATGGTACGATTTATGCGTTCGGCAACGCCATTTTGTTCTGGTGTGTACGGGCACGTTTTTTGGTGAATTATACCCTCGTTTTACAAGAAAGTATCAAATTTTTCATTTATATATTCAGTGCCATTGTCTGTTCGAAGTATTTTAATGCGTTTTCCGCACTGATTTTCTGCAACACTTTTGAATTTCTTGAATTCTTCAAAAACATCAGACTTCCTTTTAATTGGCACTATGAAAACTTTCCGCGAATAGTCATCCATAAATGTCACAATGTATTGAGCGCCCGAGAATGATTTTGTCTCGAACGGCCCCATAACATCACAGTGTACTAGTGCTAGCAATTCAGAGGCTCGTTCACCAATGTCTTTAAATGATTCTCTTGTTTGCTTTGCTTTTATGCACACCACGCAATTGAAATGTTTGTAATTTCCGAAACTTATGCCGAGTGCGGCGTTTTGCACCTTTTTTAGGTTATTTTCACAAATATGACCGAGTCTGCGATGCCATAACTCACTGTTGTTTACAACAGTCATCGCCTTCTCTCTTCCAATCTCCAGCTTTTCACTTTTCACCGTGCAGTTTAATTTATATAGGTTATTAACCCTACTGTCATAACGTACGTCTGCGAGACGTATGCTCTTTTTACGTTTTGCGCAATAAAGCACAATAGAGCAATAAAACTCGTTCTAAAAATAAAACACTTACTACTTATAATTAGCAACTATGACTTTTATTTTACAGAAAAATATACATATTTCTGATGTAAGTGAAATATTTGCTAATATCGTACCTTTAAATATCGGTTTAAGATCGTAAATCTTTATACGTCTCCCAGACGTATCGTTATGATTTCAGGGGTAAAAAATAACGTTATGACACCAGGGTTAACAACATTTGCTGAAGCGAACATGGCACCACTTTGATCGAAAATTTCACACTTGTCTCCTTTAAACACCACTGTATTGCCTTTTCTCGCCAATTGTCTTACCGAGAGTAAATTTGCACACAATCTTGGTGCGTACTCAACGTAGTGTATCACAGCAGTGGTCTCCTTCTTGCCTATAATCAACAGCACCTTCACGTCACCTGCACATTCGATCGGCATTGTTTCGTTATTTGCGACCATCACGTGTTTTCCCTCGACCCTTTTTTGGTTTTGCAGAATGCTTACGCTATTCGTCACGTGAGATGTGGCGCCAGAATCGACATACCAATCGTGTATGTTGTTGTTGCTTTTCGCTGTGAGTAAAGACGACACAAGTAGACTTTGCACTTTTTCATGCTTTTTCTTTGTGCTTTTCCCTTTATTTGGGCAATCTTTTGCAAAGTGACCATCTCGTTTACATGCAAAGCACTTTAGCTTTCGAGAATATTCTTTTTTAGCGGAGACGAATGCACTTTCTTCAGTTTTACCATTGTCGAATTTTGCATCCTGCAAAAGCAAATTTTTCACCATGTCAACGCCCAATTTCGATTTGGCATTTTCAACTGCCAAAACCAATGGTTGAAATTCGTTTGGTAGACCAGCTAGCATCAATGAAGCAATTAGCTCATCGTTTATGTTCAACCCTGCATCTTGCACTTTCATGGACGTCATAACCATTTTGTTGACGTAATCCTGCATTGAATCGCAGTCACACAGTTTCAGCTGCACCAACTGTTTCAGCAACTCGACCTTCCTGGTCAGACCCGTGTCCTCATACGCCGCGAGCAGTGCGTCCCAAGCTTGCTTTGCTGATGTTGCCTTGGCAATGTGCGCGAAGTTCCCTGGTTCAACCATCAATGGGATTTCAGCTAGCGCACGTGAATCTGCATCAACATCCTTTCCACTCGATCTGACGGAAAGCCCCGTTTGCACAATTTTCCAGCAGTTTTTTAGGATGAGATATGATTTCGCATGCCGCTTCCATACGTCAAAATTTTCTCTTCCACGGAGCTTTTTAAAAGGAAAGGACAAATTGTTGTTCGAAGCCATTTTTTTCTTTTTTAATCCAAACGTTTTAAATTATAGTGCAAAGGCCCATAACCTGTTGTTAGGCAGAAAAGAAACCACGTTGTCGGGTTGAATGCAGAAAAGGAACTTAGCAAATTTATTACATTTCACATGACATCACCAGCCAGGGTTGCATACATATGTATAAAGTTAAATTACTATTCAATACCTTTTACAAATGTTATTCAATACCTTTTACAAATGTTATTCAATACCTTTTACAACATTTTCCCTGAATAACAGTTTTATAAGTAATTTTATTTCATTCAATACCTCTTACAACATTTTCCCTGAATAACAGTTTCATAAGTAATTTCATTTTATTCAATACCTCTTACAACAGTTACCCAGAGTGATCGTAGCATAACATAAACTTTCCCGATAGTTCGCAGGATATGATCATTCCAGGTGAGCGTTTCATTAAATATTACACCAAGGTTTTTAGCACAGTTGATGAACTCGAGTTCTGAGCAGCCGTTCAGCAAAACTTTCGAAAAAATTATATGGCCGAGCGGTTTTTTATAAATAATTAAGCATTTCGATTTGGTAGGATTAAGGCAAAGGTCGTTCTCTCCAGCCCAAATACGGACATTTTCCAGGTCTTCGTTAAGTTTATTGACTAATGTATAACTGGACATCGTCTGCATATATGTGAACGTGACAATACTTGAGAGTTTTCGGTAAGTCGTTTATATACATTATAAATATAAGTGGTCCTAGCACGGACCCTTGAGGGACGCCTCTTGGCACTGCAAGGACGTCCGAAGTAAGATTACCTATGCTTACAGCTTGGGTTCTATTTGAGAGATATGATTTTATGATATCAACTGCAGTTTTCGAAAAATTAAAAAGATTTGCAAGCTTAGTAAATAAAATTTCATGGTTAACTGAGTCAAATGCTTTTGAGTGGTCAAGAAGAGTCAACAGGGTTTGTTTTTTCGCATCTAACTGTGTTCTGATTTCTTCAGTCACATCAATAAGCGCAGTCACACAGCTTCTCTTTGGCGCGTTTGTTCCTGTTTAAAAAAAAAAAAAGAGTCATTGCGAAAGCGTTACAGTCGGTCACTATTTTAAACTTTATCCGTATCCGTACACCCGCCAACTTTTCAATGCGTTAACTACTGCCAATGCTTTCAGCTCGTAGTAATGGTATTTTTCTTCGTATGGCTTCGTTTTGCGGCTCATGAATTGGACAGGATGTAACTGTTGGTCCTCTGCGTCTTTTTGGAGCAACACTGCCCCATATCCGTACATACTAGCATCGGTGTGGACTTCCGTCACCGACTTTGGATTATATAGTTTAAGCACGGGTGCGTTGACTAACGTTAGTTTTAGCTGCTGAAATCATCCCCTAATACGAACTTTACTTCTTTCCTCAATAAGTTAGATAGCAGTCTAGCTATTGACGCATAACCCTCGATGAATCGCCGGAAGTAAGAGGTTAACCCTAAAAAACCTTCCAAGCGCTTCCTGTCCCCCGGGATGGGATATTTGATGACAGCGGAAGTTTTCAACGTAGATGGACTAATCGACCCGTCCTCTACTATAAAACCAAGGAATTCAAATCTTTTCTTTAACGACTGGCACTTAGGCCACTTTATCCGAAGGCCTTTCGCGGCTGCCCTCTCTAAGACCACTCTTAGCTTGCGTATACCGTCCATTTCGTCCTTAGCGGGGATAATTAGGTCATCCACATACGCAATAACCGTACCTGCCTGTATTAAATCCCGTAAAACAGCTGCGATGTAGCGTGAGAAAACTGCTGGGGAATTCGAAATTCCGAAGGGGGTGTAAAGAAATTCGTACTGACCTTTATGGGTTACAAATGCGGTATATTTTCGTGATTCCGGTTCTATCGGCACATGAAAAAATCCGTTTTCTAAATCGAGTGTGGTGAATATCTTCGCGCCCTGCAGGCGATCAAGCACATCGTCAATCAACGGCATCGGAAAATTATCCCTAATGATTTTGCGATTTAGCCGCCTATAGTCGCAGCAAAGGCGTTTACTCCCGTCTTTTTTCCCCACTAGTACGATGGCTGACGCGTACTCCGACGTATAGGGTGTTTTTTTTAGAGGTATAGAACTTCGAATTGAAATAAAATACAAGAAAATCGTTTTAATGTCCATCAATTTGGCTTTATTGGAAGGATAATTTTATGCCATTAATGTTTAAATATGATTTCGGGCATGTGGCCGCCGCGGCTGGCTCGAATAAAGCCAATTCTACAGGTCAAATTTTCAACCACTTTTTCGAACATTTGGGGCCGTATGTCGGCAATAACGCCACGAATGTTGGCTTCCAAGTCCCCTAACGTTTCTGGTTTGTTGGCGTAGACGAGCGACTTCACATTTCCCCAAAGAAAATAATCCAATGGTGTCAAATCACACGATCTTGGTGGCCAATTGACAGGTCCATTCCGCGAAATTATGCGCTCATCGAATGTTTCCTTCAATAAATCGATTGTGACGTGCGCTGTGTGGCATGTAGCGCCGTCTTGTTGGAACCACAACTCATCCACATTCATGCCATCCAATTCGGGAACAAAATAGTCGGTTATCATGGCTCTATACCGGTCTCCATTAACGGTAACTGACTCTCCAGCATTATTTCGGAAGAAGTATGGCCCAATGACTCCACCAGCCCATAGAGCACACCAAACAGTCAGTTTTTGTGGATGTAATGGCGTCTCAAGGGTCTCATGTGGATTCTCTTCACTCCAAATGCGGCAATTTTGCTTGTTGACGTAGCCATTCAACCAAAAATGAGCCTCATCACTGAACAAAATTTTGCGATGAAAATCAGCATCGAGATCAATCTCATTTTCGGCCCATACACCAAAATCACGACGCATTGCATGGTCTCGCGGCTTTAATTCTTGCACAAGCTGGATCTTGTAAGGTCGCAAGCCAAGATCTTTGCGCAAAATCTTCCATAAAGTTGATGGACAAAGCTCCAATTGCTGTGCACGGTGGCGAATCGATTCATTCGGGTCCTCTTCAACATTTTGCTCTACAGCGGCAATTGTTTCTTCGGTGCGCACTGTTCGACGTCTCTGCGGATGCGTATTATCACATAGAGTAAACGTAGTGCGAAAACGACCCATGGTTAACCGAATTAATTGCTCTGATGGACGATTATGTCGACCATAAAATGGACGGAGCTTGCGGTAAACTTCGCGAACTGAACCATTATTTTCGAAATAAATTTGCACGATTTGCAAGCGTTGTTCTTTTGTCAACCTGTTCATGATGAAATGGCAAACCAAACTGAACATAAATGACATTAGAGTTGCCAGATTTGACCACAAAATGCCAGTTTTATCTCTATTCGAAAAACAAACCTCTAAAAAAACACCCTATACTTGGTTGGATGATTTTCTCTTCCAACCAAGTGGCTACTTGTTTCTCCACCGTACACTTATCATCGTATCACATTCTTCTCGGCCTCTCAAACACTGGAGTTTCGTCGGTCAGTAGGATTTTCATTTGGATCGGCGAAGCTTCATTCCGTGCTGGCCTATACGTTTGGATCATTTCTAGTACCTTCTCACGCGTTTCCCCATTTAAGTGCAACAAATCGGTCTCGAAATCTCCACCCTCCCCCTCGGCAACTTCGATCGCACAGATCAATATCAACTCGTCTTCTACTTCACCGTCGTTAACGCGACTTCCCGGCTCCTCAAGCTTATTCGTAAACTTCGCTCCTATCTCTGTTAACTTCACGTCCACTGACGCTAGTATTTCATTACCCATTACCACCTCGAATGCTAAGTCGCGTTGATGCACTACGTGAAAGACGACTTGCAACTTCAGACCACCTATGCTTAGCGTAGTAGTGAGGCTGCCCATTGTCGTGAGCATACTACTACCAATACCGATCAGCTTGCGCCTATCTTCCAAAAGTTTGACCCTACCCAGGGTTTCCACAAACGTCGTACCTCATCAGGCACAAATCACACCCCGAAAACGTGAGACCACCGCGAGGCCTTCCACCTAGAGACTCAACTACACTCCCTAACATTCCTACGTTTTCTTCTTTCTTGACATTCCTAGTCAAAACCTCGCATTCCGCCTTCCGATGTCCAGGTTTCCCACATTTGAAGCAGATTATTTGCCTTTGCGGGCAATCTTTCAATACGTGCGAAGGGTCGTTGCATCCAAAGCAGCGTCTCGACACATCACGATTCTCACGGCGGGTAAAATTTGGTTTATTGGGTGACAATCCCTGGGGCTGGACGGGATTCACCACTGGTTTCTTCGCTCTTATCTTTTCGTAAATGTTGATTTGTTCTTTTAACTCTTCCACGTTACGCGCCTGGTAGAGGTTAGCTTTGCCTGTCCTTGAGTCCGGAATTCCTTCTATGAAATATTCTATCAGGCTGGCTTCATCTAGGTGTATAGGCCTGCCTATCTCCATCAGACTATAGAGATACTCTTTAAAATCTTCCTCTTGACGTTTACGTCAGTTTCTAAGAAGACGGTGTACTTCACTTGTAAAAATTCGCGTACCAAACTCGGCTAACAGAGCTCCACGCAACGACCATCCCAATCCCTCACACCGCTCTGACTACGTACGAACAATTTCGCCGCCCCTTTCAACAGTTGTTTGGCATACACGTATTTTTGTAAATCGCACCACGATACAGCCGTGGCGTTATCTTCGAGGTCTTCCAACCATCTCTCGATGGTAGGTTGACCTGATCCCGAAAATGATGTCATGGATTCTTCTATGTCACGAAGGGTAAACGTAACCCTCGGAGCCCCGCGCACTGCCCCAGGGCTAGAGAGTTCTGATGCTGCGTCGTCCTGGTCCTCGTCGTCGGCCATTTCGAGACCATAGTGCCCCAACAATCTGTCTTGTAACGTCGCCTTCCTGCCTGTCACCGCTAGCCCTAACCCTGATAACTTGCTCTTAAGTTCTGTTACCGTCATAGAAAGAATATTGTCCTTATCCATCTTATTTAATAGTCTACGCGCACGAATTCCGAGTTATAAAACAAGTATGTACGTATTACAAAAATTATGGAGGAATGTGACAATATTCCGGAATATTTACCGTTTCAGGCTTAATACAAAATATTAAGAACAATAAGAATAAGAATATTAAGAATAATTCAAATTCCTACAACTCCACAATCAACAATCTTATCTGTAGTAATATTCCCGCGCTGATCTGTGTACCGGCAAGCTGCTGTCACTTTCGTTGTTGTTGCTGTTGCCCATACGGCCACTACTGTATCAATATCTGCTGCTATGTTAACGTCCACCGCTTTGCTAACATCCACCGCTGCACAGCACCCACTGCTGTAGTTGTGACAGCTGTATGGTTGTTGTTATTGCTGATACTGGCGCTGCGTATGCGCCCAAGCGTCTACGCCGCTATTGCTGTTGTTGTCACTGCTGATGCCGGCGCTGCGTATGCGCCCAAGCGTCGACGCCGCTATTGCTGTTGTCACTGCTGATGCTGGCACCGTGTATACACACGACCGCCTACGACACAATTTGTTGTTGTTGCTGTTGCTGCTGATGCTGGCACCGTGTATACACACGAGCGCCTGCGACAAATTTGTTGTTGCTGCTGAACTCATAAGCACTGCTGGATAATTACACTGTGCAAGTCGAAAATTCAGACATGGGGGGGACCTACTGAGCGACTTTCTATAGGTATACTGAGTTGAGATCCACCAGCCGTTTGGCTGGATTGGCTCTAGTTTAAGAGAAATCCGACTTTGAAGTTTGCTCATTTTAGTCGAGTTCGTCGCTTAAGTCTTCGAACGTGTAAATGCTAATAGGTCCTAAATCGTTCCGAATATCGCTTTACTGTCTTCGGCAAGTTTGTAGATATTTTAACGACCAACAAATTTGCTTAAGACACCAATCCAAAAAAAATACATTCATACTGTTTTCGACAAAAATGTCCCAAAAACCCAACTTTCGTCGAGGCATAAAAACAGTATAGCGAACCCTCGTGAAAAAAATAAATGAGTATGCTTTTATATAGAGGGTTGGCTCCTGCATCTAACAAACTAAAAATGTTGCCTGGGAAACGCCCATAAAAGGCGTGGCTCGGCGTCAAATTTCAAAGTTTTTATCAAAAAAACTCAATTAATCTCCAACTGATTTACACGATATGGGTATCAAACGAAAGGTATTTTTCTTACCTTTCTTTTGATGTTCAACATTAGATACGTAAGATGTACTAATAAAAAGTTTTAAGCGAAAAAAACATTTCTTTATAAAAATTTCTTTTAACGGATTTTTTTCTCGAAAAATCCATTACTAAGGTACAATAAGTTTGCTACCGTATTATAGCCTGTGAAATTCCCTTTTCTTTCTTTTTCTTTTTCTCTTAAACTAGAGCCAATCCAGCCAAACGGCTGGTGGATCTCAACTCAGTATACCTATAGAAAGTCGCTCGTAGGTCTCCCCATGTCTGAATTTTTGAGGGTAAATTTCACGCACAGTGTTATTGTTTCCACGTTGCGTCTTTTCCCGAGCACTTTCCACGCACTATGCACCGTACGCCTGATTTGTGCGAAAAAAAACGCATGCACACACGCACGAACGAAAAAATGACCACTAAGCAGCACCTCGTCAGTTTTGTATAGTTTGGCTCTTTATTCGCTGCTGCTATCACAAACATCAACACAAAATACTTGGCGGAGGACGAACTGTTGCGTGTGCGCGTAACTGTATTGTAGCTGGGCCAATCGCGCGATTTTGTTGCATCGCTATTTGACTTGGACTGTAACTGTACTGGCCAGTGTCGATTTAGACACCGTGGCGACCAGACGTGCGATTACGTGTGATTTCAGTGCGTTTATAGTGCGTGAATTTAAAGCGTGTGCAATTGTTGTTGCAGTAAAAAAGTAGCGGTAAGCGTTTGTAGTTAGTAAACAAGTTACCGTTGGTGGCTTGTGTACAATTGTTATTGCGCATTCGCGTAAACAAGTTGCCGTTGGCAGCTTGTGTACAATTGTTGTTGCGCATTTTTGCGTAAACAGGTCACTGTCGGTGGCTTGTGTGTAATTGTTGGTGTGCACAGAAGTGTAAACAGGTTGCCGTTAGGTGGCCTGTCTGCATTGTTTGTGTACTGCGTGAGCCAAGCAAGTAGCCGTAAGGCACTTGCAGTGTGTACAGTAGTTGTTGTACAACAACAACTACTAAGTTGAGTGAGAGAGTGTTTTTGTAGTATAATTAATAGAGTAAATAGTGGTTATAAGTCAAGTGTTAGATTAGTAGTGTGTAGTGTGTGAATGGTGCGCCCTAAGCGCAAGGGGAGTGTGGCAGGGGACTCTGCCCGGGAGCCGTCCGGTCGTGAAACGACCGACATGACGTCTTCCGATGCGGAGTCAGTGTCGGCGGACGTCCGGTCGTAAGAGGGTTGGGCACGTGGCTTCGCCCGGCAAAGGGCGCGCGGCTTCGCCCGAAGAAGGGTTTGGGCGCGCGGCTTCGTCCGGGGTAGGGCTTGGGCGCGCGGCTGTGCCCGGGGGAGGCAGGAGGCTTTTTTTTTTATTTTTTTATTTATAGAGATGGAAAGCATCGAAAGCCGAAACCCCGTCAGTGTGGGACTTTAACCGCACTAAAACCATCTCTTTCTCGTCCTTTAGCCCACCCGGTACTACCGTCAGGTTTTCCGTCGGGAGGAGGGTTTAGCACTAAGCTCAATCGTCCGTTATAGTTCATAATCGTCAACCGTTCTCGTACTACATACAATTACCTCCGGTTCCGCCACCTTTCTGCCACTCTAAGACTAGTAATAACACTAGCCGCCATGTTGCACACTGCGTTCCACTTTTCTGGCGACGACGTCATTTGCGTCACCAAGTTCTCTGGTGTTGGCCACTCTCCCAAGGTGTCGGCCAAGCTCTCGCGCAGCGTGTCAAAGCGTGGGTAGATAAAGAACACGTGGTAGGTATCTTCCTCCAGGTTTTCACAGGCGTCGCAGTAGAGTGAGTTTTCCCGTTTAAACCGGTGCAGGTAAGCTCTAAAGCACCCGTGGCCACTCATAATTTGGGTCAGGTAGTAGTCGACTTCTCCGCCTGCCCTGCCGATCCACACTTTTATGTCGGGTATAAGGCGGTGTGTCCAACGCCCTGATTTGGCCGCGTCCCACCTACTCTGCCAACTTCGGAGGCTGCTCTGTCGCACCACATCTTTGTTGTCTTTCCGCTGCTGCTCTGCTGCGTCGGGAATTTGCTCTTGTGCCAATATGTCAATTGGGTACATTCCCGCGATGACAAGTACCGCTTCTTCTGACACTGTACGGAACGCGGAGCATACGCGGAGAGCGGACCGGCGATATACGGCTCTGACTTCGCGTATGCTTTTGTATTGAGCGCTTTCGCCCATATTGGTGCACCGTAGAGGAGCACGCTCTTTACCACACCTGCAAACAGCAGTCTACGGCGCTGCTTTGGCCCTCTCACATTCGCCATAAGTCTTGCCAGCGCGGTTCCGACTTTTGCCGCTTTATCGCTCGAGTACTCAAGATGGTCTTTAAAGTTAAGCCTTGAGTCCAATAGTATGCCAAGATACTTGACCACCGCTTTCGACGTTATGCAGTGTTCGCCTACCATGAACGTAGGACTGAACGTAGGAATAAGGACTGCCTCCGTCTTGTGCTCGGCTAGTGTCAAGCCTACGCTGCTTAGCCACTCTTGTATGGTTTGCACCGTCTTGTTTGCGGTACTCACTATCTCCGTCGTGTGTTTGGCTACTATCACCACAGCTATATCGTCTGCAAATCCGATTATTTTTACTTCTGGGGGCACGCTTAGCCTCAGCACATCGTCGTACATTATATTCCATAATAGGGGACCCAGCACCGAGCCTTGCGGCACTCCGCCAGTGACTAGATACTTTTTGCCGCCATCTTTTGTATCATAGAAAAGTCGCCTGTTCGTAAAATAGCTTTCCATAATCTTCCGGAGGTATTTTGGGACATTTCGTCTTCTTAATACTGATAGAATTTGAGTCCAATTGGCCGAGTTAAACGCGTTTTTTATATCTAGCGTGACTACGAGACAGTATTTCTTAGAGCCACCCAGCCATCGCTCACCACTGATTGCCTCTTGCGCTAAGTCTACTGCCACCTTGACCGCGTCTATGGTGGATTTCCCCTTCCGGAAACCAAACTGCATTTCGGAAAGTCCGCCATCTTCGTCGATTGCGGAAATAAGCCGGTTTGCTATGACTTTCTCCAAGATTTTTCCGACCGTGTCCAGCATGCAGATGGGGCGGTAGGCAGACGGATTATCCGTTATTTTCCCCGTTTTTGGCAATAATACCAAGCGCTGGCATTTCCAAATGTCCGGGAAGACTCCCTCAGACAGGCATTTGTTAAAAACTGCAGCGAACGATGACGTTTGCTGCTTAATAGCCATCTTCAGCACTGCATTTGGGATACTGTCCGGGCCAGGCGCTTTATCGTCCTTAAACCGTTCCGCTACTTGTAGCAATTCCCCAGCGGACACTTCTGCGTACTGCAGTGGGCTGTCACCGAAGTCCTCACGAACGAATGCTGGCTGGGTTGGAAATAGTGTGTTCACAATGTTCTGCAGCAGGTGAGGGCACTTCGGTTGAGCTTGTTTATTGCTCTTTAACTTTTTTGTGACCACCTTGTAGCCTAAGCCCCAAGGGTTGATTTCTGTGTCCTCGCAGAGCTTCTGGAAACACTGACGCTTACTCGTTTCTATCGCTTTTTTAAATTTCTTCCGCAGATTTCTGTACTGCGTTTGCAGCGCCGAAAAGTTGTCGCTTTGCCTTGCCCTTTGACACTTCCGTCGAGCGCTGTTGCAATTTGCTCGCAGCGCAGCAATGGAGTCGTTCCACCAATAGACTGGGTTATGTTTATTGTATACCGCTTTGCGCTTCATAGATGCGTCACATGCCTTCTCTATATTTTCCACAATGTTGATTGCTGTTTGTTGCACCGACGAGCTCATATCCGGTTTTACAAACGCTTCGCTGAACATAGCTTTGTCTAGCGACGCAACTTTCCACCCACTTCGTGAAGATCTCGGTCGCTGTTTCTGAAGCGCCATTCGTGTATTGCTCTTGAGGTCACATATTATTGCCTGGTGGTCGCTGTGGGTGTAAACCTCACTCAGGCGCCAAGTCGAGTGTAAATACAGGCCGCTGCTAACGAAAGTTAGGTCAATGACTGACCCAACACCATTTTTGCTGAACGTATGTTGGTTCCCCGTGTTCATTAAGTTCACATTTAGGGTTGAAAATGCGTCGAGCAATGTCTTTCCTTTTGCTGTCGTCTTGCGGCAGCCCCATTCAACGGCCCACGCGTTAAAATCTCCAGCAACCAATAACGGTGACTTTCCGTTGGCATCACTAACCAGTTTGTCTATAATGGCTTGAAACTCTTCTAGATGGACGCTTGGAGGAATGTAGCAACTGTATATGAAAACATCTGCCACTTTAGCACAGACGAAACAAGTCCCAGATGTAATTGGCGTTAGTTCCAGTTGTTTTGCTCCACAGCTCCAGATAGCTGCTTTTTCGGAAGTGTCAGAAACCCATGAGCTATCGCCTTTCACTTTATAAGGCTCACTCAATATCGCGACCTGTATATTTTCATCGCGTATTGTTTGATGGAGCAACTCTTGCGCTGCTTTGCAGTGATTCAAGTTTAATTGGAGCAAGCGCATCATTTCTTAGCCTTCTTCACAGCCTCATGGAAGAATGGACATTTCCTACTGCCCGTAAGATGGTTCAAGTCCGCGCTGTTATGCTTTGCACACAGGCGACACTTACGCTCTATGTTGCAGTCCTTAACCCTGTGGTCTTTACTGCCGCAGTTGAAACACGCCCCCGTAAAGTCCTCTGCATTTGGGCATGCCTTTGCCAAGTGCCCAAAGTCTCGACATTTGTGACACTGCAGCGGCTGGATCTTGGCGCGAATCCGGCACACCACCCAGCCTATTCTTATTTTACCAATATCGAGTAGTTTCTTTGCTGTTGATGCTGGCAATGTGAGGCTTGCCGTCTGCGTTGCGCGATACGCTTGTCTTATCGACTTTATCGCTGCTGGCAGAATACCTGCATCTTCGAAGTGTGTGCGAAGCGCATCGAAAATCTCATCCTTTGTTGTTATTTTGTCGATATCTCTAATCTCTATTTGAGCTTCTGGGGTTAGTTTCCGCACAATCGCACTATCGCCCAGCACTTGCTTAACTACGGCCTCAAATTTCTCACTTTCCGCACTTGCTGACTTTGCTAATTGGAGGAGTAATTCGCCTTTAGCAGTCTTCCGGATTTTGCTCACCATATCACTCATGCTTCTTGTCTCCGGGTCGTTTTTTAGACTTCTCAGGACCTCGGCATAAGTGTTTTTGCCTGCAGTCTGCACTACAATTGCCTCCGGGCGCGATTGCTTTTTTAGAACCCGCGAGCGAGGTGGAACCGTCTTCCATTCGGAACTTGGCAATGCCGCGCCAGTTCTGGTCTGCCCGTTAATCGGAGCGCTCGATTGCTCTACGGATGTTCGCGTGTCCCGTTGGGTTTGTTTGCCTCCTGTCAAACTCGCCGCCTTCGTGTCTCTTCTCTTTTTTGGATTAGGCGACGCTGCTTCCTGTTCGTTGCACAGCGCCCTCGTCCTCTTCGACACATCGACTTGCGCCCTCAGCAATGGCGACGTTTGCGTCGTTTGGTTCAGCTTCCGGTCGACATTTGTAAGCGCGAGCTCTTCGTATACAGCTGCTATTTCAGCCACTAAGTCCCTCATAGGCTGATGTATCGAACGTCTCTTAGCGCCATTCGGGCCGACGTTTTCCTCCAACATGTCTGTCAGCGCTTTTATTTTCTCGCCCAGAAGTTTTACAGTACTTATAGGACTACATACCTGCAAAACTGGTGGCGACGACTGTGCTCTCCTAGCAGGTGGCAAGGGCGCAAACGATTTAGGGAGGCAGGAGGCTTGGGCGCACGGCTTCGTCCGCCGACGCTACAGGAGGAGTGGAGATGAGTGGGGCCAGCACGTGCACGGAAGGTGCTGAGTCGCCGGCTGTGAAGGCGAGTGCGGTCGTACCCGTCGTTGCGGCTGGCGGTGAGGTGCCGGCTGGGCCGCGCTTGGCAGTGCGAATGAGGAAGGGGGTGAAGGCGGCGGCTGTTGACCAGGGGCCACCTGCGTCGGAGGCGCAGGCGTCGGTGGTTGCCCATGATTGGGGTGGATGGTGTCAGCGCCGTCGCCATGAAGAAGGTGGTTGAGGTCGCGGGCGAATATGAGCTGTTGCTCATGAAGCTCGTGGCCGAGAATGCCACGTTGAAGGGCCGCATCGCTGGCCTGGAGAGTGCGGGGGTTCCGGCCTCACGGGCCATGCCGGCGCCGAGTGCGGTGCGTCTGGGCGCTCCCCAGGCGGCCGCTGCTTTGGCGCCGGTGTCTGTACCGGTTGCGCAGGCCATGACTGTGCAGCTGGCACAGAATTGGTCGGTTGTTGTCCGGAGCCGTGATGCCAAGGCATCGGGGAAAGAAGTGGCCACCAAGGTCGTTAAAGAGGCGGGTCCTTCACTGGGCGTGAGGGTTCACGAGGTGAAGCCACTGCGTGGTGGAAGCAGTGAAGCTGACCCAGAATGCCAAACTGAGCGAGCTTGGGCTTGACGTGGCTGCGAACGAGAAGCTGGGCCCGAGGGTTGTCGTCCATGGGGTTCACTCGGAGTTTTCTCCGAGTGAATTCATGGAGGAGCTCTATGAGTTGAACCTCAAGGAGCGGATAAGCCCGGCTGCCTTTAAGAAAGGCGTCCGCATGGTGAGTCGCCCGTGGACGGTAGGCTCTGGTGGAGCATCCAACGTCGTGTTGGAAGGGAACGAAGGCTTGCTTTCGTCCCTTCTGGAGGCGGAGCGATGCTACATCAAGTGGTTTTCTTTCCGCGTGCGGCCCTTCATGCCGATGCCTGGCTGCTTTAGATGCCTGAGCTTTGACCACAGAGTGGCTGAGTGCAGGATGAAAGCGGACGTTTGTCGGCGCTGTGGCCAGAGCGGTCATCGCGTCCATAATGCAGCAATGAGCTGCATTGCCGGAATTGCGCGTTCCGGGGCAAGCCGGCTGGGCATTATATGATGTCCACCGACTGTCCGGCGTACAGCCAAATTCTGGCCAGGGCGCAGGCTCGTCATTGATGGGGCTGCAGGCAGTACAGTTAAACTGTCAGGGCGCATATGCCGTGATGTGTGAGCTAGGTGCATGTATGAGTGAATGTGGCAGTGCAATTGCCCTGGTGCAGGAACCGTACGCCACCAATGGTGTCGTACGGGGAATACCTGCAGCTATGCGGGTCTTTTCTGACACCAGCGCAAATGCAGCTGTAATTGTGAATGACGTCCATCTGGACTGTATGGTTGTGTGTGCGACTGAATATGGTGTTTGCGTGAGCGTGCAAGGTCACTTTGGTAAAGTGATTGTGGGCAGTGTCTACTGCAAGTATGCTGAGCCTCTAGAGCCCTACTTGGACTACCTGGACACGGTGTTTCGTCTAGCAGGCGGCACACCTGTCTTGGTAGGTGTGGATGCGAATGCCATATCTCCGCTGTGGTTCAGCAAGGTATCGCGGCATTCTGCCGGCTACCAGAGCGACGGTAGGGGTGAGGCAATGAGTGAATGGTTGGTTCCGCGAGACATTGTTGTTCTCAACGAACCAAGTGAATGGTATACGTTTGACGGGCCTAGAGGGGTGAGTGATATTGACGTGACGCTAGTGAATGGGGCAGCGAGCAGAATGTTTGAATTCAGCTGGCGTGTCCGTGGTGGGTGGGGCATAAGTGATCACAATTTGATTGAAATTGTGATTACTGTGCCTGACCACAGTGTGAATGAAAGGGCAGGTGTGTGTGACAGGCGATGGCGCACCTGTGGTGTGAATTGGGAAACTTATGGTTTCCATGTGCATGAAGTGGTCACGAAAGTGCCACTTAGTGAGTTTAAAAGTATGGATGTGGACGACCAGGTCGCTCGACTTAACGAGTGTGTCTGGCGCGTGAACGATAGTATGCTTGAGAAATGGGAGAGAGTGAATCAGAGGCGGGTGAAGTGGTGGACGAGTGAGCTGAGTGCAAAGAGGCGGTCGGTCAGGCGTCTGAGACGAAAGTTTCAGCGCGCCCGGGCGGCCAATTCTGAGCACTTGGCCCAGCGCAGGTCTGATTTCAATAGGTGTATGAACGAGTATAAGAGTATGCTTGTTCGCGTAAAGGAAGACAATTGGCGGGAGTTTGTGGCAGACCATAGGGATGACCCATGGGGTCATGTCTATCGGATCTGCCGCTCTAAGAAGAAGCAGGTGGATGTGAGCGCCCTCCGTGTTGGTGACACTATGACATCAACATGGAGGGACAGTGTGAACGTTCTCTTAGCCGAGTTCTTTCCTAGGGCGGTTGAGCAGACGCCACCAGCACAAGTGGCAGCTGCTGAGCCATTAGAAGACGGAGAGTTAGGTTATGCATTTGGCCTGGTTAGGTCTAGACGGTCACCGGGTGTCGATGGTTTGACTGGCGAGATGTGCAAAGCCTTGTACAAAGTCATTCCGGAGTACCTGGAGGCCATCTATGAGAAATGCCTTTATGAGGCTTATTTTCCACTCGCGTGGAAGAGAGCTAGGGTCGTAGTGCTCTTGAAGTCTCCTGATAAGATCAGGACTAACCCCCGTTCTTATCGGGGTATCTGCCTCCTACCGGTACTTGGTAAAGTACTGGAAGGGATTATGGTGGATCGGCTTCAAGCGCAACTGGGTGGGCTATCGGATAGACAGTTTGGGTTTCGAAAGAGACTCGGCGTGGAATATGCGTGGATGTATGTTAAATCAGTGGTGCGTGAGAGTTGCGGGAACTATGTTCTCGGTGTGTTTGTAGATTTTAGGGGGGCGTTTGATCACCTGCGCTGGGATAAAGTGGTTGAGTGGTTGAATCATGCCTTCCTGTCTGAGAAATAGCTCTTCCAGAGAGCTGTTTCCAGGCAGTTGGGGAGAATGATGTGTGTGATTGGGGAGAATGAACGGGTTGAAATAGATGTGGCTCGAGGATGCCCGCAGGGTTCCGTCTGTGGTCCGTATATATGGAACTACATGATGGATCCACTACTGCGGCGTCTGGCAGCAGTATGCAAGTGTTGTGCGTATGCGGATGATCTGCTTATCCTTGTGGAGGGCAGATCAAGAGCAGATGTAGAGCGCTTGGGGGAGCAATATATGTGCATGGTGTGTGAATGGGGTGAATCGGTGGGTGTGGATGTGGCAATGGACAAGACTGTGACCATGCTGCTGAAAGGCAAATTGGCTCGCAGTCGTCCGCCCATTGTGCGTGTGAATGGTGTTGGCCTCCGGTATGAGACGCAAGTCAAGTACTTGGGGCTAACCATTGGCGAGCGTTTGAGTTTTGCTCCCCTCTTGGTCAGGCTGAAAGAGAGGGTTGTGTGTATGATGGGACAGGTGCGCCGGATACTCAGGAGTGACTGGGGACTCGGCCGACGCGCAGTTCGCACCATTTACCACGGTCTGTTCGTAGCTTGTGCTGCGTACGGAGCGTCGGCATGGCACGAATTGGCCGCGACGGTTGTAGGCCGCAAACACTTGCTGTCTATTCAGCGTGTTATGTTGTTAGGTTGTATGCCTGTGTGCCGCACTGTATCAACAGATGCATTGCAGGTGTTGATGGGTGCGGCTCCTCTGGATCTCGTAGTCATACGGCGTGCCGTGGGCTTCGGGCTAAGGAGGGGGAACAGAGAGGTGCTGCTGCAGTATGAGTGGCTGCAAGGCGAAGGTGTGGAGAGTGCTGACAGTATGAAGCGTAAGCGAATACTGCAGGACTGTGTTCTGCAACGTTGGCAGCAACGTTGGGACGAAAGTCCTCATGGCAGAACGACCTATGAGTACATACGGGACGTGAGGTTCGTGGTAGGGCTCAAGGATTTCGGTTTCGGCTTGAGCCTTGGGTTCCTACTCACCGGACACGGGTCACTCAATGCATTTTTGCATGAGAGAGCCCTGAGTGCAAGTGCTGAGTGTATGTGTGGGGCTGTGCGTGAGGATTGGTTGCATGTGTTGTGTGAGTGCCCGTTGTACTCAGATTTGAGGGATCTAGGGCGGATGGGGATTAGTCGGACGGACAGTGTGTGGTGTGTGCGTGAAGCACTCTCCACCAGCCAGCTGATTGCCATAATGAATGATTATGCGAATGCTGTGTTTCGGCGGCGACGGCAGTTTAGTGTATTGCCAAGTGTGAATGTGTCAGTGGGCGAGGGGGCTGGTCTGTTTGAGTGGATGATTGAGTGCGCACGTGAATGGAGTCAAGTGCGGTGTGGTGGTCACCAGTCCACGAGCTAAATGGGGCTCAACTGGTAGTAGCACGGCTACGAAGTCTGACCAGAGGCTTTGTCTGGTACCACGGGAATCAGGGTGCCGCTGGAGCCTTGTGCTTCAGCCTGATCATGGGAATGGCCCCCTCGGGGAGTTTCGAGGTGGCGTGGTTTAACACCCAAATGCGGGTAGAGTTTCGTCTCGGCGTGGAGTTGCGTTTACAACCGGGTGCCGGACCCATAGCACGGCAGCGGTTTAGATAGGCCTCGATCCCTACCAAGGAGGGGTAATGTCCATTTACATTAACCCAATTGGTACCGGGAGCTTGCTCTCGGGGCGCTTATCAATGCTTAATTTTGATACGCTGTGCTTTTGAGCACCGTGGGGTTAGGCCACACTGTGGCGGCACTCACGTTTATAATTCGACATTCAATGTAACTGTACTGGATTAACACCCAAATGCGGGTAGAGTTTCGTCTCGGCGTGGAGTTGCGTTTACAACCGGGTGCCGGACCCATAGCACGGCAGCGGTTTAGATAGGCCTCGATCCCTACCAAGGAGGGGTAATGTCCATTTGCATTAACCCAATTGGTACCGGGAGCTAGTCTCTCGGGGCGCTTATCAACGCTTAATTTTGATACGCTGTGCTTTTGAGCACCGTGGGGTTAGGCCACACTGTGGCGGCACTCACGTTAAAAATTCGACATTCAATGTAACTGTACTGGAATGTAACGGTATATGCCGGTGGCGTGACGCCTTTGAACGATCGCGTCACTCAATGCTGAATGTTCGAAAAAACAACGGGCTTTCTATAGGCACCGAGAGTACGCTAGGCAATTCTTTGCCGCAAATAAAAACACTACGCAACGTTGGATGTTCACAAAATCACGAACTTTTCTGTCGGGTGCTCCTATGAGCACCGAGAGTACGCTAGGCAATTCTCTGCCGACACAAACACAACACTGATTTCAGTTTCACGTCCGCAGAAAAAATTTTTCCAATATTTTCACTTTTCGCTGATTTATTTCACTTCTGACACCAAGTTTGTGGGCTTTCCAATTTATTTTGTAATTTATTCAAGTACAATTCATTTATCTTATTTATTTATTTAGTTATCTCTCCTCGACGTGCGCGCGACTTGACGGTCCGTTTCGTACTATGCTGTCCGGCGTCCGTTTTCCCCTTTCCTTTTGTCCTCGTCCATCTGTCAGAGTTGCCGTTGCCCGAGTCCGTCCGTGCAGAGTTGTCATTGTCCGAGTCCGTCCGTACAGGGTTGTCATTGTCCGAGTCCGTCCGTACAAGGTGGTTCCTCTTGTATATCCAACATCCCATCCTCGTCGCCAATTTAAGTTTTGGTTTGCAAGAATGAAAACGACGTTACGCGTTTCGTGTTCCGAACAGAAATGTTCCGCTTTATTCTTCGGATTGCCTTTTTATACATTTGTTCTTACAGAAATATTGCTTAGTAAATAGAGTTTGTTCCCACGAACAACTAAATGTAAACAAACAAATTAAATGTAAACAAATTGAATGCAAGCGAACCAAAGGGCGAAGCGTTAAAGACGCGTCGTCAGCGGTTTGTTGCAACGTCAGTTATTCTGTGGTGAATTCTGGGTCAAGTGGCAATTCGGCGGTTGAATCATGTCGAAGTGCGGATGTGATTTTGAAATATTCCGCGTCGCGATTTTATTTTTGATTTGGAAATTCGATTCCAAAGAAAGTGCTTGACAAAAACAATAATCATAAATAAAGCTGATTATTGTTTTTGTGACAAATTGTTTAAAAAATACTGCGCGTAGGGGTGACCGTAAGTGGGGTGACCATAACTCTTAATCTTCCCCTTTTCAACGAAGGCATTAGCAGCTTTGACAGGGAGACGAATGACTGCTGTCTGCGTGTTCCCATATGCCGCTCTCAGGTTTTTTATTGCCGACTCATCCACATCGGGTAGGCCAACTTGCTGCTGAATCGCTGCCACAATATCGCTTTTAGTCGTCACTTCATCTAAGTCTCTGCATTCAACAGTCATGTTGTGCGTCAAAGCCCTGACGCTAGCTTCATCCCCTAGTATCTTACGCACCGCATCGCAGTAGCGTGCCTGAGCCGCTTCGCCTTTAGAATTTAATTCTAACAACATTTCACCTTTTTGGGTTTTTCGGATTCTGATGACCTTTTCCCCCAGCTCAGATAAGTTTGACTCTGATTTTATTTTCTTTAACATGTCCGCATACGACTCATTTCCTTTTCTCGTGATGACAAGCGCATCCGGTTTGGCTTTGAGTGGCCGCACGGCGGCCATGCTTTTTGCATGAACACTGCTTGCGCCGATGGCTTTTGCAATATCTCCGGCCGCTGGCAAGCTGCGTTTAGCTTTGCGCACCAAGACCCATTCATCCTCTCAGCTTCTCCGTTTGCGTTGCTTTTGAGTCTCTCAGTGGTATTGGCGTCGCACATGCATACTCCGCCGGCGCTTGCTTATACGATGATGCTAATGCTGCTGCTATGCTTCTCATCTGATTATTGACCCACCTTTGACCAATCATCATTTTTATGAGAGCGTGTATATTTTTCCCCAGCAGTCCAAACGCAACGTTAGCTCTCTGAGGATAGGCTCCGCCTTCTCCCCAAAAGCTCTCTTGCAGAACACATGAAAGCTCTCTCACTACCGTCGGAGAGACACCCGATTCCAGGTCTCCATCAGTGTTGCCTCAGTGTTATTATGTGCAGTAGCGGGATTTTTTACTGCACTGCGCTATTTTGTATGTATACAGGGAAATGCACACAATAAGAGGACAGTGGCGTGGTACCAGTATGAAATATTTTAACTGTTGTAATGGTGTATTTCTGTAGTCCCCGTTTGCTATGTATTCTGCACATGCCTATGTTTCGTTGGTTGCAATTTTTCGTTTGAAATAATTTGTTTTAGTTTGTGTATTGTAACTATTTGTGCACTGTTTTTCGATTTTGTTGTGTGTTTCACCTTTGTGTTTGTTTCACTGTTTGTTGATTTGTCACTGTTTGTTTTCTTGTAGTTTACGTCACTTGTGCACTTGTAATTTGTTTTGTTGTAACTATATGTTTGGTTTTTTTTTGTTGTGAGTGTCTTTTTCACTTTTATATTGTCACTTTGATTTTTAAATGTTTTTTGTATCTCATTTGTTAGTAAAAACATTCGCGGTTCACTCGCGAATGGCTCGAAGGATCAAATTCCATCACTGATCCCTGGTATAACATTTCTACGACTGTTCATATACATATATTTTATTCACGGACAAGAGGTCATAGTTCACGCCTTGTTGCCAATCGGTGAATTATCTGAAGAAGCGCAAAAACGAGAAATAAAGATTTTAAGGCTTTCAGGGAATATTTTTTCCGAAAATGTAGCAGAGAAAAAAACCAACGAAGACATTCTGAATAGGCTGAATAAGTTCTGATCCTATTATATTCACTGAAACGAAATTGGAGATTTTTCCCAGTAGTCAACTTTATTGCTCAAACTTGGTCTTAAGACTGACTTTACAATAATTTTTGTGGCACATCCAAGTGCCAATGAATAAAGAATATCTAGAAAACGAACTTATTGATTGTTTGTTTACTCGGCGGATTAATGCTGGCCAAGCATAAGCAACTCAGCGATCATAACGCTGATGTTGGTTCTGCTTGGTCGTTAACTTTTCGATGTATCAGATTTCTGCGGCAAACGTTGAACTCACAATGTCACAAGTTCATTCTGTGCTGAGTTTATTGACTTTGGATATATTGATTTATTATATCATGGAGATCCGGTTGGGTATACGGGTGAGTATAATAACTCGCGCATGCCAAGGGAAGCATTGGATTTGTTGATAAAAGCGGAAGAAGAACGCGATGATATAAACGATGATAATGATGATGATGATGATAATAATGGAAGCGAAGTTACCTATTTTAATGCATTCTTAAATTTCAGTAAGTGATGAATTTTATAAAAGAACCATTTGTTAGCATTTTGCATTTTTGATCATAAATAAAAAAAAATCCACTAAAGTATATTCAAATACATTTATTTTTCACTTCTTTATGTATAATTAACTAAACCTAATACTTTTTTCATGTAAGAATAGTCTGGGAGAATTAATAGCCAAAATCGCCATGAATTACCCCACTGTGCGTCGGTCAAATTCCAATTGTTTAAATTTTTAAACCTTCCCTGATTCAAGGTAAACAAAAGAAAAGGAATAATTCAAATCGGTTCAGCCGTTTCGAGTTTTAGCAAGACTAACGCACATATACATATATTTTTTGAGAGTTGTATACTTTGTTTTCTATGCCAACTTTTTTATTTGTTCGTATTTCATTCCCCACACGTTATAGATTTGGAGTATTTTTACCAAGTTTGAAATCAATAGGCCTATTAAATTATATTTCTTCATTGCGGTATCTTTGTCTGCTCGTGGTTTGCTCGTAACTAGGGATAGGGCGATACAAGTAAAATATTGATACTTTCCCCTCGGGTACTTTTGACATCGATACAATAAAAAAGCAAGTATCGACAGTTTATCGATAGTTTATCGGTCGAAGTTTATCGATACTTTCTTTCGATACCATTTTTCAATGTAATAAAAATATCCAATTTATTGGTAATTTGGGCACTTACTTAAGAGTGGGTAACACTTTCTTTACTCTAGTTATGTATTTGGAAAAATTGCTTTGCCTTGGAAGCTTCACAAACGAAGAACTTTTACATAAGTGCACTTCTAAAATGCTTTGCATGTAGTACAAACCTGTTTCAAAAACAATATTTTAACTTACATATTTGATGTTTCAAAAAAATGACGTATTTTATTAATAGAAAAGAATTTATATTTATTCAGAAATATATGTACAGTGACGGACAATAGTATTGACACAGCAACGATTGTTCAATAAAACAGCAAATTTCAGATAAACAAAACATAAAATTTAGTGTCCGACCGAAACCACTTTTTTGGGCCGAAACCGAAACCGAATATTCGGTTTTTTTTTAATATTCGGCCGAAACCGAAACTTTCTAGTTGAAATAAAAATCACCATATCAGCACTTTTTTCAACAAACGAATTTTACATTAAGTAAATAAAGAACAAACAAACAAACATAGCATAAATAAATAAATACTTATTAAAAAAAAACCATTTATTCATTTTTTAAAAACGTTAACATGAAAAAATCACCCTTTCGTACCTTACTCACTAATATTCAAAATTAAATAATTTAATATTATATGCTAAAAAAAGAAGTTTATTGACATTGGTGGCATCTAAATTATTCCTCCTTTCACTATATATCTGCTACACAATAAAATGTAAAAAATATTCTAGAAAGTTTCGGTTTCGGCTATTCGGCCATTTTTTGGCCGAAACTGAAACCGATACCGAAACCACTTATTTGGGCCGCAACCGAAAGCGAATATTCGGTCGGACACTAATAAAATTCATTAGTTTTTAATGTCAACTTATGCATTAATATCACATTCATTTCATTACATAACAAATTCACATACTACTTCTTATATTTAGCAAAAATAAGCAAAAATGTATTTCATAGTCGGTTTTGACAAAAGTATTGGCACACTTATAGGGTGTTTTTTTTAGAGGTTTGTTTTTCGAATAGAGATAAAACTGGCATTTTGTGGTCAAATCTGGCAACTCTAATGTCATTTATGTTCAGTTTGGTTTGCCATTTCATCATGAACAGGTTGACAAAAGAACAACGCTTGCAAATCGTGCAAATTTATTTCGAAAATAATGGTTCAGTTCGCGAAGTTTACCGCAAGCTCCGTCCATTTTATGGTCGACATAATCGTCCATCAGAGCAATTAATTCGGTTAACCATGGGTCGTTTTCGCACTACGTTTACTCTATGTGATAATACGCATCCGCAGAGACGTCGAACAGTGCGCACCGAAGAAACAATTGCCGCTGTAGAGCAAAATGTTGAAGAGGACCCGAATGAATCGATTCGCCACCGTGCACAGCAATTGGAACTTTGTCCATCAACTTTATGGAAGATTTTGCGCAACATGAATGTGGATGAGTTGTGGTTCCAACAAGACGGCGCTACATGCCACACAGCGCACGTCACAATCGATTTATTGAAGGAAACATTCGATGAGCGCATAATTTCGCGGAATGGACCTGTCAATTGGCCACCAAGATCGTGTGATTTCACACCATTGGATTATTTTCTTTGGGGATATGTGAAGTCGCTCGTCTACGCCAACAAACCAGAAACGTTAGGGGACTTGGAAGCCAACATTCGTGGCGTTATTGCCGACATACGGCCCCAAATGCTCGAAAAAGTGGTTGAAAATTTGACCTGTAGAATTGGCTTTATTCGAGCCAGCCGCGGCGGCCACATGCCCGAAATCATATTTAAACATTAATGGCATAAAATTATCCTTCCAATAAAGCCAAATTGATGGACATTAAAACGATTTTCTTGTGTTTTATTTCAATTCGAAGTTCTATACCTCTAAAAAAAACACCCTATATAAAGCATAATAACTGCATAATGATTTTTCGCTCTGCTTCAGTTGTTTTTTTTTGTTTTCTTATTTAAGTTTTTATACAATTTTTGCCACAAGAAGCCTATTTTCAAATGTAAAAAATGTGACAATAACAAGTAACGGTATCTACCAAATGACAGCTGGACAAAGTATTACCAGTTGGAACAAATTTAGAAATATTTATTGCATTGAAGTGTGCTGTGTCAATACTTTTGTCCATGCCAAAACCGACTATGAAATACATTTTTGCTTGTAGAATACCACGAACAGGAATGGGATTTTTCAGTTTACTACAAAGGGAATCAACTGAACATACTTCAAAGCTTAAAGCTCTTTGTCAAAGACCTACACTGAACAAAAATTTCGTTGACAACCTTACTGCAGGAAAAGGGATTAAACAGAAAAAATATTTAAGTTTTTTTAACTCCTTTTCGCCGCTGTCAAAATGTTCTACGTAGTACAAAAACCAAATGTGTGTCAGCATGCTAATAATAATAATAATAATATCCAAGACCGAGTTATTGCGACAAGAAACTACAGAAAGTACATACTCACAGAAACAATACAATCAGACACCTGTAGAAGATGCCATCAGCAACCGGAAACAATCGAGCACATCGTAGGAAGCTGCAAGATACTAGCTGAATACGAATACACGGATAGACATGACACAGCTGCAAAAATAATCCACCAGGAACTAGCAATAAAACACAATATGCTAACTGAAAACATGCCATACTACAAATATACACCAATAAGAATACTTGAAACCGCACAACATAAGCTATACTGGGATAACGCCATATACACAGACAGAACCATCATGCACAATAGACTGGACATAACACTCATAGATAAAATTAAAAAGTCAACATTCCTAATAGATATCGCAATCCCAAACGATCATAATATCACACAGAAAGAAGAAGAAAAAATACAAAGATATGAACCCCTCGCAATAGAAATCAAAGAGCTCTGGCAACAAGAACGAGTCCACGTAGTACCAATAGTAATCTCTGCAACCGACATAACAACAAAAAATTTCCACTCATTTTTAAAAACAATAGAAATAGAACCAGACATTCACACACAAATACAAAAAGCAATCCTATTAAAAACAGTAACAATAGTCAGGAAATTCCTCAACCATCAAAGCACATAAAAAAAACCCTAGCCTATAACCCTAATATTAATAACAAAACAATAGCGACCGAGCCTAACCCCTTTGGCCAGAGGACCCGGGGTAGGTGGATTCCAGCTGTACATGCTGAGAGTACATATTTCGATAATAAAAATAATAATAACAATAATAATAAAATAACCTTAAAAACACTACTAAACGCCAAAAACCTAACCAAAGCAATAAATACATACGCAATCCCAATACTAACATACTCCTTCGGGATAATCAAATGGAGTGACACAGATCTAAATAACCTTGAAACCCTGACCAGGCAGAAGCTGACAAAATATAGAAAGCACCATCCTAACGCCTGCAAAGAAAGAATAACACTACCCAGATCACAGGGAGGACGGGGACTAATAGATATCAAAAACCTACACAGCAAACAAATAGACGCACTCAGAAAGTATTTCAGCAGCAGCAATAAACCACTACATAAGACAATAATGCAACTAGACGAAAACTACACACCACTTAAGCTAAACAACCCTCAATACACCGTCACATTACAAACAAACAAACAAAAAATACTAGACTGGAAAAGAAAACAACTACACGGAAGACACCCATACATAATTGAAAATCCGCACATAGATCAACAAAACTCATACACCTGGCTGACGAAAGGAGACCTGCAACCAGAAACAGAAGGATTCGCAGTTGCAATACAAGACCAAGTAATAGCCACACGAAACTATCTCAAATACATAATAAGAGACCGCAATACAGCAACCGACAAATGCCGAAAGTGCCACATTCACACAGAATCCATAGAACACATAATATCAGGATGCCCGATACTAACGCTAACAAAATACACAAACAGACATAATACGGTAGCTAAAATCATACACCAAGAACTTATCACTGTACTAAATATACAACAACTTAACGAGCCATATTACAAATACACACCGCAATCCATAATAGAAATCGAAAAATACAAAATTTACTGGGACAGGACCATACAAACAGATAGAAAAATCCACCATAACAGACCCGACATAACCTTAATAAACAAAACTGACAAAATCGCAACACTAATCGAAATAAGCGTACCCTCCGACAACAACATACACAAAAAGTACACAGAAAAAATTGAGAAATACATAGACCTAACACAAGAAATACAACAAATATGAAACATAAAGCATACATAAAACCCATAATAATATCTGCAACCGGAATACTCCACAAATCCTTAATACCCACACTTAAAGAAGTAAATATAGACCCAGCGATCCACCAAACAATACAAAAAGCGGTAATCCTAAGTACATTTAACATAACGCGAACATTCCTTAACTTAAACACGTAAAATAGATGAGCCTAATTCCTTGGTAATAACCCGGAATAGGTGAATTCCAGCCGACGGCTGAGAATGTACAATTCAATAATAATAATAATAATTGACTGGCACGACTGCCCGATTCCGCGACTAAGGCCCAGCTACCCGCAACCATCCGTGTTGTACGTGCGAATTTTTACAAGGTTGGAAGGGACCTACAGTTTTATGCTGATTCCGAACGGCGAGTTGGGAGCTTTTTCATAGGCGATTTTACTCTCAGAGGTTTGCCATTTCCTGCTGAGAGGACAGCCGCCGAAAGAAAAATTTTTGTTTTTCTTTTTTCGGTGTTAGCAGCAACCTGGGTTCGAGCGTCGCATTTGACTCGCGGCCGAACGCACTAGCCAGCTGAGCTACGGCGGCTGCTGCAGCATGTCATCATGCTAGTATGAGTTTTTAGAGCTTTGATTGTAGTATTCTTCGTAGTACAAAAATCCTATGTCTATCAGGGGTATTAGACTTGTTGTGTTCCTTAGAATTTTGAAATAACCTAAAACAAAACCAACGCGTTTCGAAAGTTTAAATTTTTTGTTTCCAAATTCAGCGATTTGGCTTGGCTAAAAGCTCGATAAACCTGGTCCTCATATTTATTGCTTATATGCATATTTATTGAAGCTTATAGGCTATCGACCTAGCGTGAGTGCACTAGACTGTCATCCCAGAGGTCGTGGGTTCAACTCCCACCGCGTGCACGGTCCCCGCTCTTTTCCATCCTGTTTTTTCCGATTTTTCCTGTTCTTTAAATTTTCCTAAAACCCCTGCAACATATCCAAGTTCAATGATTCTCAACCCAAATTACTCCTATCCCACTCACTCCCACGCAAATAATACGCGCACTTATGCGCTGTGCGGCTGTATACAGAAACATTTACTGCTACACGGTGAATTAGCGAAGTCTGCAAGGGGAAGCGAACAATTGCGAAAACAGCGCACCAAATTGATCTAGCGAGGTCTCCTCTGCTGTAACCTCCTCAAACAACAGATGGCGCTACGAGCGGTAGCTCCAAATAACGAAGGCGACGTTCCTAAGCGGCGTTAGATGGCAGCCCCATCACTTAGGACTACCTGCGGCAGGCCAGCCACCTACCCTGGCAGAACAACGCAACCGATTAACGTAACCAACACAAGGCAAAGCCTCGAATACACAACGAGTTCGAATGAGTTGACGACATTTGGCACACGTACCCGGACAAGAATCGCGCAGTGCAACGTGAGAACTCTCAGGGAAGCATCTAGACAAGCTCAACTCGAAGTGCGGCCTATAACATTGACATTCTCGGCGTGAGCGAAATGAGATGGAACGGCAGTGGAGAAAGTACGTCAGCGTATGGCAACATTGTATTGCACAGCGGAAAAGAAGTCAGAGGGGAAAGCGGCGTAGGCCTAATAATTTCCAAGGACATGCGGAACACCTTGCATTCCTGAAAGCCTATCTCAGACCGCATAATCCCGGCCCGCTTCTGCAGCAATGTTTACCGGCACATCACCATCGTGCAATGCTATGCGCCAACGGAAGACGCTGACTCTGGTTGGTTGCTGCTTGATGTCAGAAACAGACGGGGAGCTGACATAGATAGCGACCATGAAATCATCACCGGTGACATCAAGATCAAGTTGAAAGATAGAAAGAAAACTGACACGCAACGCAGATATAAGCGCTTCAATGTACAGCTATTGCGCAATGCCGTAGTAAAGCTTACTGACTCCAAACCTTGGATCTCAGACACTACTTGGGTATCACCCAGTGCAGAAATGAACTCAAAGGGCAACTTACCAATGACGTTGCTATACGGCCAGCCTACAGAGAAGCCGCAAAGTTAGTCAAGAAATCATCCAGAAATGATAAGAGAAAGTTCATGGAAAACCTTGCCAGTGATGCCGAAGCGGCAGCCGGAGCCAACAGCTGTATCACTTAGTTGGGCGCCTAACCAACCAACCAAGTACTAGAAACCAGCCAATTAGGGATCTGAGTGGTGCTTTACCAACTTGCAACGATGACCAAGTTCGTAGATGGAAGGAACACTTCGAATCAGTCAGCAACATCGCCTCAAACCAGGAGGGCAACTGCGAAGTGGACAGCACGATAACCAATAACCGATTAGCAACAACCTACCCTAGCATAGCGGAAATTAGGGATGCAATAAAGAAGCTGAAGCTAAACAAAGCTGCGGAGTGTAGACGGCATACAACCAGAGCTAATGTTTGCCGACCCCCAAATATCAGCTGAAATCTTCCATCCAGCTGTCTGCGTCATGGACAAAAGGCATCATTGTAAAGCTGCCGAAGAAGGGCGACTTGTGGGACTGCGGCAACTGGAGAGGAATAGCCCTAGTCAACACCATCTACAAGATAATAGCCACAATCATTCAAACTAGACTGCAATGTGTCAAAAGCTTCCTAAGAGATGAACAGGCTGGCTTTCGCCCTCATCGGAGCTGTGTTGACCAAGCTAGCACACTCCACATCATAGTAGAACAATCAATTGAGTGGCGCTCCCCGCTGTATATGTTGTTCATCGACTTCAAGAAAGCATTCGACACAATAAAAAGAAGCGCAATTTGGTTAGCATTGAGTAGAAAGGGGGTCTCCCAGAAATTAATTCGTCATATGAGCGTTGTACGAGAACTCTGAACTGGCAATACTACACAACGGCAACATCAGCCGAGCGGACGGCGGAGCGGAAGATGATGTCAACTGCAGACTGAGTAAAGCCAGGGCAGCGTTCGGACGGCTGCATTCAGTATGGGTAAGCTCGCAAATCTCCAGCCGCACGAAGCTTCGAATACTCAACGCATGTGTGAAGTCGACATTGTTGTGCGGAAGCGAAACATGGCTAGTCTTGAATGCCATCACTCAGGGGCTACAAACTTTCGTCAACAAATGCTTGAATCATCTGCAGGATATTCTGGCCCAACACAATTAGTAACGACGCGCTGTGGAAGATCACCAATGAGGAACCCATTCTGAGGCAAATAAAGCACAGAAAATGGAAATGTATAGGTCATACACTGAGAAAACTACCCGACAGCATCACGAGAATGGCGCTGGACTGGAACCCGCAAAGGAGTAGAAGTCGCGGTCGACCAAAAAACATCTGGAGAAGGTCGACCCTACGCGAACTACCCGCTATCAACACCACATGGGACGGCGCGAAAACAACAGCCCAGAGTCGTGTAAGATGGAAAAGTCTGGTGAAGGCCCTATGCTCCAGAGAGGAGTGAACAAGGAAAAAAATCACCCGAAAATTACGGCACAAACCGCAAAGGACGTGCAGTAAGGGCTACGGAAATTTACGAGCGACGTTCATGCAAAATTGCTCGTTTGGTAGAAGCACAAGTGAGACAAGACATATCGTGACTACAAAAATCCAGTCCCGCATCAATAACTTCAACGTGGCCTTCCGTACTTTCGTTATGCCTCGGATCATTTCAGCCTAACCAACACAGCGTCTGAAAAGTTCTGATTGACCAGTTCCACAGAACATTAACTTGGCTGATCCAAACTTTTTTAAGCCAAATCACGTTGACTTATTGATTGAGGCAGAATTCTATCAAAGCCTTCTGTCAATAGGTCAAATTAAAATGGCAAAATTAGTGGAGCCAATCAGGAAGTTCTTACTTGCAACGTATGCAGCGAAAGCGACGAGAATGCATTAGACAATGTTCAGGAAACCCACGCAAATCTAGGTGGTTGTGCACACGCAAAATGTTCCAAAATAAAACCAAAAGAAATCCACAAAATAAAAAAGGCCGGAGTCTATTCCGAGCGCGTGCTGCTCGCTTTATTGCCAAACTTCAACTTCCTTTTTAAAAAGGAACAGAAACAAAAGGAAAGAAAAACCGCATCGATGTGCAGCACTCGAGTGCTGCCAAATATTGTGCGTTGGTTGTGCCATTTCAAAATTTCAACTTCGGCCAATATTATTAGACAGACATACTTACTAAATTCAGGCAGCTGGATGATTTCCCAAAGAACAATGACCAGCTTACAGAAAAAAATGCGAAGAATCTTTTGCACAACAGGCTACACGCAATCAGAAGGTGCGATTTGTCGTGAAAATCCCATTTAAAGAAGATCCAGCAGTTCTCGGCGATTCTATGCAGATAGCGACCAATCGCTGTCGAAAAACCCAGTGATGAGAGAAAACGAACATCTCGGACATATGGAACGAATCGATCGCAGCGCTATATTGACTCCTTTAGTTAGTTAGACAGCGCTAAAAACATGGGCCAGTCGTACAAAGCGAATTAACATCGATCTTATTGCACTTTAGAAGATCACGATTCGACTTCACAACGGACATCGAGAAGATGTCGTCAAATATTGATTGGTCCAAGCGACGAACGATTCCAAATCATCATCTGGAGAGAGTCAGCGCAGGACAAGTTGTGCTATTACAAACTAAAAACAGTAACGGATCGAACAAGAGCAGCACCCTACCTAGTAACCAAATGTCAGCAGACTTTGGCAAAAAATCATGCAGTGGAGTTCCTACTCGGGGCAGCTGCTCCTAAGTAAGGACTTCTACGTCGATGACGGTCTGAGTGGGTCAGATAGCCTGGTTGAACCAATTTCAGCAGAAGAGAAATTTATCAAAATTTTAGCGACAGCTGGTTTCAAGCCGCGAAAGTGGTGCGCAAATTATACAAAATTACTTCACAGCATACCTCCGGAGGATCAAGATGTAGACCTAAATATTAGCAACGAAACACATAATACGGTGAAAATCTTTGGTTTTATTTGGCTTTCGAAATCGGATGAATTATTGAAAATAATGAAAAGGACAGTGACGTCTGACTTGGCACACATTTTTGACCCATTGGGATTGATGGCTCCGGTGGTAGTGGAGGCTACAATGTTTGTCCAAAACGTGTGGCAATTGCAACCATCACGCGACGAAGCTTTGCTAGCGGAGATGAATACTGAATCGACAACCTTGCGCTAAAACTTAGGTGAACTAAATAATGTGAAGGCGCCACAACACATTATGGACCACAAATAATCAAGAAACATTCAAATTCATGTGTTTACCGATGCATCCGAACGCGCCTATGGAGCTGCTGTTACTGATAGAACTATTTCGGTCCAGCTACTTTGGTCAAAATCACGCGTCGCTCCGCTCATAACGCAGACAATACCGCGGCTCGAGTTATGCGCAGCACTGTTAGGAGCACAACTGGTGGCAAAGAGGGATTTAGAATATGAGCAGCATCCGATTTATATGTGAACTGATTCGGAGATAACATTGCATTGGATTAACTCGGAGCCACTAACATTTCAAACCTTCGTTGCTCATTGTGTGATCGTGAAATTCAACAATTAACACTTGTTGAACAATGGAGGCATGTCAGCACTAAAAGCAACCCTGCTGACTTGCTATCTAGAGGTGTAGATCCAATTCACATCCAGAGGTGTACAATGTGGCAAGAATGTTGGCCGCAGCTATTTCGTCAAGAGCACATGATCCCTGATCAAACAGACGCAGAAGTCAAGAAAAGGGTAAACGTGCTTACTATCGCACATGAGGATGATCTGAGTAACATGGTCTACACAATACGGCATCGAAACTCCTTTTTAATGTTACAATGAATTGTTGGCTATAATCCCACACAGCACATGATCCCTGATCAAACAGACGCAGAAGTCAAGAAAAGGGTAAACGTGCTTACTATCGCACATGAGGATGATCTGAGTAACATGGTCTACACAATACGGCATCGAAACTCCTTTTTAATGTTACAATGAATTGTTGGCTATGTGTTGCGGTTCATTAAACGTCTACGTGATAAGAGCAAACATAAAAACATCAACCTAACACCAACCGAACTGGATGAGTCACTGTCATCAGAAATGCAACATTTATCGAATAAGGGTAAAATCACAGAATAAACAGTAATACAGAACGCGCATCTCATACAAATTCAAAAATGTTAAGGGGTCGTAATATTACGACCACTGTTAATTTAACATTACGTCCTCTGCTATTAACATTACGAACAGCACTATCGCACAGCTTTCGTTTCTGTTATTTCACAGAACAAACAGCACAGAGATAAGAAGAAAGTAATAATCGCATGCAGCTCCGAAGGGAAAATAGCGTCAGGCTGTGGTTGATGGTGTTGTCGGCCAACAAAACGAAGTGCCACTTGCTTCTTACATATATGGGGAGAAGAGCAATAAGCTATGGTTGTTGTTATTGTTGCCGGCTAGGAAATGAAACATTGAATTTGAATTATTTTTGCTTTGTGGTTCATTTTGCGTGCAGCGCAGTGCGTACATACGCTGTCGGTAGCAATTTTACGACGGAGTGTAGCGTGCAAAAATATATTATATGAGAACGAATGTCAAAAAGGGGGTAACTTATCGACTTAAAAAGTCACTACGGTATAAAGATATCACACTATTTTTAATATTGATGATAGTTAAACGATGTGGCACAATCGTTATGTACGAAATATCCTTTAAATGGTGGATGTGCGTACATATATCGAAAAAAAAAGCAAAACAAAAACTGTATTCTGCCATCATTCGGGATCGTCGTTGCTTACTTACTTTTTTCTTATAGCTTTTTGCTTTACAATAGATATGTACATTAAGGTGGGTCGCGAAAAAAAATTGGTGTTGTCACCACCTAAAAATAAAATTCAGAGTGTTTAATGACTATTTGGAAAATATTGCGATTCTGAGGTAAGCCAATTGTGAGCGGTTTTGCTTCAAAAATACCTCTAATTATCATGTTTTTTGGGTGTAACTTTTTTGTTGTTGGACATTTTCGAATAATTTTTTTTGGTTAGATAAACCTTCAGGAGTTCTTGGATTGCACATATTTTGTAAACATTTTTTTGTTAATTTATTGAGTTCTGGAAGTTTTAATACCGTTTTTTAGTGCTTTTTCGTAAAGACTTCAAGAAATATCAGGTGTACAACTTTGCTTCCGCCGTTTTCCGATAGGTGGCTGTACCGGCTGAGGCTGGTTGAAATACATATATGGTAATGCCTTTAAAGTTAGTGTGGACAGTGCCTAACGAATTGTCATCGCCGTTTCAGTGACAGTTGTTCTTGTTTTCGTATTATTCACGCTCGAAAATGTCCGTTTATGTGCCCAATTCTCGCCATTTGCGGGAAGTTTTACTTTTCTGTTACAATTCGCAAAAAAATGCAGCTGAAGCGCATCGAATGCTCTCAGAAACTTACGGTGATGCTGCTCTGAGTGAAAGAACGTGTCGGGAGTGGTTTCAACGTTTTAAAAATGGTGATTTCGATGTCGAAGACAAACATGGTGGTGGAAGAGAAAAAACCTTCAAAGATGATGGTGTGATTTACTACGAGCTCTTAAAACCGGGTGAAACCATCACAGGAGATCGCTACCGAACGCAACTGATGCGCCTTAGTCGCGCGCTAAAAGAAAAGCGGCCACAATATCAAGAGCGACATGACAAAGTCATCCTCCAACACGACAAAGTCATCCTCCAACACGACAATGCTCGGCCTCACGTCGCAAAAGTGGTCAAAAAGTACCTGGAAACGCTGAAATGGGAAGTCTTGCCCCACCCGCCGTATTCCCCAGATGTCGCCCCTTCTGACTTCCACCTATTCCGTTCGATGGCACACGGCCTGGCAGATCAACATTTTCAATCCTTCGAAGAATTGGAAAAATGGATTGCTTCATGGATAGCGTCAAAAGAGGACTCCTTTTTTCGAGCCGGGATCCGAAAATTGCCGGAAAGATGGGAGAAAGTTGTCGCTAGCGACGGACAATACTTTGAATAATACATCTGTAAGCACTTTTTCGCAATAAAGCTTTTAATTTTGAAAAAAACGGCGGAAGCAAAGTTGTACACCTGATATTATTATAACTCCGCCAATTTTTTTCGTATGTCAACACATAATATGTCGTTTTGAAGGGTTTCCATACAGCTACTAAGCTCATTATTGTTCTTTGTAACCTTACTTTATAATATATTTTTTTTTTAATTTTTATGTTTAGTAATTCAAATATTTTTTAAAGTTACCATTTAAAACTATATTTATCGCCAAAATTTTTGCAAATTTTTACACTTATTAAAAAGCGCTAATCATTACCTTTCAAATGATATCAAAATTATGCATATCCGAAAGTTAGTTAGCCTCTATATTTGTATTTCTGTGAGACTCCACTACAAAATGACCATTGATTTTGATAACACTTAATACGGTGATCGAACTTTACATAGAGCTCTAATGACCAAATTTCAGTTATTTTTCACTACTTTTATCCCCTTTAATATCAGCAAATATTAGTTTTCATCATTGGATGCACATAATTGGATACACATTATTCTTTTGTAACGTTTTTTTTTATTTGACTGAAGAATATTTGATACGACAAAGTTTACTACGATTACAAACACAAAAATACAACAACAAGTGCTACATTCCGACATTGTTATTGAATATTGATCAGCTGTGTTGTTCTGCTACACTTTCAGTGCAACTTTGTAAAAGTAGTATGCAAAGAAATAATATGTTTCGTATACTTCGTTATTTCTTTTTCGTTCAGACTTCAAGAAGTGTTAATATAACTCCGCCATTTTTAATCGTTTGTCGTTATTTCTTTACTAAATTAAAAGACAATGTTTATCGTTCCACGAAAATTCAATAAAAATAAGTTGCCTACAAAAAGTGACGTAATTCAACATTTATTGTTTCTCCGCGGTAAAAATCCATCAATTGCTTTGTACAAATTTTATACTGAGACAATAAAAGAAATTCTAAAATTATGGGAGAGAGCACAAATTCCCACCATTGGTAAAAGTGCTATTCGGAAAAAAACTAGATAACCTTACAAAATCTTATCGTACTGTTATAAAAAATAAAGGAAATTTTAATGTAGACGAGTGGAACACTCTTTTTCCAATATGCACCTGTAAATGTGGTCTTAATTTAAATAAGTCCTGCAAATGCCTAGAAAACCTAAAAATGCCATTGCATGCCTGGGAGATTAATAATGATCAGGAATTGTATTGGAATTGTAAGGTTATCTAGTTTTTTCCGAATAGCACTTTTACCAATGGTGGGAATTTGTGCTCTCTCCCATAATTTTAGAATTTCTTTTATTGTCTCAGT